>CM041777.1:13766247-13966638 GCA_023374045.1 Limonium bicolor
CATATTATATGGATTCTAAGGGCTTAATAATACCTAAATAATATATGGGAACAACTCCTAAAGAAAACGGATCCAAATAATGTATTAAAACGCTAATAGAGCTTTAGCGCACGTTTTTTGAGAAAACCCGAAAACGTGACTTTGAGTGGTCAAACGAACCCGTAAAGATTATAGATCACCAAATAACTATTATTAAGCATTAATGCAAGCTTAATAGCCAATAAAATTAAATAAACGAGAAAAATTCCGGAAAACAGGCCCGGTTAGTGAATAGTACCAAAACCGGGTAAACTAACGAGCGTTTTCTGTAAAAGACGAAAAACGCTCCAACTAGTAATACAGTAGGGGGCCAATTTTTATTAAGTTAAATAACCCCACACACACACATGTAACTAGCCAATTAAATAAGGGAGTCAAAAAGCAAAAGAGGATAAAAGCAAAAAGGTACCCACCTTTCCTCTCACCTCACCTTTCTCTATTCTCTCACCTCCCTCCTCTCTTCCAGCGATTTCTCTCTCTTCTCCCTCCTCTGTTGGGCGATTTTGAAGCTCCAAAGGAAGCTCCCATGGCTTCCTCACTTATTCTCCATGCTCTACCTCCATGTGACCTCCAAATGTAAAAATAATTACATATTCTTACTCTCCTCATCATCCTCTACACTTCTCTCTTTTCAAAATCCAAAAATGAGGAAGTCCATATCCATGGGTTTTCCCCATTCAAAGAGAAAATAGCATCAATGGGTAGCTTGGAGTCTCCTCTCTCCATTAAGGTAAAAATCTACATGAAAAACTCATGTTTTCTCCATCTCTCTTCATAACCGATTTTTACCCCTATGTAATGCCTTGTTTTCTCTCTCTCTTTTGAGCTTCAATTCAACCTTGCAATGGTGGTGGAATCACCTTGTTGAACCAAGGGCTAAAACTCTCAGAGTTTGCAAGAGGAAGAATCAAGAAAGCTTTCTCTGCTATTTCATTATGAAGTCGGAAAATACAGACTTAGGAAGAAGTGCTAATCTCGTAGAGAGAAGAGACTACTATATGTTTTTAACTATCTCACGCGACTGACTATATATCTCTGTGAGCCTTATAACGAGGCTGTAACAGAGGAGGAGAAAAGAAAAGAAAAGATTACATATATGCACCTAAGTACAAACTAGACAGATATTACATAATATGACATTACATGATATAAGCCTAATACACACTAAGTACATACATACAGTAACCCAATATCCCCCTCAAGGAGTACAAAATGTACTGCTGGAAACAGAGTAGAAGTTGTGCTCCTTGCTGTCTGGTCATCCGTGATCATTGATATCCTGCAGACCAATATGCGGAAGAGAATGAAAGTAATTTTTACCTGGCAAAGGGTTGGGCATCATGTCGGCCAACTGAGAGTCGCTAGGGACGTGTTGTACCTGTATCAAACCTTTTTGCAATTTTTCACGCACAAAATGACAATCTAACTCGATATGTTTTGTGCGTTCATGTGACACGGGATTTTTAGCTATGTGAATAGCTGCCAGATTGTCACATTTTAAAGGGATGGGGTTAATATTTGTAATCCCAAGTTCATGCAGAAGTCTGCTTAGCCAGCTTAATTCGGCTGTCACTTGTCTCATGGATCTGTATTCTGCTTCAGCAGAAGATAGTGAGACAGTGACTTGTTTTTTGGTTTTCCAGCTTAGGGGTGAGTCCCCTAGCATGATGAAGTAGCCTGAAACTGATCTCCTGGTGATTGGGCATGAGGCCCAATCAGAATCACAGTAGGCTACGAGGTCATAGGTAGGGTCTGTATTGAAATAAAGACCGAATCCTGATGTTGCTTTTAAGTAAGAAAGGGTATGGTAAGCAGCTTTTAAGTGTTCTGTTGTAGGAGACTGGAGAAATTGGCTTAAAAATTGAACAGCAAAAGCAATGTCAGGTCTGGTGTTGGTTAGGAAATTCAATTTCCCTACAAGGCATCGGTATAAAGTTGGGTTTTCTAGCTTGTGACCAGAGTCTTTGTAGAGTTTTAAGTTCAGAGGGAGAGGAGATACAGAAGACTTGCTGTTTTGCATCTGAAAATCATCTAAGATCTGATTAGCATATCGCTGTTGGGAGACAATGATTCCATTTTTGCTTTCCAAAAATTCCATCCCAAGGAAATAGTTTAATCTCCCTAGATCTTTAATCTTGAATTCTTTATTCAATTTGTTTTTCAGATGCTTCACTTCCTTTATATCATTCCATACAACAATTATGTCATCTACATAGACTCCTAGAAAAGTGGTGCTTGTTTTTGTTTTCTTGGTGAATAGGGAGTAGTCATTCTGAGATTGATTGAAATCTAATGTTTTGAGAAATTTAGCAAGTCTCTCATACCATTGGCGAGAGGCTTGCTTTAAACCATAGAGAGATTTGTGTAATTTGCACACTTTGTTTTCTCCATGAATTTTTAGACCCTCGGGTATGGACATGTAAACATCCTCATGGAGATCTCCATGGAGGAAAGCGTTGTTCACATCTAGCTGGTCTAAAATCCATCCTTTCTTGAGTGCAATAATAATTAAGGCTCTAATGGTTGTCATTTTAACTATGGGAGAGAAAGTCTCATCATAGTCTAAACCATGTCTTTGAGTAAAGCCTCTAACAACAAGTCTAGCCTTAAATCTCTCTAAGTTTCCATCTGCTTTGAATTTTGTTTTGTAGACCCACTTACAGCTGATGGGCCGTTTGCCTTTTGGCAGATCCACTATTGACCAAGTTTTATTTGCCTCAAGAGCTTGAAACTCTTCATCCATGGCTTTGACCCATCTAGGGTCTTTACTTGCAGCCTTGTAACTAGATGGTTCTTTCAAGTCTTGGAGGTGATTCAGAAGAGTGTTGGTATTTTGGCTGAGAGAGCAAGAGAGGATCACATTTTTGGGTAAAAAATCAGTAAGAGTGTTGGGGTTTATACTGTTTTTAGAATGGGTAGGTGTGTGTTCAAGCCTTTCTGTCAGTATAGTGGAGAAGAGATCTTCTGTATTAGAGGTGGTAGAGCAGATGAAATCATCGTATCTAGAAGGGGGTTTATGGACACGAGAAGATCTCCTAAGAGCTGTGGTTTGGACTGGTTCTGTTTCCTCAATGGGTGGTTGGGTGTCATCAGTCACTGTTGGGTGCTATCAGAAATGATGGGGTTCTCTTGGTGCTGGCTATTAGTGTTATTGGGTATTTGTGTGGTTTTTGTGGGTTCAGCAAAAGGGATGTCACTGTCTAAGCAGTGGTCAGGTGGAGGTAGGAAAATATCTAGATTGTTTGGATTGTCATAGAAAAGATTCCTCCACTCTGAATCTTTTAATGGGTAAATGTGCTCAAAGAAAGTAAGATCTCGACTAACTTTCACTCTATCCTCTTCCAGAAGAAGGACTTTACTCCCTTTGGTTTTTTACAGCTTCCTAAGTACACACATGGGTAAGAGCGGGGATCAAGTTTTCCTCTACTGGGCTCAACATTGGTGGCATAGCAGAGACACCCAAATCTCTTTATTTCTTCATAATTGGGTTTTGTGTTATACATCCTTTCATAGGGAGTTAGATTTTGTATTGGTTTACTGGGGGTTCTATTCAAAATGTAAACAGCTTGTTCCACGCAATAGCCCCAATATTTGTTTTCTAATCCTGACTGAAAGAGAAGAGATCTAGCTGTTTCCATGATATGACCTTGCTTTCTCTCAACAACCCCATTTTGTTGGGGTGTGTGAGGGCAAGTGGTCTGGTGAATTATTCCCTTTTTAGCAAAGAAGGTGACTCCTTCAATGGATTTTCCCAATTCTTTAGCGTTGTCAGTTCTAACAACCTTAACAAGTCTATTCATTTGCCTTTCAGCGAGGTTAATGAAGTTTTTGATATGATCTATTGCCTCTGATTTATGCTTAAGAAGGGTAACCCATGTGCCTCTAGAAAAATCATCAACTATGGTAAGAAAAAGTTTGTGGCCCTCTGTTGTTTCTGTTCTCATGGGGCCACAAATGTCAATGTGTATCATTTGTAGAGGTTCAGTGGTTTTTATTTCAGAAGTAGGGAATTTTAATCTCTTTCCTTTAGCTCTAAAGCAAGTAGTGCAGGGAAGGGGGCAAAATTAGATTGATCAGGAATCTGAATATCTAAAATTTTGTGCATTTTTGACAGAGGCATGTGCCCTAGTCTATCATGCCATATCATGAGATCTTTACAAGTATCTATTCTAGGTTTTTCATTACTGATGATTATACAGGTAATACAATCACTGAGTTTTCCAGAAATGAAATTTCCTAGAGTACTGATGTCTACAAAATATAAACCAGAAAGGAACTTTCCAATTCTTTGGAAAATATTTCTGTCACAATCCTGCAGAAAACAAGAATCAGCAGTAAAGATAACCTGTACTTTAAGCATTTCAATCAATCTTGCTACAGATATCAGATTAAAAGCAAATGAAGATACATGTATCACGTTTTTCAGACAGATCAAACCATTCTTAACCACACTGGCAATGCCATCAACAGATCTTGTGTGACCATCAGGGAGTGTTATCTCCCTGTGATCCTTTAGCAATTTATAATTATCCAACAGTTTTCTGTTTCCACTCACATGTTCTGAAGCTCCAGAATCGAGTATCCAAGAATCCTTTAATTTTTCTAGCACATTATTTCCATTTGAAATAGGCAAGGCATAAAACTTACAGGAGTTAGGGAAATACCTGAAAATTCTCCATAGTTCTGATGCTTCGAGGTAGAGGTGGTGGTAGTGTTTCCTTGTCGTTGAAGGTAGTTGACCAGCTGTTGAAGTTGCTCTGAACTGAAACCCTTGACTGGGGTCTCTGAGTCTTCGCTGTCCTTTCCTTGTTCCTCAACGACAAATGCTACCCGTGTGTCTTTCCTCTTCTTGCCTTCTTCTCCTGGGAACCCGACCAGCCACCAGCAGTCATCCTTGGTGTGTCCTGTCTTGCCGCAATTACTGCACTTCGGCGGATCCTTTTTATTTCCAGGAGAAGTCTTGCTAGGGATCTTTCTTGCTCCGGTTCTGGAATTATTCCCATTCTGGGGCTTTGATTTAGTTCCCATCGCCACATTCTTCCCTTTACTAAAGAGAGCGACGGATTGTTCTTCCTGGTTTAGGTCACCGCCCTCTCTTTGTTGCTCCTCATGGATTATCAAGGAGTAGGCGTCGTCCAGAGTCGGGGCGTCCTTTTGCGCGAGAATCTGGCCGCGGAGATGCACAAAGGAGCTGGTAAGCCCATCAAGAAGTGCATCACTTCATCATCTTCCATCCGTTTCTTCTGCAGCTCTTGAAATCGACAGGACTTGCAACAACCGCATTCTTCGATTGGCCTAGCCAGGTTGTAATCAGCCCATATTTCCCGCACCCTCATGAAATAATCTGTCACGCTCTCATCTCCTTGGTTGAGAGCGGCGATCTGTTTCTTGATCCTATGGATTGTCGCTAGGTTGTGCTTCTCGAACCTACGGCATAACCAATCCCAGGCTTGTTTGGGATCATCTGTGTGCATAATGCTTCTGGCGATGTTGGGTGCGAGGGACGAGGTAATCCACGACACGATCAGAGAGTTTGCGCGTTCCCACGCCGCTAGCCGGACTTGGTCATCGTTCCCAGGTTTGGTTAGGGTTCCGTCGATGAACCCTAGTTTATTTTTTGCCCTTAGCGCAGTGCGCATGGTCCACTTCCACCCCTGAAATCCGACGCCGGTGAACTTCGGAGCTAGCGCATGCCCTGGCTGCTCCGTAGGGTGGACGTACAGGGGGTCGTTCTGATCGATCGTCGTCGCCATCGTGCTTGTATTCGCCACTTCGCTCACAACACGCTTCCCGTCATCTTTATCTTTATCGCTCATGTTCTTTGGATCTTACTGCAAAGGCAGCTCTGATACCATCTCAGAGTTTGCAAGAGGAAGAATCAAGAAAGCTTTCTCTGCTATTTCATTATGAAGTCGGAAAATACAGACTTAGGAAGAAGTGCTAATCTCGTAGAGAGAAGAGACTACTATATGTTTTTAACTATCTCACGCGACTGACTATATATCTATGTGAGCCTTATAACGAGGCTGTAACAGAGGAGAAGAAAAGGAAAAGATTACATATATGCACCTAAGAAGTACAAACTAGACAGATATTACATAATATGACATTACATGATATAAGCCTAATACACACTAAGTACATACATACAGTAACCCAATAAAAACCCCTCCTAAAACACTCCAAAGGTAAACCCTAGAAATCTTGTTCTAAACATTTCTATGAACTAGCATTAATTAATGGTTTAGTATGTTAATTATACTTATTTTATGTGTTTTGGGTGATGGGAATGGATTTTGGCAACTCCATTCCCCATGTGACCGATTTGTGCAAGAAAGAGAGGAGAAGAATTGGAAAGGAATGAAGGAAGTATAAGCTCAAGGTAAGAGCTCCTTCTCAATGCTGAATTTTAAATGCATTAGAGTAATGGGAATGGGTAAACCAATAAAAGAACCTAAACTATTGTATTAGTAGTGTAGTTGTGGAAATTTTAGTATTTGTGAGCAAGTATGTGAATTGTAGGCCTTAGAGCCAAATGGATTGTGTATGTGTATTAGTATGGTTGTTGATGGAAATATTGATGTATTGGTATTGTATTGATTGCTGGTAGGACCCTTGTAAGGGTGTAGCTAGAATAGGAATGAATTTGATGAAAAAGTATGTGTGTGGAGAAGTAAGAAAAGTAGGTGAACTATGGCAAAATTTTGGTAGGAATTGTGCATTTATGGAAGACTTGGTGAATGGGAGAACCAAGGTATGTATTGGGGATAGTAGAGATGTTTAATGACCATGGAGTAGTAGTTGTAACATAAGAATGAAAGGATATAAAATTTGTAGCAAGAAGTGTAGTAATACATTGTAGAAACTAGGAGAAATTAGTGTACAAGATTTAGTGGAATGAATGTTGAACTTGGGTATAGCTAGTGTAATGGCTTGGAAATGAATTGGCATGGTAAGATGATGTATTTCGAATGCTAGGAGTGACATTGGTTGAGGAAGTATTGGATGGTAGAATTGAGCTTAGAAATCTGTAGCATAAGAGAAATGAAAACTGTTGCGAGTGTGTGGAAATGAAGTGAGGAGAAATTGTGTATGTGGATTTAGGAATGTGGAGGGTGATTTTTCGGTATGAGGGGGGTCCATCTAAATATGGTCTGACTAAAAAGCCTAAATCCTAGAAATGCCATTCTGTGGAGGGTGAGAACCCGTTATTCTGACATCCCTCAAATACCTACTAAATCGTCCGTCTTTCCCAGAAAGCGTAAAGGGGAGTGCAAGTGTGCACTACACCCGCTCTCGATGGGCTCCACGCGGACTGATGCCTCTATAAGGCGGATATGACTAGAGTCGCCACCTAGTTTAACCTAAGAATACTGGGAAGGAAGATTGGGTTCTAGGAACTGTTAATTGACTCTGAGATGCTGCTTATGGATAGGACTTAGCTGGTCGCGTCAGAGATTCTATTGTGGGTTCGTACTGGGTTACACCCCTTAGAAGTGGCAACGACCACAACTTCGGATTGGTGCCCGAGTAAACCTCGGTCTCCAATTGTCAGGATTACCTTCTTTCAACACCTTTTTAGAGAGATTCATTTAAAAGCCAAGGATAGGATTAGGAAGAAAGAGAGGATGAGGCGAGCTTTTCTGCCAAGCTAGCGCCAAGGAGGGGAATTACTGAATTTGGATGAGTACAGAATGAAGAATTGAGAAAAGTTTGAGGTTGAGTGAATGGACAAGACTTGGAGTCTGATGGTCTGAAATTTGTGGGAGCCGAAGAAGGTTTGTGTGTTTGAGAGATATGAGAACCACCTTAGAGGGGAAAAGGGTTTTTTGTTTGGAACGGGGTCGCACCCTAGATAGGCTGCCTACGTACTCAACTCCCTGTTAAGATCAGACCTTACGTAGTTCAGGTCTTTTAGGTTTTGGAAGTTTTGATGTTTGTGGAGCTTGAGGATATTTGTAGTGTTTGAGATTTAGGAGGATTCGAAGTTTCAAGAAGTTTCGGATTTTGGGAGGTTAGAGTCTGTGAGACGCCCAGGTCTGTGAGGCATTGAAATCTCAGAATGATTGAGTCTGTGAGACGCTCGGGTCTGTGAGACATTCGAGTTCGTGAGATGTTCGAGTCTATGAGACGCTCGGGCATGTGAGACTTTGGAAGTTTGAATGAAGTTAGAATTTGTGAGAAGATTTGAGTTTAACGCGAGTTGGAGTTTGAATAATGATCTGGGTATGAAGTGATTTGGAATTTTGAAGATGATTTGAGTGTGAGGCAATTGGTATTTGAATAGAGATCCCGAGTTTTTTTAAATTTGAGATTTAAAAGTGATTGAGGAAAATCATTTTATTGTAAAAGGGCGGATAATCCCGAGGGATTACCCTATGTACCCCCTCGAACACGACACTTAATTGATGTAAGTGCCGAGACTCGAAAGATGGGGCAATGTATTTATGTCGAAAACTAAGGTTTAGAGAGAAACACCATAAATGAGATGCCCTCGGTCAAACCCTAATAACGTCTCTAACTCCCGGGTTTTAAAACGTTAAAAACCAAAAACATTGAAATCGAGCGGAAGGGAGTTAGACGATTCTAAAATCCTGGCTGCAACTAGGAAGGTCGTTACTTCCCTAGCGCCCTGCCTTGTAGAAATCTAGGCTGCAATTAGGGGAGGTTTGTCACCCTAATGCCCCGCCTAAAGAGATCCAGACTGCGACAAGGGAGGTTATAACCCCAGTGCCCCGCCTCAGATTTTTATTTTTGGAAGGGAGACAAGCAATGATCTAACAATGGATGAAATGTTTTGAAGGGTTAGACATTTCTTGCTCCCTGAAAACGGTTTATTTTTTAGTTATAAAGAACTAAGTTTGAAAACTTTTGAAGTTGTTCGGAATTCTCTGTAAAGAAACATTAATTTTGAGAAATGTTTTTAGGAGAAAACTTTCTGTATATGTGAGAAGAACTTTCTACAGTTGAGAAGAGTTTTTTCCTTTAAAATTCCACAAAATGGTTTCTTTTGAAAACTTAATGAAGTTTGACTAAAATGATGGTTTTAAATTCCTTTTTGGGTTTTGGGAGTTTCAAAGGAATTTATAAGTTGAGTGCGGGTTGGATGAAATGAATTTGGGTTTGAATTGAATTTGGTTTGAATGAATTGGGTTTGAATTGAATTTGGGCCGAGATTTGAAGATAGGCCGGGTCAAAGTTCAGGTTAGTCCAAGTTGGATTGGTCAATGTACGGGTCAAGGTTGGATTGGTCAGTGTACGGGTCAAAGTTGGATTGATCAATGTTCGGGTCAAAGTTTGATTGGTCAATGTTTGGGTTGGTCAAAATTAGTTTGACTTTTGTGGGCTTGGGCGAATTTTGGGCTTGACCGGGTATGGGCCGATGTGGGTAATGGGCCGTGGGCTTTGGACTAGGCCGAGTTTGGGTAATGGGCCGAGTTTGGGTAATGGGCTGATTTTGGAGACGGGCCAAGTTTGGATGGGAAAATTTTGGGCTTGGACAAGTGAGTTCATTATTTACATATATATACATATATACAATTTTTTTTAAATGTGTATCTTAGGGTTTAGGGTGTCAACTTGACCAAGAAGAACACATGATAACTAAGGCTCAGTAAAATAAAGTAGCATTCAAGGAAAGGAATTAACAAGTTATAAAAAAATGCTAGATATACAACATATACACGTACAATGAAGGAATAGATTCAGAAATCCAACCCGCATGATGAATAATGGATCGAAACCAGTGATAGCCTGCTAATATTAACAATCTCTAGCGTCAATCAGACCTTGCTGAACCATCTTATTTCACTTCCGTTTCTCATCATCTACTAATCCACTTCTTCTTTTTTTTTTTTGGGTGATCAGATTAAGGGCTTAAAGTACGGGAGGTGAACCTACAATTTTCAAGTCTTGGTTCATTACCAAGTTAGTGAATTGCAACTCAGGTTTGTGGTAGCAACTACTTTGCACAAGATATACTGCAGGTTAACACGTAGCAAAGGTAAAGCAGATTAAGTCTCTTCTCACGCATGATTCCCAAGCTCCTTACGAATCTAGATCGTGTGTCATGTATTACCCCATTTTTCTTCTACCATTCCCAGTACAAGTCTCAGAAACTGAGAGGTGCACTAACATATTGAATCTCTCTTTCATGCACAGCCGCATATAAGCACATTATTATCCAGAGAAAATGAAAGGCAACAGTTAAGAAAAACCCGTAAATTAAGTAAACCCATGAAGTTATAAGGGTGTAGATCAAATACCAGGATGGAGGCACAATGTTTCCTGTGAGAAAATTAATGCGACCGACACAACACTAACAGATACATTCATCGTCAGCTCACATATTGTAAATGGTCGGACAAAATAGAGAAAAAGAGAAATAAGGATACTAGAGGTAGTATGAACCCAAATACAACATGGTGGTCTCACGGTGGTCATGGATTTGTTTCAGGCAATGACTCAGAAATGCTATTCTGAGTAAACAGACATCCTTCGGGAGCTTGTTGCTCCTGTAGAGTTAAACTTGAACAATAATAGGCATCATGCAAACAGAGGTTATACTGGGACAAACATCCCGTACAACACTGACATTTGAGGAGTAGTAAGTCAGACACATAGCAGAATGCTTCAGACCCAGAGAACAAACTCTTCCCATGTTAGTTTCAATCAGTGGTGGAGGACATGAGGAGGAAAGCAAAATTCCCGGAGCAATATCAAACGAGTATTACAGGTCTTGTTCCAACACCTTGTGCACACAGATGATTATCGATAGAAGGCCATCGTGGAGATGCTAGACAAACATCAGAACAGACATAACAATATGATAACGAGATATGTGCATAATGTCTGAAATGTTTTCGAAAGCGACATGTAACACCAGTAGTGATAGAAACAAGAAGGAGAATGAAAATACCAAGTGGTCTTCCAAACTTCTATGAAGAATTACTGATGCACAGTTTACATTATACTACCAATACTGAACGAAGCAGAGATAGGTGGTAGGATTTCAGAATTGAGAACCCAGATTAGAACGAACTCTTTGACATTATACAATGAAAGGAGAGCAGAAGTAAGCCATTGATATTCCTGTTTCGATCGTTTATGTCAGCCATTGGGGTATCAAGATTACCGAAACACAAGTGAGAGTAAATCTGAATAAGATCAGCAAACTCGCGTATATATATACACTAAACTGGACAGAAACCAAGTGAAATCGAATAGGAAAAATGGGAAGCATGGGCACTAGCATCAGAAAAGGAAATGCAGTCAAACTAAGAAAACAGAAAATTTGCACTACGTTTTGGAACCCTTTTGAATCAATACACCACTTCTGAACCCGAATTTCAAGCACTAAAATCCATACACAAATATGAAAGACAGAAGTAAAGGGAGAGGAAAGTAAATCCAACGACGAATAGATGCAAAAAAGTAGTCGACACCTACATTGGACAACTCCAACGAAATCGACGTTTAAACCATCGCCACTTTCGGGTTCATTTGGCTAGACGACTGGATAAGAGATCGAAGTGGGCAGAAGCAAAAACGGGAGTAACGTGAGAAAAAAAAATCGAAGAATCAGGAAATGAGGACAGAAAAGGGGTAATGGAGATTTCTCTGAAGACATTTGACTTACGCTGTTAACGCATGAGGCAAGTACCGAAACTGATAGAAGAAGGTTGGATGAAGTTTTTGGAGATGGTGTATCGGTTGTGGTGTTGATGGTGGTTCTTCCGAGCGTGGGTTGGAGACTCGGAGGCGAAAGGAAATCTCGAAGGCGATCCAAAGTTTTTTTTTTTTGGGTGCCTCGTTTCGGGTTTGAAATCGAGAAGAAGAACACCGAAGACCGTGGGAAAAAAAAATTTGGGTTTCCTCTTGAGATCTCCAGGCAGAGGTGATCATTCGGGGGGCGGGGCGGGCCGGGTTCGGGGGGTCAGAGGAAAATTTTAGGCCCGTCGGGCCTATTTTCAAAAATCAAGCCCGGTTTTTTACATGCTCGGGTCGGGCCGGGCTAGGTCCGGTTTTTTCCAGACTTTGCCGAAGCCCGGCCCGCCCGGTCCGGTTTTTTAATTTTTTAATATAAAGTAATAAAAAAAATTAAAAATTAATATTTTAATATATATATATAACTTATTTAAAATTAATATATTATATATATACTTATTTAAAATTTATATATTAATATAATTTTTGTATTATATAAAAATTAAATATGTATATATTACATTTTAAAATATAATAATAAATAATATAAAATCGGGTCGGGCCGGGCTTGCCCACGGGCTCAAAAAATGTGCCGCGGCCCGGCCCGGTTTTTTATTCGGGCCTAATTTTATGTCCAGGCCCGCCCGGAAGCCCTATCGGGTTCGGGCTCGTCGGGCTTTTTTACGGGCCGGGTCGGACCGGGCTGCCGGGCCGGACACATTATGATCAGCTCTATCTCCAGGCGAGGGTGTATGAAATCGAAGGTAGTGGAGGACGGTTTCAGAGGGAAAACGAAAAACAAGACCTCTGGTCCCAGGATTGATGCGAGATGGAGGCTTTTTGAAGAGCTTTCTTCGCAACCTTCCAGCTTCTTCAGGCTTGAAGTACCGAGGAATTGAGAGAAGGTGGGGGGGGGGGGGGGCAAACGGCTCTTTCAAAACAAGCCCCATACCATCGTGTTTTCTTTTCTGTAAATTAGTTTACCGAGACACGATAGTGGACCGGCACAAACATCAGAGAAGAAGAGGAACCAAAAAATATTCTGCCCATGCGTGTAAATAAAAATGAGTTTCGCTGGCTACTGGGATTCGAACTTGGTATTCCCCACATCCCTCCTGTGCACTTAACCAGTTGAGCTGTAGCAAATTTCAGTAGATAGTAGCGGAGAAACAAAATAAAAGTTATGTCGCGTGCTGAAATAATAAAGAAAACACTTCTAGTCTATGCTAGGAATCGAACCCGAGATCTGCGGGTTGCATGATGAGTGCCTTAACCGGTTACGCCAGGTCAGATTTCAGTATGTTCATGCGAGAAATAATACAAGAGCCCTAATTTCAACTGGATAACTCCTCTAAAAATGCTACGAGTTTAAAAGAAAGTATACAAGAAAAAAAAAGAGAAGACTAATCCAATGGCACGAAATTATGGAATGTAAATAATAAGATAAGTAAATAAAACAAAATGAATGGGTTTAAAACCGGATTATTGTTTGAAAATTCATTTTTTGGAAAATCGTGTTTTTATGAAATGCTTTGAAAAAGGTTATAAAATGACGGTTTCGTTATGGCACGCACGCTAATATATATTTTTTAAAAAAAAAGGGAAGGCGACGACCCCTCTTATTATTTCAAAATTTGCTTTATGGGGTGAGAATTTTTGGTGTCTACAAGGAATGAGTAAGGAATTTGGTGGATGAACTAAGGCAGTTTGGAGGGCCTAAGTAGTGTTTAAACATGTGGGATTACATGTAGGAAGATTGGAGAAACAATGGGCAAAGTATAGAACTGAAAACAGATTTTTAAACTGAAATACTGGGCCGGACCGACCTTGGGACCGAACTTGCAAGGTCGGTCGAGCCCAGATTTGCAAAGACGGAAACCTTCTGGAATGGACCAACCTTGCAACCGGACTTGCAAGGTCGGTCGGCCTAAAATTTTCCCGTAATGTAACTCACTGGAATGGACCGACCTTGGGACCGGACTTGCAAGGTCGGTCGGCTCTGAAATTTTCCAGCGTATTACCCTACTGACTTCGACCGACCTTGGGACCGACCCTGGATAAGGACGGTCGAGTCAAAACAAAAAAAAAATTGAAATGATTATAGTAATCATACTTATATATATGCTTATACCCATATGTGTATATATATAGTAGTACACCATTGATGAAGTAGTAAAGGCAAGGAAGTATGTACATAAGTAAGAAAGTTGTGTAATTAAGAATATTAAGTTAAACCGAAGTAACGGGATAACGGGGTAAGTACGGGTGTAGTAATTATGTAAGTACTGTAATGCTTAGAATTAATCGAATCATTTGGCATGTAGTCAATGGTTCGAGAATAAGAGTCGAGGAACAAGTGTGAACCAAGGAACAAGGGAACACCCGGTGAAGAAAATCCCAGTGAAAGGTATAATTTCTTCATGCCCTGTATCCTAATCTGGTTACCCCGATTTGTGTGCTTATTTGATCACCTAAATAAGATAAATGCATGAATCGGACTATATTGCACTTACTTGTGCTTGATTATGTTGTTCTTGATATTTATTGTCTTGAACACTAGTTTGTATAATTCATGAAATATATGGATGATGATGAAGTGTATTTGTACCTTGTAGTGTACTTGTGCATTGTATTGTATTTCGTATGTATGTATATATGAGCAATGTATTTGTGTATGTGGCTTGAATGTGAATGACTTCTACTAATTCCTAACCACCTAACTCCTAACATAAGTAACGAGTAAATTGGAATGAGTAGAAGTCCGATATAGCTTCGGCCACGCGTGAGGATGAGGAGACACAAGAGGTTGGATCCGATTCCTGGTTCTTAAGCTGGTCCACGGCCCAAACCCCTTAAATGGGTAGCATCCTGGATTAGTGAACCAAGTAAATCCCGGTGGAGGGACAGAGTAGTCCCCGGGCCGGAGGTCCCGACGACTTGACTTGAGTAAGTAAGTAAGTAAAGTATGAGTATGTATGTGTAAGTATTGTGTAACGAGTAAAAGAGTAATCTCCACCCGATTAACCCGGGTGGACAAAAAGGAGCTAACAAGTATTGTGTATGTATGGAATATGTATGACGTATGTGTTGAGTATGTATTATGTATGCGCATTTCAGGAAAGGTAAGTAAGTACCAATTGGCTTGTATGGACTACTTGTATGTATTGAAATGTATGTATGTATTCCTTGCGTAAAGTATTATAGTATTATGTATGAAAGCATGTATGCATGTATGTATGAATAAAATGAACTGCATGTATTCGACCAAGTGGTCGGTGTACCCTCACTAGTACGCGGGGTATGCGGTTATCATATACAGCGAAAGCTGAGCCCCTAGGGGCAACGTTTTTAGTGTGCAGGTACCCGAAGCAGTATGGACACGGAAGAGGCCGGTGGCATGCCTATATTGCTAGGAATAAATGTAGTTAGTAGTGAATCATTTCAGGCTTGGAGCCTTGTATGTGGTTGTGAGAAATGGGTAGATGTAGACTCTTAATGAGTACATAGGAACTTGGAAGAAGCATTGTATTCGTATTTGGAACCTAGTAAACTCGGTTATGTACATTGTATTGTATGGTATTGTAAAGGAGTAAAGTGTTGAATGGAGCATTGTAGTATTTGATTGGTAAATGGAGTATGTATTGTAGGTGTGTAGTACTCGGGATTCCGATCCATCAGACCGATGTTGTATGTAGTAGTAGTAGCCTTGTTACTCGCGTGGGTGACTAACGGCATTGTATCACCCACCGTGTGTATGCAAGTATCCGTTGCGTGTATCTGGATGTGTAAGGAGATTGGACAGTAATGACGGTATTAGCGGTAGGGGTGTTACACTAGCGCCTCAATGACCCCGGACACCAGCAAGTGTGGGGGGAAACCCGCCAACAACTCAACCTTCTCAGGGGAGTATTAGTTCTCTAACTCTTTAACAGCTTTACAATGCATTACACTTTTGTTAGCTCTATGTTATGTGCTTCGAAAAGGTCCTCTTTATTTCTCCCCGATTTTAGTGTCGGACATTGTCCAATTCAAGTGTGGGGGAACCGACCTTTTCTTTTGTGCACTGCTCAACTTCACATGCTTATCTTTTGCTTCCATTTAGGAGTTATATTTTAGGAAGCAAGTTTTCTCATGAACTCTTGGATTTCTTCACAATTTTTTTTTTCAAAAATTCTATCTTGAGGAGCATGCAAATGCGGGTGCAACCATATAACCTTACCTTGGTGAATTTTTATTGCTTAGGGGTTCCTTCTATCTTCTCTCTTAGGGATTGCTAACGGGTGCTTCTTTGTGAAAATCTAAAAAGAGACTTGTGAGACACCATTGGTAACCAACAAAATGAGAGTTGAGTGTTCTGTAATGCAAAGGCTAAAATGCCCGAATTCTTCTCATCATCTCCTATACAAATGCAAAACGAATGTAGTCATCTATTTTCCCATTTGTTTTATCCTTAATGCCCATTCTGGAGAGAAGTTGGTCATGGTAAAAGTTCTCCAAGTCACCTAATTTATATAACTTTGAAGCACTCCGGATCATACCCCGAAACTCTATCTTTTTATTTGCCCTAAGCACACCCATGTCACCATAATTAGGTTGGTTGCACTCCTTATGAATTTTTCCACCCTTTTTGTTCACAAAAATCCAAGAATTCATTTGAACACTTGCTTGCTTTAAATATTCCTCCTTATTCTGGTTCCTAATTTTGCTTGAGGACAAGCAAATATATAAGTGTGGGGGAGTTGATAAGTGGTGAAATAATGTAATTATAAGGTCTTTATTTACCTTTATTTCGTGCAACTATTGACCTATTTCACCACTTTATAGAGCATTTCTTTAATATAGGTGAACTCATACAGTTTTGATTAAAATATAGGTAAAATCTCACTTGAGTAATGATTTTTGGGAGACTCTCAAGACTTTGTGGCCGAGCTTTAATGCCCCGAGGAGTGTGTCAAAGACGAGGGGTCAAACGGGACGATTTCGATGCAGAAGAAGCACTTATGGTGTGGACCGCCCCTGTGGACCGCCCCTGTGGGGCGGTCCGGTTGATTCCGGACGCTGGAATCGTCTCTGTTGTGGACCGCCCCTGTGGGGCGGTCACGACGGAATTTTTGCCCAGTAAGTTGTTTTAAAGACGGGAAAAAGAGGGGAGTTGGCTCATTCCTTCCATTCTACACTTCCACACACATAAGAGGAGAAAGAAAACGACAAGGAGGAGAAAGAAGAGGAAGAAGAGAAGAAGGAAGAGCTCACCTTCTCCAAAGCTTCCAAGCTTCAACAATGGCTCCTTCTTACTTTTTCTAGTTTTTCTTTCCTCCATGCTTGAGTAGTACTCTATTGTGCTTTGGGATGGGTTTTTGACCCCAAACCCTAGAATGTGCTTGGGAATCTTGATTATGCCTTAATATAGTTGTTTCTCTCTTAATTATCATTCAATGCTCTTAAATTGATCTCTTGAGTGCATTTGTGGTGAACCCTCTCTACAAATTGGTTTTGAGTTAGGGTTTGTGACCAAATTGAGAGAGGACTCTTGATTTGTGCTCCTAGGATTAGTGAGTATAATTTGGGGCTTTATTCTAGAACTTGCTTAATGCTACTTAGTGAGTTTAGTCCTAATTGATTTTGAAGGCTAAATTAACTAAGTAGGAATTAACTCATATTTGGTTTAGAGGGTTATTATCATTGTTCTAAAAGACAACTATGGCATAAGAAGAGTTGCTAGCATATCTAGGTAGTTTGGGTGATTGCCAAATTCCCAAAGTACTTCTCCATCCAATCCATTAAACTATCATCTTTAGTTTATTTGTTATTCTTGCAATTACTCAACCAACACAATCAAGCTTGTCGCCGGCTAAACCCCAATTTACTGTTTTCATTTCAATTACTAAATACCGAGACTAGGAAGTTAGGACCAATTTCCTTGTGGATACGACACTTGTTGTACTACACCGATTAGGTGCAATTGTCTATTCCTTGCATTTATTTATATACCATGTTATATAGTTTTTTCCAACAGCGCGCGGCCGGAACTACCGGATTCCTCACCCCCCAAGTTATACATTGGTTAGAAGCTCCCTCCATGGGGCTTATCACATCATATTACATTATGGTTATCCAAGTCCAGTTAGTCACACAGAGGAGGTAACACATTCACACACAATAATCCACAATTAAAACATGAATAGTCGTAGTTAGAATGTTCCCGTGGATTGGGACATTTACAACTGAATACCGTTCTCTTATGTGATTCTAACTTGGTTAGCTAACGGGGTTAACACCTACTCGGGGTTAGACGATATCACGAACAAACGTGGCACATAAATGAATTACTGTAAACTCATTACATGATTTATCTTATAAAGTCGTAAACATCCAGAAAAACACATAGGCATATAAGCCAGTGTAACCCGGTAGAACACAGGTTGCAAGAAAACCATACCTTTCACCATGAAATTATCCTAGCGTGTCATCTTATGTTCCACGGATAATCCTCGAATCACTAATAACATTCCAAGCGATTCTATTAACATTCAAGACAATACTGTATGTAAACGATTGGTACGCCCGTATTCAACCCCGTTGTCCGGTTAACTTAATTTTACTCTTGTGATCTTAAGTTCACAACTCTCACATTCAATACAACACTTGTTTACACTTTTAATGAACTTTACATGTCACCAAACAAGTCCTAATCATTATCTAATACCAATATCCATCAATTCCCCACCATTAGACTGCATTAAAACACTCACGGTGGCATTTTTGGGGTAGTCCGGGACTTGGTCCGGCCCCTAAGTCCCGGACCAGTACATAACATAATTTTTGGTTGAATTTCTAGGCTGGTCCTGGACTTGGTCCAGGACTTAAGTCCCGGGCCAACTCTCCAGTAATGTTCTCGGGGCATTTTAAGGTGTGGTCCGAGACCTTATCCAGAGCTAGGTCCCGGACCCTGCTAAAAAGCTGCTAAATTGACATTTTTCAATTGCCATTCAACCCCTATTTCATACCCAATCCTTGCCAAATATTTCCACATGTTTCTAAACATTTTATAACACCTAAAACACTTATTAAACCTTCTTAAATCATTGATCAAACCATTATTCAATCTTTGCTCAATTTGACAAGTTTTCACTCCAAAAATTCTGCACTTTGCAACTTAGCTCCTAAACTCCTAAGTTGCACCTTTGCTCACCCATTCCCTACTCCATTGTTTCTCCTACAATCATTTTGACCATACCACATTCTTCCTAGGCATTTACAATTCCATTACTCAAGTCCACTCACCATTCACAAGGTTATGCACACTAGCTCATTCCTAGAAATTCAAGACACAAAAACATCAACTTTTGCTACAGATTTTTGTACCACTCTATTTACTTCTCCAACTAACATCTCAAGATGGTTAACTAACCCATTCAATCTCCATCAACTCATAGTTGACCCCAAGTCACTTTAACTCTCAAAGTCACCTAAACCGCTTCGTTTCTACAAAATTTCGCCATAACTCCTCTACTTTTCTAGCATGCCCAAATGCATCATTTCATCCACCTAAATCAATTCCAACTAGTCATATCCCTAGTGGATTCTACCAGCACATAAAACTCATCCAAATCTCATTAAACATTATAATGCACTAATCTTAAATGCATGGCACTTAGGCCCTTAAATCACATACCAATGCACAATGCATTAAACATCATCACAATTTTCTCTTCTAATCACCAGACACATTTCCGACACATTTTTTTTTATTTCATTCTTTTAAATTACCCAACCCAAAATTCCAAAGGCATTTAAGGGTAAACATTAGGGTAGTTTATTTACCTTAAATTCATAAGTGTTCCCTTCACATTCCTCCTCCTTTGTTCTCTTGATTGCAACCGGTCAATGTGGGGTTATATTGCTAGGCTAAAGACCATTTTCAAGAACATAATGAGGACTAGATAACACTTAAGCTCTTGTAGAATCTCTAGAATTTAAAAGAGTGCTTAAAGCACTTAAAAGGGAGAATTACCTTCCAACTTCAAAGATGAAGTGTTGGGAAATCAAAGTGAGCAAGCTCCAGCACCTTCTTGAATATAAAACAAGGCTAAATAAGGAGAGAAAATGGAGCTCAATAAGCTCGAAAAATTGGTAGCTAAAGAAAGTTGGGAAAGGAGTGCTTTTAAGGTCCCTTTTTACCTTAAACCAACGAAGAGGTGTTCTAGCTCACAATGGGCTGCTTCCATCTTCAAAGAGAGCTCCAGCCATGGAGGTGAACTTCATCTTTTTTGAATTTTGAAAGGAGGGAAAGAATATACAAGATGAGGTGAACAAGAATATGTATTTATTTTGTTGTTTTGACTTTGTTTAGGGCTTGAAAATGGAAGAAGACGATCAAGATGGTGGAGGGTGTACAAAATCTCCATTGTTGAAGAGTTGGGAGAAATAGAGTGCTGGGAGAGAGGCAGAAAAATCGTAAGAGAAGGAGGGAACAAAGAAAGAGAAAAGAAAAATGAAGAGAGAGAGGAGGAAAAAGCTATGTACTTTATTACTTTATTGCTTTGTCTTTTGTCAACAAAGTAGAAATAGAAATAAGAGAGGGGGAGTAAAAACGTGAATGACATAGAGAAGTTCAGATTTTTACAAAAATAGGTGAGGGGCATTTTGGTCTTTTAGCAACTAACACCCCATAAGTCCCCGTTTGGCACTATTCACTGACCGGACGTTTTCCGAATTTTTCCCCGTTTCTTTAAGTTTAATGGTTATTAGACTTCATTAATGTTTAATTATAGTTATATGATCAAATATAATTTTTTACAAGTCCATTAGACCACTTAAAGTCACATTTTCCGAGTTTCTCGAAAAACGTGTTTTAAGGCTTCATTTGCGTTTTTAATCCACTATATGGATCCGTTTTCTTCGGGAATTTTTCCCACATGTTCTTAGTGTGTAACTAAGTCCTAGGAATCCATTTAGGACCCTATTGAGGTTATATACCTCCTATGGTTACATAACGCGCGTTTTTACGTTTTGTGACTTTTACGCGTTATCCTTTTTTTCTTTTGGTTTTCCTTCCTTCACCAACGCTCCTAAGGACTTAATCAGCCTTAGAAAACCATAATTATACAATTTATTATCACATCAAGGTTTGGGGTATTTCACCTTGGCACATGAAAAACCACTTCTTACAATGTAAACCCAGTTTTTGCTCGCCTCCACCCCATCAAAATAGTGCAAACAGTTTGTGAATCTCTTTAAGGAACCTCAATTGGAAAATTGATAACACTAATTACATAAGAGAGGATGGCCTGAAGAACCGACTTAATTAGGATTCCTCTTCTCGCTTGTGAGACCAACCTACTCCACCCCTGAATTTTTTTAGCTACATATCTATAATATACTCAAACGCCCTTACTCGACTTCTACGTAAATAAAGACTAAAATCATAAACTTTACGTGAACCCAATTAATTTACAAGACTAAGACGCAAAGAAGGAGAACCACCACAGAAAACATGACCCCCGACTTTTGGGAATTTATACATCGTCCAAAAGCTAAGCTTAAAGTCATCTACAATCTCAAACATAACTTGCACATCTTGAGAGGTTGTGTCACTAAAAGGAACACAATCATCTGCAAAAATAAGTTAGTGACACCCACATTAAGCCCTTTAACTTTGCCCTTACAAAACCCTACATCAGATGCAAGCCTCAAACTCGATGCTAAAACCTCCATACAAGATATGAAAAGATAAGGATAAAGAGAATCCCCTTGTATCAACCCTTGCCTGGGAATAAAATTCCTCCCAAGGAACCCATTGATCAAGACTTCCATGGAAACTTTGGTAAGGCACTTCTGTACCAAGGCAGCCTAATTAGGATGAAACCCCGTTTTTCTTAACACATCCAAGCTAAAACTCCACTTCACACGATCAAAAGCCTTTGACATATCAATTTTAGAGCAAAAGAACCACACTTAACAGCCCTAGAGTGCTGCATCAAATGCAGAAGATCATGAGCTACAATGACCTGATCATTGATTAGGCGACCACCAACAAAAGCAGCTTCACTCTCAAAGATAACAAAAGGCATAACCAATTTGACTCTATAAACAAGAACTTTAGAGATAACCCTATAAATGGTGTTGTACAAGGAGATCGGATGAAAATAAGCATAATATGCACACATTTCTTCTTTGGTATAAGAACCAAATGAGTATGATTAATATGTTGTGGAAGAGTATCGATTATTAAGAAATTAAGTATAGTAGTAAAGAAATCCTCACTAATGATGTTCCAGTAAGTTTTAAAAAACATACCGTTCACTCATTTGATAAGTGTGAATATATCTATTTTCAAGGCTATAAATCTTTCTATATTTTTAATATTCTATGCTATATTTATCATTTATCATATTATTTCCTTAGATTTATGGTTTGATGTGAAATGATACATTTTATGTGTCAAATGTAGGAGAAAGTTTAGGAAATGCATATCTTTTCTTATAAGGATTCTAACGCAACAAACAGGAGCAAAACGGGGTCTAAACGAAGAACTTAAGCCCCGTAGACGGTTGTGTCCAACCTTACATCCAGACCTGGAAGGTCGGACAAGTGCCAAGAAGCTCAAAGTTTATGTCCGGACATGTGTCCGAACTTGCATGTTCGGACACATGCCGATACTTCCAGCGCAGAATGAATTATGATCCCGTTTGAACATACATGTTCGGACGCATACTCGGACGCGTCAGGAAGAAAATTACGCGTGGACATTACAGAGGCGTCCGAACATGCAAGTTCGGACGTGACAAATTTTCAGCAGCGGACACTATGTTTGATAGAAGGAAGAAGATAAAAATGTTACAAACCGATAAACTGATGGTTGCTACTTATATAAGGAGGTTAGGGTTAGAACAACGACAAGCTCAGCACGCCCCAGAGGCTTGCGCCTCTCTTCATCCATTGTACACCACCACCACCACCATGTTCATCACTAATCCTCCACGCCAAGCACCACATCACAGCGCCGATTTACACCGCCACACCATCGTGAGAGCATCGCACTTCTGACAGAGGATCGACGTGAAGATGTAGGCGAAGTGGGGTTCCGGAGTCAAACTTGCTAACTAGAGTTTTCTCTTCCCTTTCTCTTATTTCATTTAATGTCTTTCTCTATTATTTCTCCTGTTTTTAGAGTCATGTCTAAGTAGTTAGTCAAGCTCCCCAGACTAAAGTTGCAAACTGGATCTTACATTTATTTGTAAACTTTTTTCTTATTATTAATACAGTAGTTTAATTCTTGTTCTTCATGTGCTTTAATCTTCTGATCGATTATTAAAGTATTGTTTGTAGTTTGCTAATCAAAATGTGGCACTGAGATTAGTTAACAGGACATAGGAAGTTAAACCGGATTAACGACTAGAAGCATGGTTTGCCTATAGGTTAATCTGTCTCCAATAGGAATCAGTTAAATGCGATTGGTTAGAATTGACTTGGGCATGGTTTGCGGCTTGTTATTTTTGCTAGTTAGGATTTGTTGTACAGGGATCGGTCAACAGAATAATTAAAGTTCCAGAGTTTATTGCAGAATTAGGGGAAAGTTTATTAATAGATTTAGAAAGATAGGGTTTGTAGAACAATCCGGGCTGCTTCCTTAGATTTAAAGTTTCAATCTTTATTTCTTTACTTAGTTTATTTTTATTGTTTTAATATTTTTTGTTTATTTGTTGAGTCCGTCCTTTAGTTTGATTAAGAAACCCTAAAAAGTGACATTTCCTCTTTTCTTAGTTTAGTTTAGGTTTCTCAGTTAATTAATAAATTATCAATCAATTGAATGAGATCCCTGAGATCGACAATCCCCACTCATTCACTATCCCGCAAAACGCTAGGTACACTGCCTAGGTGGTAGAGATATAGTAATATATATTTTTACTGCTACACCATCCAGGCCACGCACCGTGCAAGGATGCATCCCCTTAAGTGTATGCACAATCTCTCATGCGTATATGGTGCACCCGTGGCATCCAGCCTCTTCTGAGGTACATGACCTTCAACACAAGCAAGCAAATGGTGGTTTGGCTCAGGATTTGTGGAAGTAAAAAGTTTTTGAGTATATTCCCTTGATATCCCTTCAATATCATCCCAATTAGACACCATCACCCCATCATTCCACAACATAGCATGAACTGCATTACACCCGATATCGAAAATGACTAAAATAGAAACTAGTGTTTTTATCACCTTTTGATAGCCATAATTGCCTTGATTACTGGTGCCATTGAATCTCATCCTTATATAACAACCAATTCAGCGACTGTGACAAGCTTCCCCATGCCTGCAAATTTTTCTCATATGTAACTCCTGAGGCCAAAGCATTCATCTCCTTCTTAACCCTCTACACAACCTCCATCTCTCTTAATGGTTTCCACCTACCCCGTCACCATAACTTAACTCTGCATGCCACCACCTTGGCCTGATAACCTCAATGAACAAGGTTATCAAACATCCCAACCCGATGAACTAGAGCTCTACAATCATCATCCCAGACCTAGCACTTCTCAAAACGAAATGGTTTTAAGCCACGACGAAGAGTAGGACTAAACACTAACTTGATAGGCTGATTATTCGACACCCCCCACCACAAATGGTAATTTTTGGCATGGGAAAAGATCGAAAACCAATAATCAGAGCATAAAAACCTATCAAGCCTACATTTTGTATTCCTGCGACCTCGCTATCTATTAGAGTAAGTGAATTGGCCACCAACAACACCAACAAAACCAATACCTGCAGCCCACAATCCTCCACACACCTCCTAAAAGCATGTATACCATGCCAAGAGCGTGTTAGGCTCCCCTACTGCTATTAATGATAAAGAACCTCATTTAAATCCCCATCAACCAGCCAATGTAACACCCCTACCTACCGCTAATACCGTCATTACCGTACAATACTTACCTTCGCAGCGGATATTACTTGCTCAACGCCGGGTGTACAATGCCGTTAGTCACCCACGTGACTAACAAGGCGGATTACAATACTGCATACTATCGGTCTGATGAATATGAACATACCGAGTGCTCTACACAATACAATACTTCCCCTTGCATACTAATCCATAATTCAATACAACTCCAATACAATACTATACCGAGTATACTACAATCCTTAATTTACCGATACAGTTTGGACTTCCAATTTCATAATACATTATAAGTACAATCCCTTTATACAACTACCCATGCTTACATAGCAGTCCCCGTCCTACTCTCTCTCGAACGGTGGTCAGCTTCGAGTACCTGCACACTAAAAACGTTCCCCCTAGGGGGTCAGCTTACGCTGAATATGAATTTCGCATATACCGCGTGCTAACCGCGGTACATCGACTACTTTGGGTCGGATATATACATGGAGTTCATTTTACATGCATATACATACTCATGCTACAAATAATACAACAACAATACCTACATACACGTACAAGTTCAATACTTACTAAGGAAGACAATTCGATAGTCAACCATTCGTATTTGTTATTCATTCATTACTCTTCATACTGTGTTTGATATTCGCTACTCTACTCATACCTACTCCTTACTCTTGCATACTCATCACTCCATGTTCAATACCTTACTCGCACATGATCCTTACTCTGTACTCGTTACCATACTTGTGCATACTCACTACTCAATTCTCCATACTTACTCATACGTACTCAATACTCAATACTCATTACATACTCATACTCGCTTCTTACTCAATACCCATTACTTTACTCATACATACGCAATACTCGATACTCATTACTTGGGCCACCGGGCGGAGTCATACACAAGACTCGCCACCGGACCTACAATACGAGGGCTATACGCTTAGCTCCTCAAATACTCAAATGTCCGTTTTTACCGGACTACTCAATTTCCCAACACTCTTCTCTCAGAGTATAATACAATCTCATGGATTAGCCTAGAAGTATCTCTCTCAATAACCTCCACTAGCTTAGGGAGTTACCACCGTCTAGTACCCTCAGATTTAAGGGTTTCCCCAACGTGTCGAATACTCCTATGTTCGGGGCATACTTACATCAGTCGGGTCCTCTCATAATGGGTCGACTAATTGCTAAGGGGTTTGAAGATCCCTCATCATTCTCTACTACTCTCATGGTTCATGTTTAGCACCAAGATTATTCCTCCAATAGAGGTTACTATATATTTCCACTGCTTTTGTTTGTGGATTATTCATTTCGTTTCTCCCACCGTTATCGGAAGGTTTTTACTCCCGTGCACTCTCTCACATTCTAGTGAGTTCATTGGGTTGCGTTATCGTTTATTGATTCGATAGTTTAGTGCGTTGCTACTGTTCCATTAGTTCACCAGACATGACTCTTACTACGAGTCACTACACAACAAGACTCATCTATGAGTTGATCTACGCGCTAAGTGAAGTCACACAATCAATCAAGAAGGGTTAGCTCATACAACATACAACAAGACATACAATGAAAGACATAACCGTTTTCATGCTTTAGTCTTGATTAGCCGGCATACAGCATACAATCACGTAACTCGGTTAGCATACGGGGCATGAGAAACTCATACCTTTCACACGGGGTTGGCTCTACCATGTGTTCCCTCGTTCCTTTACACACTTGTTCCACTGATAATGTTCCAACATTATGATTAATACTATACTCTTTCGATACACAAATAATTACTCCCCCGCTTACCCCGTCATCCCGGTGTACTTAATGTTTCTCATACTCTCAACTTACTTGGTTACTTTTTATACTTGTTCCCCTACTCATATACTTACTTTCTTACCTTTACTACTTCATTTATAGCGTACTACTTCATATATATGCACATAGTATATAGACATATATATATATATATATATACAATGATTATTATAATCATATAATAAAAACATTTTTTTTTCGACCGGACTTGCAAGGTCGGTCCCACGAAGTCCGGTCCTTCCAGTAGCTATCATTACGGGAAATTTTCTGGCTCGACGAACTTGCAAGTCCGGTCCATTCCAGAGGTTCATTACGGAATTTTTTTTCTGGCCGACCGAACTTGCATGTCCGGTCGCAAGTCCGGTCTATTCCATAGGTTTCAGACGGGGAAATTTTCTGGTCCGACCGAACTTGCATGTCCGGTCGCAAGTCGGTCCATTCCAAAAGGTTTCCGTCTTTGTGATTCTGGGCTCGACCGAACTTGCAAGTCCGGTCGCAAGTCCGGTCCGGCCCGTACTTCAGGTTAAAATCTGTTTTCGGTTCCACTTTACCCATTGTTTCCCCAATCTTCCTACATGTAATCCCACATGTTTTTGTGCCACTTAGGCTTCCTAAAATACTTCAATTCATCCACCAAATCCATTACTAAATCCATCAATCAATTTACACCATTATCCTCACTTCTTTTCCAACACATGTAGCAGTTTTTCTTTACACTTATGCTACAGATTTTAAAACTCAATCCTCTCATCCAATACTTTCCTCAACCAATGTCATTCCTAGCATTCTAAATACTTCTCCTTACCATGCCATCATTCCCAAGCCTTGCACTACCTACACCCAAGTTCCAACACTCATTTTACAAAATCCTGCACACCATTCCTTCCTAGTTCCACAATGCATTTTGGTACCCTCTTGCTAAGATTTTACATCCTAGTACTCTCATACCACAAATACCATTCCATGGTCATTAACACCTTCACTAAACCCAATACACCCTTGGTTTCTCCCTTCCACCAAGTCATCCATAAATGTACATATTCCCACCAAAATTTTGGCCATAGTTTCATACCTACAATTCTAGTTTCTCCACATACATACTTTTCCATCAAATCATTCATATTCTAGCCACACACCATACAAGGGTCCTACCAGCAATACAAGGCAATCTTAATACATCAATACTCTAATCAACATACTATACTCACACACATTTACTTGCCTTCAAGGCCTACAATTCACATACTTGCTCACAATACCAAAACTTCTACAACAACAATACTAATATACATACTCCAATTACTTGGCTCTAAGGCCTTCATTACACACATCTTACAAATCCTTACTATTCATCCAGACATTCTATTACAGTTTTGAGTTTTCATTCCTTTAACCCATTCCCAAAATTCAAATACATTAGATTAGTAGTTAAGTAGATTTCCTTACCTTGAGTATTCAACTCCTCTTTTAAATTCTCTCCTCTCTTCTCCTCTTGGTGCAAATCGGTCAAGGCAAGGTGGTTGCCCAACTCCAACCAAAAATTCAAGTAAAGGAATGAGCTTAAGTAAAACACTTAATCTCGTTAGCTAAGGGTGCTTAAGGCACTAATTAAGAGATTACCTTGTGAAACCCTAGAGTTAGTTTCTTGCCATAAATCAAAAGAGGGCTCTAATCCACCATTGGAGGCTTAGAAATATTGCTCAAAACAGAAAAGAACAAGGCATTAAAAGTGCCAAATCGGCCAAGGCATGGAAAGGAGAAAATTAGTTTTTTCTCTTGAATCTTTTTACCTTAAGTGGAAAGAGACTCCAAGCTTCAAGAATATGTAATTTACTCTTCAAATGCCCAAACCCATGGAGATGAAACTCATCCTTTTCGAATTTTTAAAAGAGGAATGATAGAGGAGGATGAGGGAGTTCAAATATGTAATTATTTTTGTGATTGGAGCATGAATGGAGCTTGTACAAGGAGAGGAAGTGGGCTGCCATGGAGGAGCTTCAAAATCGCCATACTTGGCTGGAGGAAGAAGGAGAGTTCAGATGGGGGGGAGAAAAACGTGAGTGAGAGAATAGGAATGGGAGAGAGAGAGTGTTAAAGTGATTTGTACTTTTCTTTCTACTTTTTTGCTTTCTCTCTCTTTTCTTTTCTTTCTTGTTTACTATAAGAGAGGGAAGGCTGCTTACTAGCTACAAAACCGGCCCCACTATGTAATGCCAGCTGGAGCGTTTTTCATTTTTTTACAGAAACACTCGTTAATTTACCCCGTTTTTAGCACTATTCACCAACCGAGCCCGTTTCTGAATTTTCTTGTTTCTTTAATTTTTATTGGTTATAAGACTTCCGTTAATGCTTAATAATAGTTGTTTAATGATTTTATAATTTTACGGGTTCGTTGACCACTTAAATCACGTTCATCGGGTTTTCCTCAAAAACGTGCGCTAAAGCTCTTTTAGCGTTTTAATACCTTATTGGATCCGGCTTCTTCGGGAATCATTCCCCGGTATACGAATTAGGCATGAATAAGCCTTAGGAATCCTTACGATACTAATAACCGAGGTTCTCGTACCTCCTATGGTTATTTAAACGCTCATTTTAGCGTTTTCCGCTTTCTAAGCGTTTTCTCATTTCTTTTGGAGTTATTTTCTTTACCAAAAATTACTTAGGCACTATTAGGCCTTTAAATACCATATTAATATTCTAATCACCATATTTAAGTTCGGGGTATTTCAAGGCCCCTCCCACATTCCTCTCAATTGCCATAAAAGGTCTCAAGTCTTCAACGCTGAAAGATTCATCCCACCCTTATATTCCCGTCAATTGCCAACATTACCCCATCATCCATCACCAACTCAACATTCCTGTCGGAGGTAACTTAGAAGAGAGACGTCAAGAGCATCTCTCCAAAAAGCATTACGTCACCCCTCCTACCATAACTATCACCTGTAACCCAATTAAAGACTACATGCTTGCAAACGCCTCATCTAATATCCAGCCAACTTTGTTTCCGACAAAAAAAACAATGTAGGTGATTCATCCCCGAACTAGGTCCAGGATCAAACGAATTGCACAGGGATCACCCAACCTCGTAGTCTCGCAGTTAAAAGACTTATTATGCTAGGCGGCCATGTGATTTCCCCTAGGGTCGCCTCTATCGAAGTAGCTTGAGCCCCATCTTCCCTTCTTGCCACCCCTCCTAACTCTTACCACCCTACCAAGTACTTATTCAAAGTAGCATCAAACTCCATCCACACTCGGTTTCTGGCTTCCACACTCTGATCAATCAAGCTCCTTTCATCTCGTTGTAGGTAAAACAACATCACACTGAGGGATCTCGCTTCTTCAAATTCCCTCTTGATCATCGTTAATCTGATCGACCACCGGTCCTGAGTAGAAGGAGCCCTAGGGGAAACACTGATCTTTCTTACCCCGCCTCGCATCAGTGGCAAACAAGCCCCCAGACCCTATCCTCATTCAAACGAAGCCGTCCTCCACCAAGTATATCCACCCGTAACAAAAAAACCATAAGGAAATATCTACACTTGTGCTTGAGTACATAAGGAAAATCATGAGACAAATTAGAAAACAACTACAATGAAAACACTGACTTAGGAGTCGCTCATAGGTTAAGCTAGCACCGTAGGCTTCCCAGCAATGGTAAGTAAAAACATCATGAGTGCCTGAGTGACATCACCAACCACTTTAATACTCATGAAAACCCCCTACTGTACCTTCTATCATTCTCTTGTAATCCATAAATGAAATACCCCTAAATTAATTTAAAATTAATTTAGGGGATTTCTTTATTAAAAATTAATTATTATATGTAATTATGAATATGAATTATATGAGGAATTATGAAAGTTACGTAGGGGTTTTCTCCTATTTAACCCTAATTATTATACATTATTATATAGTATTATGAATTTAATAATAAGATTTATAAGTCAATAATCTTTGGGAAATTATTACACTCCAAATATATAGAAAGATTTAGGAAGTGTTTGGACATTGTTTGGAAATATAAAGTCAATATAAATTCTAGAAACCTCAAGCTTATTAAGCCTTGCTAGAGTTGACTTTTTGAGAATGGTCAAACCAGGCCATGAAACCTATACCAAAAATAGGTTATGAAAAACCATGAAGATCGATAAAAGAACGTCAAAAACGGATCATCCTAGCCAAAGTTTATGCTAGTTTGAAGTTTAGAGCCAAAATTTCATAAGTGCCACGTGTCAGCCTCTCGTGCGTCCCAACACTTAGCAGATTTTTACCTCCTCGATTTTCTCCGCAAACAACCGTTTTGACCTCTACGTATCTACTATCTATCTTTCTCATTACTTCGATTTTCCAGTGCCGTCTTCACCACTCCTCTTCCTCTCTCCCTCTTTACAACAATCTCATACATGCACAGCAGCCCAACTCCCCGACTCCTACCGCGGAAGTTTGATCCAAAGTTGGCACCTTTCTCAGTCGCAACCCAGATTGCCAATTTCACCCGATTTCAGGTAATGTTCGTCTTGCCATAACTTCCTCATCTTTCAACCAAATTTCGATTTCTTTAGCTCGTTGTGTAGATCACTAATCCGTCTACAACTTTCATGTTTATTCCCAAGCCTGATTCATAACCGTTTCGAAGTTATAGTCGCTCAAAGTTCCGGATTTTTCAGTACATAAAATCATACCGAAACAGAGAGGTAAACTCGTAACTTTCGGGCTAAATTTCTTTCTGTATAAAGCATATTAGATTGAGTTCTTGTTATCATTGTGTAGATCTATGTCCCATCTTTCTTGAGCCAAAGAACACGGCCTAACTCAATCTGTACCGAAAGTTATAGAGTCGCAAAGTAGGCTACCCAAACGGTCAAGCTCGAGCGTTTTTTCCAGAAAACGTTTCGAATCGCTTCGATTCGGGCAATTCCGGTGAGTTTCTCAATTGCCCGATTATGTAACGTATTATTCCGACCTAACCCATGTTTCAATTGTGTCAATTACGTACTATATTAAGAGAATTTGATGATTTGTGTTCGATCAACCCAGAATTGTATGAACCCTAACCTTCGAAAATTCGAATCGACGATTACTGCATGATAATTGGGGAAACTACCATTGGAACCGAAATTGATTACGAATCCATAGAAACAAAATCGTTGAATTTCGTTCTGTAGATCGAGAGCTATAGGCGAATTAGTACTCGGTTTCGATTTTGAATCCTCTGATGAACTCGCGCAACACGGGCCGTCCGATCTCAGTTAATAGAGATGGACGGCCACGATTAAAACACACGTTTTTAAATGTATAAGTTTTTATATTGTTTCCAGGAATAAACCCTAACTTGTTTAATTAATTTAAGTGCCTTCCCGAATGTATTTTGACTTGAAATTTTAACCGTAGATTCCTTATTTTATGTAGTTTATTTTGATGTAAATTATTAAGGATTTGGAGTTTTTAAACATAAGTTATGATTTTTACAAGTTACGGCTTTTCTGGAATTATTTGGCTAAATTAAAAAGATATTTTTGTGAAATAAAAATTTTATAATATGTCTAAAATGTTATAGTTACTGTATATTAAGTTTGGGAATTTTTGGGCGATGGTAAAGGGTTTTAAAAATTGTGTTTATGAGTTTTTCATAAGAATAACCTATAATATAAAGTTTTTAATGCAATCAAAAACTAAGGTAAGGTTTGTTAATTAACTTTTAAGCTGGGGATAATAAAGGGAACTAAATTAACATTATGTAACAGTAAGTTAAAAATGTTTTTGTATTAGTTTCTAAGGGAAATTAAATTATTTACATATAGGTATATTTACTTACTTAAGTAGGAACATATATAAAGGAATTTAATTATCCTACATCTTATTTACGATATTATATGGGGATTTAATATTTTAAATAAACTAAGGAACAAATATATATAGATATTATTTAATACACATTTAAAAAGGGAAAAAAAAACATTAAGAGGTAATTTAAAGTAAATCAGGGAACTAATTAAAGTACCACTTATAATTACTAAACTTTATAAGAGCTAGAACCTTAAGTTATGGTAAAAGAAATACGTTATGAAATATACTTAGAATACCGTTTAAGGTGGTATTAATAAGATAGTTTAAATATGGTGAATTACATGGGGAAAATGTCTTAGTAATTTTTAATACGGGTATACTTATATCTATTAAATAAATCAAGGAAACACATCATGTTATAAACTTTAAGTCAGTTGTGTTAAGCCTATAAGTATTGAACATTGATAAAAACAATAAAATTTCCTAAAAATGCTATGGATAAATTCTAATACATAAAGATATATATATATATATATAAATATACATGTGAATAAATACTTTAAAATAGTTGAGGGAAATAATAATCCTTGTGACAGATATGATAAGTAGGTTATGTATATATTAAACCTTAGGCTTTAGTCAGGGAGTGATTAGATAATCATTGTTAATTTAAGAGTTTTAATTACTCAACATAACTTAACCCGGTCTTGGGCTAACCCATTAAGCCCAAGTCTATGAATCCAAAAGCCCACTTTAACAATCCAAAGAGAGTTTGGGCCACTCTCAGGAATAAATTCTAAATCATTCCAAACTAAACGAGATGGGCTTAACAACGAGTTTAGTTTACAAGTCGAGCCCAAACCTCTGTAAGAGAATAATGGTCAACCTGAAACTAGTAATCAGTAAGTGAAGAAGACTGTTAAGTTTACAAGTCTCTTAACTAATCAACACTTGGAATACCTTAATCATAGGTTATTAGTGGGAGTTGCACTTGCACATTTGGTCAAGTTTGGATTATTGCTTCTACACGTACCAGGTACGATTTTCTCGTACTCCGATATTTTCGATGATTGACTTGTGGAATGTTTTGGAAAACGCTAACTGACTTTAAGAGGAGTTTCTAAAAAAAAGAATTGGTTGTGTGACTAACTCAGCTTGTGTGACTAACTGAGCCTTGAGCATGAAATTTACATGGGTACTGGTTCTTTCTATTTGGTGTCCCGTTAGACATTGACTGCTTAGGGTTTACGCTTCTGCACTCTGTAGGACTGAGTGTTTTGGTATTGCTCTGGGTAGTTGGTGGTCTAGTGGGAATTTGGAAAAGGTCATTCTTGGAAATCTTTCTTTCGACGTGCGCGCGTCTTAAATGGTAACAGCAGGGGGCTGTATATCCCTCGCCCATAGGGGCATTGATGTTTAAACAGCAGGGGGCTGTATATCCCTCGTCCACTAGGACATTGAAATTATGACAGCAGGGGGCTGTATATCCCTCGTCCATATGGACATTGATATTGGCGGTGGGGGCCATCTCTCCCAGTTAAATTATTCTACTCTTGAGTTCTTGATTCCTGGATCTATTTTATCATTCCTAGTCCTTTGTGACTATCTGAGTCTTTCTACTCCTAACGGGAATTGGGTTAACTAAGGCAATGGATGTTCACTAACACCTGATGTGATTTTGTTCCACTAACTTTATTTCTCAGTTATTAAACTTTATTCTTATCTTAGTATCTTGTTTTGGTGATTGTGAAACGCTTTATTTCTCTGAGTGTTTTAAGTGTTGTTTTCAAGTTATTGTTTGTTTAAGAACTATATTTTAAGTTGTTTTTGGAGGATCGTACCAGTTCCATTCCAGGGAACTGACCCGCCCTTTTTGGGGTGGGCTGCTTGGTTTTATCTTGCAGGTACGTGTTATCTTACAGGTGGCCACGAAGAGAAGAGTGATTGGGATGGGATTAGGCTTGGAGAGTTTATACGTTTTATTACTGCTTGTTTTTTGTTTAAGTTTTCTCGTGGTTCAGGCCGTGACTTTTGTAATCATTAAGTTGTGTTTTGGTGAGGTTGGTACCGGGTGTTTGGAACCCGATGATCTGTACGTCTTTAGTATTTTATTTCCGCTATAAATATGTTAAATAGGGGCGTTACAGAAATTGGTATCAGAGCGTAGTTACGCTCTGAACCCGAGAAAACAAGCCGAGTGAAATACTTAGATTATAGGTGCACTTAAAACTGGGGAACTGGGGTAGAATTGGGAAGTGAGAATTCCAGAAAGGCGCGTGACCCTACCCCATACTTATTACTTATGTTTTACTTCATGTACATACGAATCGTCCTGAGGACGTTATAAACGTTAATACATAGATAGCTAGACTTTACAATACGCCTCTGAATAACGAACCCGTCAATATCAGCTAAATGTCGGGAAGAAGAGGAAGAGGAGCAGGTTCCTCAGGAGCAGGATCTTCAGGAGGCCTTGGACCCGACGCTGTCACTCCAGAGGTCATAGCTCAGATAGTGACGGCTGCACTAGCTCAGCAGCAGGCTCAGATCCCACAGCCGCCACCACCACCACCCAATGGACCCCGAGAGTTCAACTGGCTGAAGGCGGTTAACGACCTTTCGTCCCTCCCATCTATGAAGGCCAGCCAGAACCGAGGACGTTGGAGAAGTATATAGACGAGATGCAGAAGGCCTTCACCTCTCTGCATGTTCCAGTGAACCGTCAGGTGGACATAGCGGCCTACTTTCTTCAGGGACCCGCGCACCGATGGTGGCAGACTGCTAGAGCCGAGCTGACGGCCCAGGCGAACTTCGACTTCCAGGCATTTCTGGTGGCCCTGAGAGCTAAATTCTATCCATCCTATCTACAGAAGAGGATGAGGAGCGAGTTCGAGCAGTTGAAGCAGGGGAGTCTTTCTGTTGCTGAGTACTACAACAAGTTTATTGAGTTACTTGCTGTTATCGGGGAGGGAGCTTATGCCCCAAGATATCTGGTGGACAAATTCCATACCGGCCTGAACTTCAAGATCATGACTATGATCGGTTCCACCAGAGGGATGACCCTACAGGTATGGAATATGATTTAAAATTTCTGGTACGCAAAGGTTTCCCCACTAACACATCTTGCAACGACAGGAACTAGCTGATGATGCGAACGATTGTGAGACCACCATTGCCTATCAGGACTCTGTGCTAGGCAAGAGGAGAAATGACAATGGAGGAAATGGGAGAGGACCCCCTCAGACTCAGGAAAGGAGGGGAAAGTTTTTCAAGGGAGGAAACGAGAAAGCCATTGTCTCCTATCATGCTGATGCTGAGCCACTCCGCTCAGCCATTTCAGGGTAAGATAAATTAAAACCCTAAAGTGATTACATCTTGTTATCAATTACTAACCTTGAGACTGAAACAGGGAACCAACGCGTGAGAAAGTTCTTCTGCAAATGGTGCAAGAAGGACCACCCGGGCAAAGATTGTAAGGGCAACCTGGTGGAATGCCACCACTGCGGGCAGGAAGGGGCACAGATCATTCGAATGCCACAAGAACCCGGATTCTTGGAACTACAAACCCATCACCGGGACCACTGCTAGAGCCCCAGTTGCTACTACTACTGGAGGAGGTCGAGGTAGCACAGGAGGTGCTGGACCATCTACCGGTCGCCCTGCCCAGAGTCATCCACAGAGGCCGGGACAGAACTATCCCCAGAGGCCGGGCAAGGCACCGATCCTCAACCTGGTGGACCGTGTCGAGGCAGCCAGTGATGACCCGAGCCCACCTGGTGAGGACTATTTCCCTCACGAAGAGGCTTAGACTTTTACTTTCTTTACATTTCATTGACTAGTTTTCCTTTCGTTGTCAATGTAAAAGGGATGAACTATAAACCCTTCATTTTATTTCGTTACGAACCTTTCAATTCCATTTGTGAACCATTACTTATTTATTTAATGACAATTGTTCCTCAGCTTTCGATATTTGCTTTCCTATTTTGCCCTATACCACACCCAATATCCCTTTTGAAGCCAAATCACACCCACCAGAGAAGTGTGAGGTCTTGAGACCCGGGATGATCTTACTACGAGAGTACCTGACCCCGGCAGTCCAGTATGCATTGATCCTCAAGATCAGGGAGTTAGGTGTGAAGGAAGGAAAATTTTACACCCCTACCTTCAAGAACGGTTCGACCATGAAGGTGAAGATCATGTGCCTAGGCAAGAAGTGGAACCACACCACCAAGACCTATGAAGAAGTGGAGGTGCCACCAATCCCGGAGGAACTGCAGACCATCATTAGAGCTGCAGTTAAGGCAGCACAAGAATTGGAGGATGAGCCCGTCCCAGACCTAACCTCAGACGTCTGCATCATCAATTTTATGGGAAAGAAGGTAAGCTAGGGTTGCATCAAGATAAGGATGAATCCCTAGAATCCATCACCAAAGGAGTTCCAGTGGTTTCCATATCACTTGGAGACGACGCGGAGTTCCTATTTGGTGACCAGAAGAGGATGGACCTTTCCACCAAGATCCTCCTGAAGTCAGGTGATGTACTGATCTTTGGTGGGGCAGCTAGACTCATCTACCATGGAGTGAAGAGAATCAAGCCCAACACAGCCCCCACATCCGTTATTAACCAGACTCACCTGAAACCTGGCAGATTAAACCTGACCTTTAGACAGATCTAGCTTTGTACTTTACAATTTCAGCCTTGTAATCATTAAACTGCTCATGAAGCTTTCAATAAGAATGAGAATTCTAAGAATTATTTCTTCATGTAGGAGCTGGAAATTTAGAGGTCAGCTGAATGTGTTGGACCAGGCTCAAGCAAAGAGCAATGGAACGGTCATCACAGGTATACCAATTAACCTTGAACAACTACCTTGGAAGAGTTACTAGAAGCCTTAGAATTTAATTCATTACTAATTGCAGGCACATTCCAAATTAATGGAGTGGAGGCCACCGTCTGTTTGATTCTGGAGCCTCCCACTCCTTCGTATCTCAAGCCTTTCACACCAAGATAAATGCCCCACAAGGATATCCATGATTGCTCAGTCTTGTTGCCATCCAAGGAGTTGATCAAATGCAGTAAACAGTGCAAGAATCTGAGCATGCACATCAAGGGAGCGGACTTCTTCTCGATGCTATTGTCTTCCCTGGCATGGGATTTGATATTGTGGGCATGGACACGCTACAGCGGTATCGAGGCAGACTACATTGTGCAGAGCACCGTCTCCTCCTGAAGTCAGCTACAGGGACCACCGTGTCGTACCGAATGCAGCCTAAGCAGCCGACTGTGAAGGTTGTATCGGCTCTATCCTGATGAAGGAGGTATCCAAGGGCGCGACTGCTTACTACTGTTATGCCCAGGATCTGAGGACGGATCCGAAGTTCCAGAGCAATGTTCCCATTGTGTCGGAGTACCCCGACGTTTTTCCAGAGGAGCTACCTGGACTACCACCGCTGAGAGAGGTCGAATTCAATATTGACCTCATACCTGGTACGGGACCGATTGCTAAGGCTCCCTACCGGATGGGCCCTGCTGAGATGGTCGAGTTAAAGAAGCAGTTGCAGGAGCTACTAGATAAAGGTTTCATCAGGCCCAGTGTCTCACCTTGGGGTGCACCAGTGCTTTTCGTCAAGAAGAAGGACGGAAGCATGAGACTCTGCATTGACTATAGAGAGTTGAACAATGTCACGATCAAGAACAAGTACCCACTGCCCAGGATCGAGGACTTGTTCGACCAGCTGAGGGGAGCCAAGGTGTTCTCCAAGATCGACCTGCGTTCCGGATATCATCAGATAGCTGTAGCTGAGCCAGACATAGAAAAGACAGCCTTCCGGACCAGATACGGCCACTATGAGTTCACAGTAATGCCGTTTGGACTGACTAATGCACCGGCGAGATTTATGGACTTGATGCAGAGAGTCTTCCAAGCACAGTTGGATAAGTCGGTGGTCGTATTCATAGACGACATTCTGATCTTCTCCAAGAGCAAAGAAGAACATGAGCGGCATTTGAGGACAGTTTTGGAGACTCTAAGGGAGAAACAGTTATATGCCAAGTTCAGCAAGTGTGAATTTTGGCTGGACAAGGTATCATTCCTTGGACACGTGATCTCGGCTGAGGGAGTTTCTGTAGACCCAGCTAAGATCGAGGCAGTGAAGAGCTGGCATAGGCCTCGTACTGTGACGGAGATACGGAGTTTCCTTGGGTTGGCTGGCTACTACAGGCGTTTTGTGAAGGATTTCTCCAGGCTAGCCAAGCCCTTGACTTCACTGATGAAGAAGGATAGCCCGTTCGTATGGACAGAGGCTTGTGAGGTCTCCTTTCAGGCGCTGAAGGACGCCTTGACCACAGCTCCAGTATTGACTATCCCAGAGGGGAATGAGGGGTACGAGGTATATTGCGATGCCTCAGGCAAGGGAATTGGTGGAGTACTGATGCAGCATGGCCGAGTGGTAGCTTATGCTTCTAGACAGCTGAAGAAGCACGAAGAAAATTACCCTACACACGACCTTGAGCTCCTCGCCATAGTCTTCGCCTTGAAGATCTGGCGACATTACTTGTATGGAGCCACAGTCCGGATTATGACAGACCATAAAAGTCTGAAGTACATCTGGACCCAGAAGGAGCTGAACCTGAGACAGCGACGATGGGTCGAGCTACTGGCTGATTATGACATCAATCTCCAGTATACCGAGGGTAAAGGGAATGTCGTGGCAGACGCTCTGAGCAGGAGAGCACACTCACTCCTAGCCTTGATAGAGACGACCACGATAGCTGAGGAGATATACGCAGCCCAGGACAGAGATGTATACCTACAGGGCATCAGGCGGAAATTAGCAGACGGTTTGACTGATGGTCTGAAGTATGAGTATGAGCTAGACAGTGAGGGACACCTTCGAGTCAGAGGCAGACTCTGCGTTCCTCAGGATGCGACAGAGCTCCAGACCAGGATTCTTTCAGAGGCTCATTCCTCGACATTATCAGTCCACCCTGGAGCCACCAAGATGTACAAGGACTTGAAACAATTATTCTGGTGGAGCGGGATGAAGAGGGATGTAGCGGATTTCGTCTCTCGGTGCCTCACCTGTCAGAAGGTGAAGTTTGAGCATCGTCGACCAGGAGGCCAGATTCAGTCACTACCAGTACCGTGCTGGAAATTTGATGATATCAGCATGGACTTTGTGGTCGGTCTTCCTCCAGCTAGAGGGGGACTGAATTCCATTTGGGTGATAGTCGATAGGTTGACCAAGACAGCTAGGTTTATACCTATCAAGGACACATGGAAGGTGCCCAAGCTAGCTGAGGTTTTCACCACAGAGCACATCCGGTACCATGGAGTACCGAAGACGATCGTCTCCGATCGTGACACTCGTTTCCTCAGCAGATTTTGGCGTCAGGCAGGAGGCGTTTGGGACTCAGCTACGCCTCAGCACAGCTTTTCACCCACAGACTGATGGGCAGACTGAGAGGACGATTCAGACATTGGAGGATATGTTGCGAGCAGTCGCTCTAGACTATCAGGGGAGTTGGGTAGAGCGTCTACACCTGGTAGAGTTCTCCTATAATAACTCTTACCATTCATCTATCGGCATGGCACCTTTCCAGGCTCTATATGGCAGGCCGTGCCGGACTCCCTTGTCATGGAGTGATCCTTCTGAGGCAGTCCTATTGGGCCCGATATATTCAGACACTGCAGGATGACGTCAGAGTTATTCAGCAGCACATGAGGGCAGCGCAGTCCAGACAGAAATCCTATGGGGATCAGCGCACCAGAGAGCTTGAGTTTAAGGTTGATGACATGGTCTTCTTACGAGTGTCCCCGATGAGAGGCATCTTCAGATTTGGGATGAAGGGGAAACTAAGCCCTAAGTATGTCGGCCCGTACAGGATTACGGAGCGAGTGGGCCCAGCTGCATACAGATTAGATTTACCAGCAGAGTTGGGGAAGGTACATGATGTTTTCCATGTATCTCAGCTGAAGAAGTATATGCCTGACCCTTCTCACGTACTGCAGCCAGAGAGATTGGAGATAGAGCCTACACTGAGATATGAAGAGACTCCTATTCGGATCTTGGACACGAAGGTCCGTGAAACGAGAGGCAGATCAGTTAAGCTAGTGAAGGTTCTTTGGGAACACCATGGGGTCGAGGAAGCTACTTGGGAGACTGAGGACTCCATGAGAATGAAGTACCCCCATCTTTTTACTTGATAGTCCCCTATGTTGTTAGTCTATATCAGTAGAGGTACGAGGGCGTACCTTAGCTTCTTTTAGGGGGAACTGGAGCATAATCCTCCTTCGTTACCTCATTCAGATTATGCCCGTTTGTTTTACTAATAGGATGACGGAGAGTGTATGCATGTATTTGAGTTACTCGTATGTGATTTATGATTTCTATTTATGAAATATTTTGGTACTTTCCGGTTCAGTATGATTCTGAGTACCTTGTGCGAAATTGGAATAGGAATGGTTGGAAATTAAAGGTTTGGTATGGAAGATACAATTGGGAATGCCTATTGGAACTGTTAGTAGATTTTAAACTTCGGGTCGAAGTTTCTTTTAAGGGGGATCTACTGAAATATCCCTAAATTAATTTAAATTAATTTAGGGTATTTCTTTTATTAAATACCCTTGATAATATTATTAAACAATAAATTATTATATGGTGTTATAATAATAAATGTTAAATTATTATGGGATAAACATTAATTAATTATATGGAATTATGGAATATTATTTGGAGGATTTCTTATGTTTAAATACAATTTAAATTAATTAATTATATGGTATTATGAATTTAATAGAAATATTTACAAGTCAATAAATCTTGGGAAAATTATTAACACTCCAAATATATTATAAAGATTTTAGGAAGTGTTGGAACATTGTTTGAAACATAAAAGTCAATATAAAATTCTAGAAACCTTAAAGCTTATTAAGCCTTGCTAGAGTTGACTTTTTGAGAATGGTCAAACCAGGCCATGAAACCTATACCAAAAAATAGGTTATGAAAAACCATGAAGATCGATAAAAAGAACGTCAAAAACGGATCATCCTAGCCAAAGTTATGCTAGTTTGAAGTTTAGAGCCAAAATTTCATAAGTGCCACGTGTCAGCCTCTGTGCGTCCCAACACTTAGCAGATTTTTCTCCTTGTTTTTCTCCAGCAAACAACCGATTTGACCTAACTTGTGACGGCTATATCTTCTTCATTACTCAATATTTTTCATGCCGTCTTCACTCTCTTCTCCTTAATTCCCTCTTTACCATAACTCATACAAGCCCTAATCATCCTACATCGACGGGAAAGTCGATCTCAAGTTGGCACCTTTCACGTTCGCAACCCAGATTTCAATTCCCTTCGAATTCAGGTATTCGTCTGGCCATAAATCCTTCGTTTCTCAACCAAATTTTGTTTCTTTAGCTCGTTGTGTAGATCTCTAACCCGTCTACAATTCTTATGTTTATGTCCAAGCCTGAATCATAACCGTTGGAAGTTATAGTCGCTCAAAGTTCCGGATTTTTCAGCACATAAAATCATACCGGAAACAGAGAGGTAAACTCGTAACTTTCGGGTCAATTTCTTTCTGTATAATGCATATTAGATTAGTTCTAGTTATCAATGTGTAGATCTAAGTTTCATCTTTCTAATGAGCCCAAAAACAGCCTAACTCGATCTGTGCTATAACTTATAGATCCTCGAAGGTTGCTTCCCACACTGGTGAAGTTCGAGTTTTTCCAGAAAACGATTCGAATCGCTTCGATTCGGGCAATTCCGGTGAGTTCTCAATTCCGATATGCTAACCGGTTACAATTCCGACCTAACCCATGTTTCAATTGTGTCAATTACGTACTATATTAAGAGAATTTGATGGATTTGTGTTCGATCGAACCAGAAATTGTAAGAACCCTAACTTCGAAAATTCGAATCTTGAATATACTGCATGAAATTGGGGAAACGGTACCATTAGAACCGAATTCGATTTCGAATCCATAAAAAAAATCGTTGATTTCGTTCTGTAGATCGAGAGCTATAGGTGAATTAGTACTCGGTTTCGATTTGAATCCTCTGAAGAACTCGCGCAACACGGGCCGTCCGATCTCAGTTAATAGAGATGGACGGCCACGATTAAAACACACGATTTTAAATGTATAAGTTTTTATATTGTTTCCAGGAATAAACCCTAACTTGTTTAATTAATTTAAGTACCTTCCCGAATGTATTTTGACTTGAAATTTTAACCATAGATTCCTTATTTTATGTAGTTTATTTTGATGTAAATTATTAAGGATTTGGAGTTTTTAAACATAAGTTATGATTTTTACAAGTTACGGCTTTTCTGGAATTTTGGCTAAATTAAAAAGATATTTTTATGAAATAAAAATTTTATAATATGTCTAAAATGTTATAGTTACTGTATATTAAATTTGGGAATTTTTGGGCAATGGTAAAGGGTTTTAAAAATTGTGTTTATGAGTTTTTCATAAGAATAACCTATAATATAAAGTTTTTAATGTAATCAAAAATTAAAGTAAGGTTGGTTAATGGACTTTTAAGCTGGGGAAATAAAGGGAACTAAATTAACATTTTATAACAGTAAGTTTATAAATGTTTTTGTATTAGTTTTAAGAGAAAGAAATTATTTACATATAGTATATTTACTTACTTAAGTAGGAACTTGTATAAATTGAGGAATTTAATTATCCTACATTTATTTACGTATTATATGGGGATTAATATTTTAAATAAACTAAGGAACAAATAATATATATATTATTTAATACACATTTAAAAAAAAAAAATAAGAAGTAATTTAAAGTAAATCAGGGAACTAATTAAAGTACCACTTAAATACTAAACTTTATAAGAGCTAGAACCTTAAGATATGGTAAAAGAAATACTTTATGAAATATACTTAGAATACAGTTTAAGGTTGTATTAATAAGATAGTTTAAATATGGTGAATTACATGGGGAAATGTCTTAGTAATTTTAATACGGGTATACTTATATCTATTAAATAAATCAAGGAAACACATCATGTTATAAACTTTAAGTCAGTTGTGTTAAGCCTAGTTATTGAACATTTAATAAAACAATAAAATTCCTAAAATGCTATGGATAAATTTAATACATAAAGATATATATATATATATATATATATATATATATAATATACATGAATAAATACATTAAAATAGTTGAGGGAAATAATAATCCTTGTGACATATAATAAGTAGGTTATGTATATATTAAACCTTAGGTTTTAGTCAGTGAGTGATTAAATAATCACTTAATTTAAGAGTTATTCAACATAACTTAACCCTGTCTTGGGCTAACCTACTAAGCCCAAGTATGAACTCCAAAAGCCCACTTTAACAATCCAAAGAGAGTTTGGGCCACTCTCGGGAATAAATTCTAAATCATTCCAAACTAAACGGTTGGGCCTAACAAAGGATTTAGTTAACAAGTCAAGCCCAAACCTCTGTAAGAGAATAATGGTCAACCTGAAACTAGTAATCAGTAAGTGAAGAAGACTGTTGAGTTTATAAGTCTCTTAACTAATCAACACCTGGAACGCCTTAATTATAGGTTACTTTTGGGGAATCACTTATACGAGCTAGTTACTGTACTTCACGTACCAGGTACGTCTCGTACTCAGCTTGACGTGTTTTGGACTTTATGGAATGTTTTGTACGATTTTCTCGTACTCCGATATTTTCGATGATTGACTTGTGGAATGTTTTGGAAAACGCTAACTGACTTTAAGAGGAGTTTCTAAAAAAAGAATTGGTTGTGTGACTAACTCAGCTTGTTGACTAACTGAGCCTTGAGCATGAAATTTACATGGGTACTGGTTCTTTCTATTTGGTGTCCCGTTAGACATTGACTGCTTAGGGTTTACGCTTCTGCACTCTGTAGGACTGAGTGTTTTGGTATTGCTCTGGGTAGTTGGTGGTCTAGTGGGAATTTGGAAAAGGTCATTCTTGGAAATCTTTCTTTCGACGTGGCGCGTCTTAAATGGTAACAGCAGGGGGCTGTATATCCCTCGCCCATAGGGGCATTGATGTTTAAACAGCAGGGGGCTGTATATCCCTCGTCCACTAGACATTGAAATTATGACAGCAGGGGGCTGTATATCCCTCGTCCATATGGACATACATTGATATTGGCGGTGGGGGCCATCTCTCCCAGTTAAATTATTCTACTCTTGAGTTCTTGATTCCTGGATCTATTTTATCATTCCTAGTCCTTTGTGACTATCTGAGTCTTTCTACTCCTAACGGGAATTGGGTTAACTAAGGCAATGGATGTTCACTAACACCTGATGTGATTTTGTTCCACTAACTTTATTTCTCAGTTATTAAACTTTATTCTTATCTTAGTATCTTGATTTGGTGATTGTGAAACGCTTTATTTCTCGGAGTGTTTTAAGTGTTGTTTTCAAGTTATTGTTTGTTTAAGAACTATATTTTAAGTTGTTTTTGGAGGATCGTACCAGTTCCATTCCAGGGAACTGACCCGCCCTTTTTGGGGTGGGCTGCTTGGTTTTATCTTGCAGGTACGTGTTATCTTACAGGTGGCCACGAAGAGAAAGAGTGATTGGGATGGGATTAGGCTTGGAGAGTTTATACGTTTTATTACTGCTTGTTTTTGTTTAAGTTTTCTCGTGGTTCAGGCCGTGACTTTTGTAATCATTAAGTTGTGTTTTGGTGAGGTTGGTACCGGGTGTTTGGAACCCGATGATCTGTACGTCTTTAGTATTTTATTTCCGCTATAAATATGTTAAATAGGGGCGTTACAGTTAAGTAATGTATTTAGTAGTTAGAATTTTAAGGAGGTTTGTAAATAGAAATTAGATACTTAAAATCTTTAAACCTTTAATTAGATGAAACTAGGTTACATAAGAGATATATTGATTTACCTTTTGACACTGGAAATATTAATGTGTCATTTGAATATAAGGTATGAAGATTGTTCAGAATATATTATCTTATTAAGTAATTGACAATTTCACTTATGAACCGGAATTTAATTTTTTGATAAATTCTACCTCATGCTAAGATATAATGTCCATCCTAAATACAATAAAGGAAATTAATTTATTAAGTTATGCTTTTGAAACTTTAGGTTTTGTAACAATATAAAATGTATTTAAGACTTGGGTTTACGAAGTTTAATATAAAAGGATTATACATGGTCTATAGAGAGAATGTGTGTAAAAGTAAAACAGTTAGGGAATTAAATGTAAGTAAGGATACATAAAAGGTTATCTTAAAACACCTTATTATAAAGATATGGTTAAGTAAATAATAAACCTTGGGATACTAATGTGAGAGTTCGTAAGTTTGAGTTAACTATAAATGGTTATTTCAAGATGAAAAGTAATTTAACAACTTATGACAAGATTAATAGATGGTTGTAATTAAAGGCCATTCTGAACTAAAGATAAGATAATTGAGTTTAGTAGCTCAATAAGTTATACTAAAATGCGTCTACAACACTACGATTTCAATATACAAGATGTAGGTCTTAATTAAGTTAAGGGAAAGACTTAATCATAATGGGTTGTCTAGTAGAAATTGTTTAAATATATAATCTTTATATTGTGAGATAATAGTATAGTATTCTAAGAAAACCCATCATTGGTCATAACACATGTTATTCTAAATTAAGAATAAAGGTATTGAGCTTAAGATTATTATTGAAATTCTTAGATTTAATTATACTAAAAACACATTTATGTTATTAAGGTCTCAAAAGTCTTGAATGTGAGGATTGTGGTTAAATATGAATTAAGTGGATAGGAGTGGACAGTTAGCAGGTGTTAATAAAATACATTCCTTGATCCTACAACCTTGGGCTATACAACCTTCTAAAATAAGTCAAAGGTTATACATAACATTTAAGCGAGGGCTTATAAGATAATTGAGATTTGGAGATAAGAGAAAGAATTCATTTAAGTTTTGCTTAGGGTACGGGTTATTGATAGTAAGTTATCTTTAATATTCTTCAGAGTACTGTTGATTATTTGCGCAAGTAGATTAGAACTGCTACAACGTTACCCAGGTACGATTTCTCGTACTCAGTTGTGTGTTTTGGACTTTGTTGAATGTTTTGTACGATTTCTCGTACTCAGCTTGTTTGTTTTGGACTTTGTTGAATGTTTTGTACGATTTCTCGTACTCAGCTGTTGTGTTTTGGACTTTATGGAATGTTTTGTACGATTTCTCGTACTCCGATATTTTTGCTGATTGACATGTGGAATGTTTTGGAAAACGCTAACTGACTTTAAGAGGAACTTCTAAAAAGGAAATGGTTGTGTGACTGACTCAGCTTGTGTGACTAACTGAGCCTTGAGTATGAAACTTACATGGGTATTGGTTTCTTCTACTTGGTTGCCCGTTAGACATTGGCTGCTTAGGGTTTACGCTTCTGCACTCTGTAGGACTGAGTGTTTTGGTATTGCTCTGGGTAGTTGGTGATCTAGCGGGATTTTTGGAAAAAGTCAATCTTGGAAATCTTTCTTTCGACGTGCGCGTCTTCAATGGTAACAGTAGGGGGCTGTATATCCCTCGCCCATAGGGGCATTGATATTTGACAGTGGGGTTGTATATCCCCTGTCCTTAGTGGACGTGATGAACAGTGAGGGGGCTGTATATCCCCTGTCCTTAATGGACGTGATGAATAGTGAAGGGTTGTATATCCCCTGTTCTTAGTGGACGTGATGAACAGTGAGGGGCTGTATATCCCCTGTCCTTAGTGGACGTGATGAACAGTGAGGGGCTGTATATCCCCTGTCCTTAGTAGACGTGATTGGCGGTGGGGGCCATCTCTCCCAGTTAAATTATTCCACTCTTGAGTTCTTGGTTCTTGGATCTGTTTATCATTCCTAGTCCTTTGTGACTATCTGAGTTTTTCTACTTCTAATGGGAATTGGGTTTAACTAAGGAAATGGGTGTTCACTAACACATGATGTGATTGTGTTTCACTAACTTTACCTTTTCTATCACTTATCTTTATCCTTAACTTGTTACCTTTGACTTGGTGATTTTTAAGTGCCTTGTTTCCCTGCTTTACTTTCAAGAGTTTAATTCCAAGTTACTGTTTATTTTGACGAGTTATGTTTTATAAGTTTGTTTTTGGAGAATTGTACCAGTTCCATTCCAGGGAACTGACCCGCCCCTTTTGGGGTGGGCTGCTTGGTTTCATCTTGCAGGTACGAATTGATTTACAGGTGGCCACGAAGAGAATGAGCGTTTGGGATGGGACTAGGTTTGTGGAGAGTTAATGTGTTTAATTTCTATTATGTTTGTGTTAAGTTTTTCTCGAGTTCAGACCGTAGCTTTTGTGGTTTGTTAGTTGTAAATTGGTGAGGTTTGGTGCCGGGTGTTTGGAACACGATGATCTGTACGCCTTTAGTATTTTATTTCCACTGTAATTATGTTAAGTAGGGGCGTTACACCGATCCCGCCAAGCTTGAGGCGTACATCTCCGAGCTGGAGACCGCCTTTGAGACCCTTCATGTCCCTACTAGGATCAAGGTGCGTCTGGCTGCTTTCTATCTGAAGGGGGCGGCAGGCGATTGGTGGAAGCTGGTGAGGGCCGATGTGGCCAATCCAGAGTTCGGCTGGGAGCAGTACACCGCCTTGCTACGAGCAAAGTACTACCCCGCCCATGTCCAGACGAAGAAGCGCTTACAGTTGGATGCGCTTAAGCAGACAGACAAGATGACGGTGGACGAGTATTACTCAGAGTTCACCGCCTTGCTCCGTCTTCTGCCAGGTCTTGGATATTCTGACCAGATCCTGGTGGACCGCTTCTATGGCGGGCTTAGCCATCGACTCCGCTACGGCATGGGGCCGACGAGTTACACTACCTTGCAGGTAATAAAAATGATTGAGATTTGAGTAAGTGATGAGTAAGGTTTAGATTGTAAGAAAATAAGAGTGACTAATACTGTGGAAAGCAGGAGTGCTATCATGCCGCTGCTAAGGTTGAAATAACCGTCCAGCTGAGGGACGAGGAGAATGCTAAGAGGAAGAATGCGGGTAAGAGCTCGGAGAGTCAAGGGCAAGGTGGGTACAAGAAACAGAAGTACCAGCCTCAGGCCCAAAAAAGTCAGAACCCAAAGGGGAAGGAGGAAAAAAGAAGGCTCCGAAAGAGCCATTGAAGTTGACATATGCTTATGCAGCTACACCTCTGCGCTCTAGGGCGCCAAAGGGTAAGGGATTGGTATTGTTTGGGTTAAGAAACAACTTAGTGACCGTTTGAGAAATGGGTACTAATATTTTGAATCATCAGGATCTGAGACTGAGAAGGGAGCCGGTGGTGGCTACCAGCGACGCTACATCTGTAGGTGGTGTCACAAGGACCACCCCGGGCTCGATTGTAAGGGGAATAAGGTGGAGTGCAACTTTTGTGGAGTTTACAGGCACCGAGCGTATGAGTGTTACCGGAATCCTGCTAGCAGAGCCTATAGGCCCGACACCAGGGGCAAGGGCAAGACCGATCAGGGAGCTGGATCTGACGGTCAGAGGAAGATGCAGCAGGCGGCAGACAAGAACCCAAGGGTGACCCAGAAGTCGGGACCCACACTACACATGGTGGACCGGGACGATGAGCCTGAACCCTCATCGAGGCCAGGTACCGCTATAACCATTTAGTAATAAAACTACCTGCTTACCGCATTATCATGCATGTTTGATGAATGATTAAGTTAAGTAAGAATGAGATAAGATTAGAACTTAAGTAAGATGTAACCTACTACCACTTTAGGAAGCTTCAACATCTACTATCCAATACCATCTACACCTAACCCGGAGCACACCGACATCGAAACCATAGACTTTCCAACCGAACAATGTCAGGTTATCCGCCCAGGTAATTTTATTAGGGATACCTGACACCCCACAAATAGCCATCATCAGAAGAATGCAATCAACTGAATGTGGACCGGGAGTGTTTTTATACACCGGAGTACCCAGGGGGAGCAAGAATGAGGTTAGATGATGAGCTTAGGCAAGGATTGGAATCCGTATGCCAAGAACTACCAACCACGAGGATGCAAGATGGAGTCTCACCACCGAAATACCCGAGTTCCATCCAGTTATTACACAAGTCTGGAGATCGCTCAGCAGTTGGAAGCTGAACCGATTCCAGACATTCAAGCAGACATTTGCATTGTGAACTTCTACGAGAAGGATGGCGACTGGGACACCAGGATAAGACGAGACAACGGAGTCTCTCGAAAGAGGGATACCCGTAGTGTCTTGGTCCATTGGGGATGATGCAGAGTTTTTATACGGCGAGCAGAAGCGTGCGGACCGTGCGAATATTAGTACTTAAGTCAGGAGATGTATTAATTATGGGAGGAGAATCAAGGATGTTATACCATGGGATTAAGAGAATCAAGCTGAATACAGCACCGTCAGCAGTAATCAATGCGACACACATGAGACCAGGAAGATTAAACCTAACCTTTAGACAATATTGGCCATGTAATGTTAGAATGAGATGAGGAATGAGATGTAGGATTGAAGCACATGTTGTAAACAGGATGGTTATGAATAAAATAACAGTGTTGTTCATATAGATTGTTTCGACTCTTGTTATACCATCAATACTCATGAAGCTTATGAATACAATTAGTTATGGACTCGTACGGAAGGTGCACTAAGCATACTTACAGAGGCACAGGCCGACGCCAGCGGTACTATCCTCACCGACACCTTTCCGATTAATGGGATTGAGGCATTAGTTCTCTTCGACTCAGGGGCCTCGCATACATTTGTCTCGGCATCATTCGCGAGCAGGTTGGGGCTAGACGCTGATGAGCTACCCGACTTCACGGTTACGCTCCCGTCTAAGGAGAAGGTTCGTTGCACTCGTTACTACCGAGGAGCCACTGTCAGAATTAAGGGAAGAACTTTCCAGTCAGTTTTATTGAGTTCAGAGCTATGATTTGATGTTATCTTCGGGATGAACTGGTTGGAGCAGCACAAGGGACGTATCCTCTGCGCCGAGCATAGATTGCTGCTCAGGAGTCCGTCTGGGGTAACAATATCATACCGCCAGAGGCCCAGAGAGCCTTCGACTAAGATCATCACCGCCATGGCAATGTATAAGGAATTAAGGAGAAAGGAAGAAGTGTACCTCTGCTATGTACAGGACATAGAGAGAGACCCTGAGTTCGACCCCGACTTACCGGTAGTGTCGGAGTTCCCTGACTTATTTCCATGGGAACTGCCCGCATGCCACCCACTCGGAGGTAGAGTTCACCATCGAGCTGCTACCTGGTACCAAACCGATAGCCAAGGCACCATACCGTATGGCTCCGGCAGAAATGACTGAGTTAAAGGAACAATTAAAAGATTTATTAGATAAGGGATTTATAAGACCAAGTGTGTCACCATGGGGAGCGCCAGTCCTCTTCGTGAAGAAGAAGGATGGTAGTCTCCGCCTCTGCATCGACTACAGAGAGCTGAATGCAGTGACAGTGAAGAATAAGTACCCACTACCCCGCATTGACGATTTGTTCGATCAGTTGAAGGGAGCATCTGTGTTCTCCAAGATTGATCTCAGATCGGGGTATCATCAGATAGCCATTAAGGAGGGAGACATTGAGAAGACGGCATTCCGGACACGATACGGCCACTATGAGTTTACAGTGATGCCGTTCGGTTTGTCGAACGCACCGGCGAAGTTTATGGATCTGATGAACCGTTTGTTCCGGGAGCAGCTGGACAAGTCGGTTGTGGTGTTTATTGATGACATTTTGATATACTCGAAATCTAAGGTTGAACATGAGGAACATCTGAGGAGAGTGTTGGAAATATTGAGGGAGAACCAGCTATATGCTAAGTTCTCCAAATGTGAGTTTTGGCTTGACCAGGTCTCTTTCCTGGGTCATGTCATCTCAGATGCTGGATCTCAGTGGATCCAGCGAAGATTGATGCCGTACGTACTTGGCCAAGGCCGAAGACTGTTACCGACATCCGGAGCTTTCTCGGTCTGGCAGGTTACTACAGGAGGTTTGTTAGGGATTTCAGCAAGGTCGTGAAACTGATGACCAGTCTGATGAAGAAGGATGCACCGTTCTTGTGGACGGTTGACTGTGAGAGATCATTTCAGAGCTTGAAGGACTCACTGACCACTGCACCGGTTCTGACCATTCCAGATGGTACAGAGGGCTTTGAGGTTTATTGTGATGCATCCGGCAGAGGGCTGGGTTGCGTGCTCATGCAACATGGCAAGGTGGTGGCATATGCCTCACGCCAGTTGAAGAAACATGAGGAGAACTACCCCACACATGATTTAGAGTTGGGAGTTGTAGTCTTCGCTTTGAAGATATGGCGCCACTACTTATACGGGGTTAGTATGACGATCTACACCGATCATAAGAGCTTAAAGTACATATTTACTCAGAAGGAATTAAATCTCAGACAGAGAAGATGGTTAGAGTTCTTGAAAGACTATGACATTGACCTCCAATACAAAGAGGGAAAGGCCAATGTTGTAGCAGACGCCCTGAGCCGTCGAGCACACTCACTCCATTCGCTAGTTTCTTTCTCCAGCTTGGTTGATGAGGTGCGAGAGGCTCAGAGAACAGATGAGTACATGGAGAGGTCAGACAGAAGCTGACGGATGGCACCTTTGAGACTCAGAAATACGACTTCAGACTTCATGATGATGATCTGATCAGACTTAAGGGCCGGTTATGCATACCACGGGGCAACACGGATCTGAAAGACTGTATACTTAGAGAATCACACTGTTCTTCAGTTTCCATCCATCCGGGAGCCTCTAAAATGTATAAAGACATGAAGAGATACTTCTGGTGGTCGGGGATGAAGACAGATGTTACCGAGTTCGTTTTGAGGTGTCTCACATGCCAGAAGGTGAAATTTGAGACCCCACGACCGGGCGGAATGGTACAGTCGATGCCAGTTCCGGAGTGGAAGTTCCATGATATCTCCATGGACTTCGTAGTTGGGCTTCCACCTGCTAGGGGAGGTCTCAATGATATGGGTGGTGGTGGATCGCCTTACCAAAGTAGCCCGATTCAACCGATGAAGGATACTTGGAAGGTGACCAAATTAGCTGAGTTATTTGAGAAAGAAATCATGAGACATCACGGGATACCGAAGACCATAGTGTCAGATAGAGATACCAGATTCCTTTCGAGGAACTGGAGAGCTACCAGAGAACGTTGGGTACAGAACTTAAGCTGAGTACCGCGTTCCATCCTTAGACAGATGGTCAGACTGAGCGTACTATTCAGACACTCGAGGACATGCTGAGAGCATGTACCTTAGACTTCCAGGGCAGTTGGATTGACAAATTGCATCTGATCGAGTTTTCATACAACAACAGCTATCACGCTTCGATCAAGATGGCACCTTTTCAAGCGTTGTACGGTAGACCATGTCGTACACCGCTCTGCTGGGATGAGTCGAGTGAGACGGTCATTATAGGACCAGAGTACTTAGAACAAGTTAAGGCTGAAGTTCAGCAAATCAGGGAGAACATGAAAGCTGCTCAAGATAGGCAGAAGTCGTATGCTGATGTTCGACGACGGGACCTGGAGTTCGCAGTGGGCGACCAGGTATTTCTGTGAGTTTCACCGATGAAGGGTGTATTCAGGTTTGGGCAGAAGGGCAAATTAAGCCCGAAATTTGTTGGTCCTTATGAGATTATGGAGCGGGTGGGCCCGGTTGCTTACAGGTTGAATTTACCTGCTGAACTGGGTAAAGTGCATGATGTTTTTCATGTTTCACAGCTAAAGAAATACATGCACCACCCCTCCCATGTGTTAGAACCTGAGAGGTTGACTTTAGAACCAAATATGAGATCAGTGGAGACTCCTCAGAGAATCTTGGATAGTAAGACTAGGGACACTCGCCACAAGTCAGTGCGACTGGTGAAGGTTCTCTGGTCTAACCAGGATGTCGAAGAGGCCACGTGGGAATTAGAGGATAAGATGAGGGCGAAGTACCCTTCTTTGTTTACTGACTAGATCATCTGTATAGGGTACGGGGCGTACCCCTTTTTAAGGGGGGTAGAGCTTCCTCGCTTTTGAGTTAGGAAACGATCATGTTTGTCGTTTGTTTGGTTGTTTAAGATGTGAATTTGTGTAAGTTGCTACACTTTGGTGTTAAGTTTGAGTTATGTATAATACTTATGTATTGTATTTGAGATTGACCTTTGAGTCTTGAGATGTGTGAATGTGAATATAAGATGTGGTGTTAAGATTAAGGGAATTGAGTACCGTGAATGGTTAAGCACATATGTGAACTTTGAGGACAAGTTCTTTTAAGAGGGGTAGATTGAAATACCCCAAACTTAGATATGGTGTTTAAATGATAAACTAAGATATAAGGAGGCTAAATAATGCCTTAGAAACATTTCTAATCAAAGAAATATAAGGAAACACCAAAAGAGCAGTTTAAGCAAAACGTGCTCTAAGCTTTGAGAGACTTGGGTGAGTACCCAAATATTGTTCTAAGACCTTAGTAATATCCTAATGGTCAATTTAAATCAATTACCAAAGAAAACCAAGCTTGAAAACAAGTTAAAACACAAAATGTGCTTTAAGGAGTCTTAAAGCACATTTTTGAAAAATTGTCTTGTAAATGAGTTTTGAATGGCTAAATGTCCATCATTACTCTTTAATTAACATGTGTACTATAGTATCACATTTGGAAGTTTATATCAATGGAAATCAAAAATTTCACAACAATGTGCCTTGTTTTGTGAATAGTAACTTAATTAAGCTAGTTTATAACATAAGTCAATATAAGTGAGAGATTTGGTCAACAAAGACTTAAGTACCCTTATTATTAAATGGGGGCCAGTTTTTTATAAGGTGAGTCTCCACCTTTATGAGTCATTAAGCAAATAAAGAGTTATAAAGCAAAAGTACTATTTACTTTATAAGATAAATCTCATTTTACTCACCTCTCTCCTCACCTCTTCATTCTCTCTTGTTTCCCACGGTTTGAGCTGCTCTCTCCCTTCTCCATTAACGTGAAGCTCATGTCCATGCTAGCTCCACCTTCCCTTGCACACAACTTACTCATTTTAGCTCCAAAACCAAAACAAATTACATATTCTTCTTAGTTAGCTCAAGCTCTCTCTTTCTATCCTTTCAAAACTCCAAGAGCTTTGATTTGGTGCCAAGCCAAACCACCATTAAAGGAGGAAATTCAAGTTTTGAGACTCCATTGGCTTCTCCATTCTCTTAAGGTAAAGAAAGTGTAAGAAAATCTAGGTTTCCATCACTTTTCTTCATAACCGAAAATACATGCTCATGAGACTTCATTTTAATGCCTTTTTCTAGCTTGTTTTCTACTCTTCAAAGGATTGAGGAGGTCCTTCTTGCTTCATATCCAAGCTTGTCTTGAGAAATCAAGGTAAAACAATCACCTTAATACCTTAAAGCACATTTTGACCTAGGGTTTGTTCCTTAGGGTTAATGTATTATCTAGTACTCATTGGAGTCATTGGATATTGGTTAGAACATTGGCAAGGAGATATATATTGGTGACCGAGATTGCTCAAGGAAAAAAACCTAAGGAGGAAAGTTTGTGAGTTTGTGAAAGAATAAGGTAAATTACTTACCTTAAGGTGTTTTATTGTTTAAGGGAATGGGATTTAGATATGTGATGAGTTTAGTGTAGAGTTTACATTAGAAAAGGGTTATATATGACCTAGGAGAAACAATGATCATGATTGTGAACTTGTGACTAAGGAGCAAATGAGAAAAAGAGATAGTTTAAGAATATCAAGGTGAATTACAAGAAGCATTTTGTTTCAATGGGAGCCTTGTTGTGTGTATTCGCAGGTTGAAGGCAAATATATGTGGAAATTCAGTGGTTAAGATTATTGTCATTTAAGGGCCTAAGTGCCAAGCATTTAAGTTTATGCACTATAAGATGATGTGGTGTAGTTTTGGTGTAAATTGTGTGTTGAGGTGTTGTGATGAGAAATTGAGTGATATTGGTTGTTTGATGGAGAAAAACCAAGTTTTTGGATGTAACTATATACTAGAGAACCCATGGCAAAATTTAGAGGAGAACCTAAGTGTTTAAGATATTCTAAGGAGATTTCATGACTAAGGAAGTACTAGGAAGTTCTAGAGGTTGTCTTGATGAAAGAGGGTGAGATTAGGGTGTTTAAATGACTTGTAATGACTTAGGCATCACTATGAAGGATTTAGGAATCAAAAGAGTGTACTTGGGTATTTAGGACTTAGGTAAATGTTGATAAAAGAAGCTAGGAAACTTGGGTAAGTTAGATGTAAATGAGTGTGAAACTTTGAAATGGTTTAGGTGAGAACTAGAGTATAGAATCTAAGGAAGGTTTGGTAAATGCAATAAGGGTGGGAAGTGGTGTACATGGTGTGGTCAAGTTCTTAAGGAGGGAGCATTTGGTTAATTGAAATTCTTGGTGGATTGCATGTGAGAAATGTAAGAAAATAAGTGCTAAGTGTTGGGAGTTTTGTAAGAATTGAGTAAATGTTTGAGAAGATCTTTGGAAGTTGTTTTAATGAGTTTGGTGGAGGTTATAAGGTGGGTTTAATGTGCCAAGATGGTGTTGGACCTATTAGGACACTTGTGGAAGAGTTTAGAATTGAAAGAACAATTTAAGAGAAAGATTGTAGTGGACCGACCCAGGGTCCGACCCAGTTTTGGGTCGGTCGGGCCATGTTGAGCCAGCCGGAATGTCTCTGTACTGGACCGACCCAGAGGATTTTGGGTCGGTCGGCTTAGCTTTGGGTCGGTCGGGCAAAATTTAACATAGGAAATGGGTTCTGTAATGGACCGACCCAGAGGGTTTGGGTCGGTCGGTCTAGCTCTGGGTCGGACGGATGGGTTTCAAAAGACGGAAAAATTTCTGAGATGGACCGACCCATAAGGTTGGGTCGGTCGTGGGTCGGTCTAAGGGAATTGTTCGAACCAGAAAATTACTGGGACGGACCGACCCAGGGGTTGGGTCGGTCGGTGGGTCGGTCGACCCTTAACACTTAAAAAAAAAAGAGAAATTTTAAGAATGCTTAAATGTATTAATGGTACACCATTTAGAGGGCATTGATGATTAGAAACCTAAGAACCTAAGGGGATTAAGTTAAGATAAATATAAGTTCATAAGCTTAAGGTTAAGTTGCAAGATTAAGTTATAAGACTTAAGAAGTGTTAATTGGGGACCACTAAGGGTTAAATAAGTTAAATAAGTTAGGCAATGTATAGATACTTAATCATTTAAGTTGGATGGATATTTTAGGACTTGAAAGTTGGAAACCGGAGGAGTATTAGACAACCGGGACGATCGACGGTGAACGGTACAATCTTTCTTGTGACCTGCTTGCTAACGAGGTGTCCCTCGGCTTGTGTGCTATCTGTTTAATTGCTATGACTAAAACAAGATAAAGCATGCAACCGGTTATATTTGTTCTCGTTGTGTATGTGTTATCTTTACACTAACCCGCGAGACTTGAGATTGTTACTAACCAAGTTTAGTACTTACTGAGTTAAGAATAAGAGTTAAGTTTGGTGGTTGTTGGTTAATGCCCGTTAAGGCTTAGCTAGCACATGGTGATTAAGATTTCTACTAACTGGATTTTGAGTGAGGAAACCCGGGACCGATCTCCGGTCATGCATGCTAAGGAAAAAGGGGGACGGTATCTGAATCAGATCCGCCCTCCGCTTAAGGACTTGTCTTCGGACTTGTAGCCTAGGGCCGGTTGCCGGCTCAGCTACGCTGGACTCCCGTTCAGAGTAGGTGGCATTAAGATGGTGCGGTGGGATCACCTAAATCCCAGGTTTGAATTAAGCTACAACCATTCCCTTCCAGGAACGGTTTGTAAACTGAGAATAAGTTGAGATTAAGATTAAGGTAAGGTAAGGAACTGAGATTAAGGAAATGAGGACTAAGGAGGGGGCTACTAACCCACTTGATAAGGGAACGCTTGAGTCGTTCATTGTTTGTGAACTATATATGTTCATCTGTGGTTATTGTTATTGCACTTCATATCATGCTTGTGTATGTAATCAATTTCCATGCTATCGACAATTAGTCATCATAGCCCTGTTAGCTTGGGGGCCATGAGAAGGTGTACCAGCATTCGTGCTGACCCCCTTTGGGGGCTGTTTTTACACTTGCAGGTAAGAGACCCATGAGGACGCACTACGAGAGTAGGAGCAGTTAGACTTAGGATGAGATGTTTATTTTGAGTTCGGGTCGCGCCTGTGCACCCGTCTATTTATATTTAAACTGATGTAAGGTTGTGATTATGACTTAGTGTTGGGATAAAACCTAACGGCAAGTGTACCGGTCAATTCTAGCAAGTTTTAATAGAGAGAATTCCCTAAGTATCGAACCAGAGGAGGCGATGTGTCTAGTTTAAATCTTTATTAATGACAAATTAAAACAGGAAATTGGGGTTTGATTTGATGATAATTAGAAAAAAAATGCAAACAATAACAAGCAGGAAAATAAATGTTGTGAAACTGATTTGGAAAGGAGATCCCGGTTTACTACTGCACCCTAAATCTGTGATTCCTATCCCTAAGTGATTTATAAGACAATTCTGAGTAAAACCCTAGAACAAAGATAATTTACCTCCGGTCTCCCGCTTAGCAAATACTAGTTAGCAAAGACTGAATTTTAACTCTCGTTACAAACCCACTGTTTACTAACCGCCTTAAGAACAATCTAGTTTTTGGTCAATTAGCAATTTAGAGGAATTACCATCTCTAAACTAACCGGTTATTTTCCTGTATTCAATTGAAAGCCGCAGTCATCACATATAAGCTAACAAAATACTAATCCTCATAATTGGCCAAATTATAAAGATTAAAGAAATTAAGCAAGGAAAATAACTTTACTCAATCAAATTGCATTAAATCACAAAGGAACAGGAATAGTCAATTTAGGGATACATAGCAAACCGAAATCTAAAGAACTACTCAGCCATTGACATGTTTACAATAATCAGAACTGTATGAGTAATTATAGAGAACAAGAAGGAAATCTGGTGAAATTTCTGGAGAAGTCTCCGTGGTGACTTCCTGCTCTGCTCTGCTCCAAACTCCAAACCAGACTCAGACTCCAACTCCAACTAAACTCTCTGTATTGTGGCGATTTTGTGCGCTCAAGAAGTATTTCCTCACGTTGGCTAGCCTCCTCTCTTTATAACCACAGAAATCTATCTTTTAATCTATCTCTAATCTCTCTAATTAAGCGTCTGGATACAAGATATAATAGAGATATTAAAAATAAACCCGAATTCCGTTATTTCCGAAACTGATTAAGTCGCTCCGCCTGTATTGGTCCGGGTTTGCAAAGTAGGATGCAAACCGGACGACTGCTAACAGAGAAATTGTTAGGATAAACTATATACAAAATGAATAAAATAATAACCTAATCCTACAACTCTACTACGGGTAGCAAAATAAAACCCGGTCGGAGTATAGTGTAAATATATTACGACCGAGAGTATCGAACCCAAGGGACTTATAGAAAATTAGTCCTAATCCGGTAATAACCTATTCTAAGACAAGGGGGGAAATTGAAATATTTTCTAACCCTAATCAAAACTAACTAAACTAAGTGGTAATTACAATGAAATTATCCTTGATCCAGGGTGTAAAACCATCTAGGTATCAATATGAACTCGAAACATAAACACAAGCCTTCGAATTAACCAACAATTGAATGCGCCGGGTGTCCTGCCGGATACCACTTGCACGGCATATTCAAAGACATTGAATATGCCGGACATTGGCCACCCGGCAGTGCATCCGGCATAGTCAATATGCGTATTCTTATTCCAGGTTCCGAGAAGAAAACAGAAGACTCACTACCTATTAACAATTCGAGCATATATCATGCCACGAAATGAACAAAGTAATGGGAAATGTGGGTTAATTCTCACTCTTACTACCAACTCTTAATTCTCAAGAAGGAAGTAGGAAGATCATTAAGAGAGTCTAACCTATTCTACTTTGGATATTCCTCCTCAAGTAGAATTAGCATGAAGAGAATAAGAGATCAACCAATTCTCTTACAATAAGAACCTTACTCAAAATAAACTTGAAATTATATTTAGAAGAACACATTGGTTTACAAAGAGAGTTTCATTCCCTAACCAAAGAATAAACAAGGAATTCCTACTCCACCATCCACACAGATCAAGAGAGAGAATACATAGGAGATAAGAAGATTGGATGTAGCCTTAACCCGCCATGGATTCTTCTCTTCGCGTGGAAAGTTGCATAGAACTTCCTTGGACACCAACACCTTGGAATGAGGCAAAAAATGGAGTAATGAATGGAGTGTAATATGATGGTTGAAGTGTGTTGAAAAGTGTAGCCCCTCGTCCTATTTATAGGCATCACATTCTTTTGTGCCGGATGTCATGCCGTGCACATTATGTCCGGCATATAATAACCACATGCCCGCTAACGGTCGAAACCGCCTAATCTGCGCGAAAAGGTACCAGTGCCGGACAGGATACGTCCGGCACCATACCCGGCATATGTTGGTTTGGCAACGGTCATTAACTGCCATCGTCTGGTCAACCGAGGCGACTTTTCACAGGTATGCCGGATTGGATATACCCGGCAACGTACCCGCATATAGTGCTTTTCTGCTCCATGCTTGTGCCGTGCAGGTATGATCCGGCCTTATGTCCGGCATTGTGGTCAGAAATGTCTCCTTGTATGGAAAAACATATAAAACATCAATCTGAACATATAATAGACTTAATACATAATATAGCATAAATATTCATTATTCTAACCATAATTTGGCTAATAATCTTATAATTAAGTACACTAAAACATGATAAGTCTGAGGCTTATCAACGACGTCTAAAAAGAGGCAGAAGGTCTCGTCTTGGGATGGTCCGGGTTTGCAAAGTAGGATGCAAACCCGGACGACGTCTAAAATTGGGCAGAAAGTTCTGTGACAAGGTGGTCCGGGTTTATAAACCCAGTTGCAAACCCGGACCCTCTATAAAGCACAGCAGTGGTCAATGAAAATCTGTATTTGACTCTGGTTTGACTTCCCATGTTGCTCTAACCTCTAAAATCTTCATTTAAGCACTTTGTTGAGTATTTTATCCTGAAAACATATAAAATCGATCATTGGAGACAAATATAACAATGAAGAGTAATTAAAGCATTAAAGAGGGAAGTTAATGTCATAAAGTAGAAAATTAAGCATGAATTAGTCTAGTAAACTTAGACAAATTTCTGACTTATCACTTAGTTACTTGTACTCGGTTGGTTGTCGGTATTATGGATGGTGATGTTTTGGGTTGGTTATGTATTTTGGATAAGTGTTGTAAATGTTAAGGCCGGTATATTCTAACGATCAGACCGTGGCAAGGTCCAGGTGTTTATTATTTCCGCTGCGACGTATTCGATTAAGTGTTCAGTTTTGCGATAACCACGAATGGCTTTGGATGGGGTGTTACACCAGGTCATCCGGCACCACGTGTTAAATATGGGTAGCCGTTAACGGTCAAAACTGTCAGGCGAAACGTTGCATGTGCCGTACAGAAAGTGTCTGGCACCGTACCCGACATCAGTTGGATCCCTCAACTGTAAATAACTGTCATCGAGTGGTCAACAGTGGCGATTTTTCACATATGCTGGATGGAAAGTACCCGGCAATGGATCCGACAAAGCTCCTTTTCTGCTACATGCTTGTGCCGTGCAGAAGTCATCCGGCATCATGTCCGGCTCTATGGTCAGAAATTATTTCCTTGTATGAAAAACATGTAAAACATAAATCTGAACAAATAATAGACTTTATATATAATATAACATAAATACTAACTAGTATAAACTTATTTTGATTAAATTATCTATAAGTCTAGTACATAAAATATGATAAGTCTGCAGCTTATCAAGGCCCTACACTTACCTTTTGCTAGTCCTCGAGCAAAACTAGATTAAAAAGGAGTAACTGCTTGTGCACAAAACAGATAATCTCTAGAATGACAATTAGATAAACATTTCCAACTGTCTGACTCTAATTCATAAATATCACTTAATCTTCCTTATCTACCAAAACATACTAATGGGTATAAAAATAAAGAATTTCAAAAATGGATCAAAAACTTTTGGGCTATTTTGCATAAGGGATTTTGTAATCTCTCCTTTTTTTCCGGTTTCCATCATTCAACTCTATTTTTCAAGAGTTTCTGAAAATGGCCAAGACCCACATCAGTGGTTTTTATGGTTCAGCCCTTTTTTTCAAGGGTTTCTGAATCAACCATGATTTTTTTCATTAGAAACGGGGAATTTAGGAGAAAACAAAAGGAAAAACTCTCGTTTGTTGCTTTTATTCTGAGGCAATTGTTGCAACCTCAAGGAATATAATGCTTTTCCTTTGAAAGAAGATTTTTTTTCTTTTTTTTCTTCTTCTTTCACAAAAACCCTTTTTTTTAATTTTCACCCAAAAGACTTTTCACAGTTTGAAATAGAAAAGAAAATAATACCTAGAAGTAAATAAAGGAAAGAATTAGGAGATAGATCATATACTCATGTTAAATAAAGAGAATCAAGCAGTTAAAAACTGGAATCTACAAGTCATTAGAAAGCTTACCTTTTAAGAGAACAAGCATTTATTCATTCCTAATCTTATTTCAATCAAAACATGCAAAAAGCTTAGTAAAACATTGATAAAACTCTCAACGTATACATATTATTTATAAACATATAATTTTTTAAGGGGATCCCTGCCCTACACTTGGCAGGAACATTGTCCCTAGTGTTCAAACGGAAAAGGATAATTGGTTTTTTGTTCTTTTTTTTGTTTTTTTTTATGAAACATAACAAAATTAAAAGAACAATTTTACCATGAACCAAATAATAAAAATACAAACAAAATTAAATTAAATTAAAAATAAAGGAAAAAGGGTAAAGCAAGAGAGACTCCCCTGTGTGAACGTGAGGGCCCGCCCTACACTTAGCATTTTTGCCACTTGGCATTGTCAGAGATCTTAGATAGGATGGAGACCGAATTCGCATGCTCCCTTGGATTAGTTTGAGTTTGACACGGGAGTTGACCTGGTTGTCAAGGTTGTGCCAGAAGTTGCTGTAATTGCAACTGTAATATTTTGTGCTCCTTGCGAATGGTCGAGATCTCGTTGTGAGCATCCTGGGTCTTGTTCATCAGGGCCGACATCATGTCACACAATTCAGCCATTTCAACCTCTGATGAAGATGCAGGTTGGAATGGTCGGTTTGAAGGGACTCCTTCGTAAGGAGTCTGCATGTATTGCCTCTGACCTCCCTGGTAGCCGGCTTGACTTTGGAAATTTTGAGGGGGTTGGTTCCCCTGCTGCCATGGCTGCCTGAACCCTTGGTTGTTGCTCATGAAATTAACTTCCTCAGCATTCTGAAAGTCTTGTAATTCAGAGCCCTGAGCGTGTGGTCATGCACTAACCACATTTTCCTGTTGAGGAAGGTTATTCATTGCTATATGCTCCACCACCTTTTGCAGAGCGCTAACCTTCGTAGATGTTTGAGCATTGCTCTCCAACAACTACTCATGACTTTTCATTAATTTGTCAAATTTAGCATCTCCTTCGCCCACTTGATATAAGCTCGCGGTACCACCCCTGGATCCACCTGTGGCCCAATCTCTAATCTCTTCGCAAAGAGATTCAATCGCGCTAAGGAATTGATCTCCAGGCTTTTTCAGGATGTCAGCACCAAGGGAGGATAGGATCATCGTCTTGCATTGGTTGATCAATCCTTTGTAGAACAGCTGAGATAGTTGTTCCTTGGTGAGGCCGTGGTGAGGACACGTACACAGAAACCCCTTGAATTTGTCCCAAGTTTCACAGATGTTCTCCGAGCCAGGCTATCTGAAGTTGCAAATCTCGGCAATCATCTCCAGGGTGCGACTTGGAGGCAGAAACTTGTCATAGAACTTGGTTGCCATGTTCTCCCATGTGTAAATAGTACTGGGGGTCAGACTATGGTACCACTTGCTGGCATTTCCCATGAGACTATGGGGAAAGAGGGAAAGTCTAGCATATTGAAGGACGTTATTTGAGGAGGTTAGGCTATTTGTATTGTATGAATTTGGTTATGTGGAGCAAGGCATCATCCGGGTTTGACCCATCAAACATGCCCAACTCTTTGAGACAGCGAATCTGATGATATGGCTTAAGTTTTTGTTATTCATCGTATTCGTTTTGTGCAAGGAGAGGGAGGTCGATTGCTGATTTTTGGCCTTGGTTAGATGGCCTGTTAATATTGTGGATAGTTGGGGTAGCCATTGGTGTAGGAGGTGTGTTTTGTAGGTTTCTTTGTTGTCTTAGGGAGCGAAGAAGGGTCCTATCAATCTCCGGATCAAGGTGGGATAAATCTTCAGGAAGACTGTTTGATCGGAGAAGCATTCACCTTTTATGACTTTAAGAGGAGCAGAAACAAAATATTAATTTAACAAAGTATAGTACGAAAAGTAATAAAATAGGAATGTTACGAAACTCAAGAAAAGAAATACATAATTTTGAACATGCCGGACATAGTGTCGGGCGTGGCGTATCCGGCATTGGACTTCCTCCATGATGCCGGGTTGATTTTACCCGGCATCGTGCCCGACTTGTTCAAACTCAAAAAGAAAATAAATAAAAAGAATAAGATAAGGGAAAGATAAAACAATGGTGCCGTAGTAAAGACTATTTACATACGACTCTAATACTTTGTATAAAAAATAAAAAAAAGAGCCAAAATTGAATGTGCCGGATTGTGTGCCAGTTGAATCTTGTCCGACGTCAAACTTCCTCCAAGATGTCGGACGTATGATACCCGGCATAGTGCACGGCACGCTCAACCTAGTGAAACCAATGGGTAAATTAAATCAATGAATCAAAGAATTAGAGAATAAGGAATCTTGAATGTGCCGGACACCAGACATCTGGCAGTGCACCCGGCTCATTCAACCAAATAAACAAAATGGACAAATTAAATCAAAGAATCAAAGAATAAAGAATAGGCCATTTTACTGATTTAAGGACTTGGACTAATTCCAAGTCCTCGGTAACGGCGCCATTTTGCTCAATGAAGTTTTGTAGGGTAAAAGTATATACATAAAAGAATGAAAGAATGGAAGAATGAAAGAAATATAAAGTAATAAAATAAACCCTACAACTCTATACGGGTAGCAAAAATCCCAGTCGGAGTACAGTGCGAGTAGATTACGACCGAGAGTATCGAACCCAAGGGACTTAATAGAAAATCAGTCCTAATCCTAGTAATAGCCTATTCTAAAACAGAGGGGAAAATGTAAATATCAATTCTACACTAAAAATCCTAACTAAATAAATTATCTTTGACTCGGGATGATACTCAATATAAGAACAAGTATAGTCATAAGCCAAACTACAAAGTTTCAAAATTAATCTTGCAAAAATGATTGCGCCGGATGTCATGCCGAACAAGAGATGCACGGAACCTTCAATATCTTTGAATGTGCCGGACATCAAGCACCCGGCAGTACACCCGGCACCTTCAAACTGTAAATGGTATTTCCTGTTTCTGGGTCTGATAACAGGAACTCATTATCCAAAATCGAATCGTGCATATTTCATGAAGGGAAACAAACAAGATAATGGAGAAAAACAGATTCATTCCAATCTTAAGTCATGTTGCCCACTTTTCAGAACAACACCGTTAAAGACCACTAAGATTCCCTCAACCCACTCTACTTTTGTCTTTTGAACCTGAAATAGAATTTAAGGGTAAAAAGAACAAGTGCGAACTCATTCTACTTTGCATGAAGATCAGAAGCTTAGTTGATGAAACTTGCACTTTTATTAATAACCTTAAGAGTAATTACAAGGAAAATCATCCCTAATCAAAAACTAACAAGGAATTCTACTTCACCATCCACACATCTACAAGAAGAGAATACAAGAGGAGAAGGAAATGGTCATAGCCTTAACCCGACAAGATCTTCTTCTTCTTCGCGTGGATGGATATGTAGAACTTCCTTGGACACCAACAACGGAGTGGATCCAGAAATGGAGATATGAGTCGAGTGTATGGGAGTGTTGAAGAGTATAAACAAGTGTAGCCCTTCGGCCTATTTATAGGCAACAAAATCTCCAAGTGCCGGGTGGCATGCCGGGTCCAGGTCATCCGGCACCACATGTTAAATATGGGTAACTGTTAACGGTCAAAACTACCAGGCGAAACGTTGCATGTGTCGGACAGGGAGTGTCCGGCACCGTACCCGGCATCAGTTGGATCCGTCAACTGTAAATAACTACCATCGAGTGGTCAACCGTGGTGACTTTTCACATATGCCGGATGGAAAGTACCCGGAAATGGATCTGGCAAAGCTCCTTTTCTGCTCCCTGCTTGTGCCGTGTAGAAGTCATCTAGCATCATGTCCGGCTCTGTGGTCAGAAGTTATTTCCTTGTACGAAAAACATGTAAAACATAAATCTGAACAAATAATAGACTTTATATATAATATAACATAAATACTAACTAGTATAACCTTATTTAGACTAATTATCTATAAATATAGTACATAAAATATGATAAGTCTGCGGCTTATCAATCACCTTCAACTTTGCAAAAGAATAGGGCCATAAACCCACTTTCCATACATAAACTCACTCTTAGATGTTTTATATCTCAAATGATTCTTTAATAAGCCTGTTTAAATTGTTATGTTAATTGAAGTTATTAAGATTAACAGTCTAATATAGATTTGTTTTTGGTTAGACCAGATCATTCACAAAACATAATTGTAACGCCCCTATTTAACATATTTATAGCGGAAATAAAATACTAAAGGCGTACAGACCATCGGGTTCCAAACACCCGGCACCAAACCTCACCAATTTACAACTTAAAGATTACAACTATCACGGCCTGAACCTCGAGAAAACTTAACAAAAATAAAACAGTAATCAAACACATAAACTCTCCACAAAACCTAATCCCATCCCAATCACTCGTTCTCTTCGTGGCCACCTGTAAAATAACTCGTACCTGCAAGATAAAACCAAGCAGCACACCCCGGGAGGGGTGAGTCAGTTCCCTGAATGGATATGGTACAATTCTCCAAAAACAAACTTATAAAACATAACTCTTCAAAATAAACAGTAACTTGAAATCAAACTCTTGAAAGTAAAACAGGGAAAGGAGGCACTTCAAAACAAACAATCATAGAGAAAAGAGAACAAGGTAAGGATAGAGACAAAGAACTTAAAAACCAAGTCAACCACTTAAGAAGTCACACCATATAGTTAGTAAGCATCCGTTATTGATGTTAGAACCAATTCTGGTTAAGAAGAGAAAGACTCAGGTAGTCACAAAGGACTAGGAATGATATGAATACCCATAACCCGTGGTAGACAGTTTATGTCTCCACCATTTCAGAAGGCTGATTCCCATAGACAAAATATACTCAAGAGTGGAATAAATTCAACTGGGAGAGATGGCCCCCACCGCCAAGTACGTCCTTTTAGGACAGGGGATATACAGCCCCTCACTGTCTACTACGTCCCTTTTGGGACAGGGGATATACAGCCCCTCACTGTTACCATTGAAGACGCGCGCACGTCGAAACATCAAGACCCAGCTCATGGATGAAACGATATCCAGAGTCGAAAGAAGAATTTACCAAAATTGACCTTCTCCACATTCCCACTAGATCACTAACTACCCAGAGCAATACCAAAACACTCAGTCCTACAGAGTGCAGAAGCGTAAACCCTAAGCAGTTAATGTCTAACGGAATAACCAAATAGAAGGAACCAATACCCATGTAAGTTTCACATTCAAGGCTCAGTTAGTCACACAAGCTGAGTTAGTCACACAACCATTTCCTTTTAGAAATCCATTTAAGCTCAATTAGCGTTTGTCACAAACATCCCATAAGTCTTGTTAGCAAAGCATAAGAGTACGAGAAATCGTACCTGGTCAATGCTGTAGCAGTTCTAGTAAACTCGTGCAAACACTCAACAACACTCTGAGGAACATTAAAGATAATCTATCATCAATAACTTATATTCTAGGTTAAACTTAAATAAATTCCTCTCTCTTATTTCTAAATCTCAATCATCTTGTAAGCCCTCGCTTAAATGTTATGTATAATCTTTGAGTTATTTGAGAATGTTGTATAACCCAAGGTGGTAAGATCAAGGAATGTATTCTATTAACATTTGCTAATTGTCCACTCCTATCCACATTATTCATACTTAACCACAATCCTCACATTCAAGACTTTTGAGACCTTTATATCATAAGTGTGTTTTATATTATATAATCAATCTTAGAATTCCAATGATAAACTTAAGCTCAATACTTTTATTCTTAATTTAGAATAAACATTGTATTATGACCTTTGATGGATTCATCCCATAATACTATACTATTATTTCAAAATGTAATGATTATGTATTTTTATCAATATCTACTAGATAATCCATTGTGATTAAGTATTCCCCTTAACTTAATTAAGATCTACATCTTGTATATTGGAATCATAGTGTTGTAGACGCATTTTATTATAACTTAATTGAGTTACTAACTCATTTATCTTATCTTTAGTTCAGAAAGACTTTTTATTACAACCATCTAATAATCTTGTCATAAGATGTTAAATTACTTTTCATCTTGAAACAACTATATTATAGTTAACTTAGACTTATCAAACTCTTACATTTAGTATTCACAAGGTACATTATTTGCTTAATTATTACCTATATAATAAGGTGTTAAAATATAACCTTTTATGTATCCTTACTTACCTTTAATCTCCTAAATGTTTTATTTTTACACACATTCTCTCTATAGACTATGTATAATCCTTTTGTACCAAACTTCAATAAACTTAAGCCTTAAATACGTTTTAAATTGTTTTACAAAACCTAAGGTTTCAAAGGAATAACTTAATAAATTAATTTCCTTTATTGTATTTAGGATGGACAATATATCTACATAGAGTAGAATTTATCAAAGAATTAAATTCTGGTTCGTAAGTGAAATTGTTAATTATTTAATAAGATAATCTATTATGAAAATCCTCATACCTTATATTCAAATGACACATTAGTATTTTCATTGTCGTAAAGTAGATCAATATAATCTCTTACGTAACCTAGTTTCATCTAATTAAAGGCTCAAAGGTTTTAATTATCTAATTACTATTTACAAACCTTTTATAAGTCCTAACTATTAAAGACATCACTTATTTATAACCTCACATTCTGTACGTTGGTAATTAATGTTATAAGTGAATTTTATATGGCTCATCCAATTCTAAGAACTCAAGGATTATTACTTAGATTAACTTCCAAGTCATATTTTAATATAGTTTTATATATAAACCTTTTAATGATTTTATCTTAAAACATTAAGTCATTATTCAATACAATAAATGTTATGAAATGATTAAATCTAGACTTACTAATCCACTTCACATTTAGATGTAAAAGTATTTCATTTATCTATTAATTATATAGTAAGTTCTATTTGTGTAAAATCTAATTACAATTATTCCTAAGTCCCAACTTATTAATTACCTAACCAAATTATAGATTTACATTCTGGTCTTTGACAAATAATATTACACATGTATTTTAATATGGTTTATATAAATCTTAGAAATTCAAGATAACTCTTTAAGCTAAATTTCATAACCACAATTCAATACTACCTCATATAATATACTTTTAATAGTATTATGTATAGGTTTAGTTTAACTTATTAATTCCTTCATATTCTATTTGCTATAAGGTATTTTATTTCTTTTATTTATTTATTTATCGTATATGTATACTAGGATTTATTCAAGACATTCTTTATGTAGTTTAATTGCATTTAATTATTTATATTAACTTTTACACATATCTACATCCAAAATATGGTTTATAAGCTAAAGTATTTTCCTTAGTTTCAATTATGTATTAACCTCCACATTATATAGTTAGTATAAATATAGATTAATTAAATTCCTTATTTTAACATATGTTACTATTTTATATATATATATGTTTTTAATTTTTACTTCACTCAAAAGTTGATACTCCAAAAATATTTCTTAACATTCTGTATTAAATGTTAGTTTAGTCTTATTATATTATTTTCGACCTATAAAGTTTATTAATAAGTCATACTTTAATTTTTGTTACATTAAAAACCTTATATTATAAGATAACTTATGAGAAACCTTAGAAATACAATTTTTAAACCTACTTCCTCTTGTCCAAAAATTCCCAAATTAAGTATATAGTAACTATAACATTTTAGACATATTATAAAAATTTTATTTCATAAAAATATCTGTTTAATTTAACCAAATAATTCCATAATACTCGGAACTTGTAAAAATTATAACTTACGTTTAAAAACTCAAAACCCATATTAATTTACATCAAAATAAACTAGATTTTATAAGGAATCTATGGTTAAAAGTTCAAGTCAAAATACATTCGGGAAGGCCATTAAATAAATTCAGCAAGTTAGAGTATTTTTCTGCAATTTAAACTAAGTTAATACATCATTTACTTCTACGATCTAATCGCGACCGTCCGTTCCCTTTAACCATGATCGGACGGTCCATATCTTGCGAGTTCATCAGACAAGACTAACATATTACGAACAGAGATCGGTCGATTTCTCTCATTATACAGAACGAAATTCGGTGATTCTTGTTTCATTGGATTCGAAATTCAAATACGGTTCTAATGGTACCAATTTTGTTAATTATAATGCTAGGATAAGGGATTTCGAATCTGGGTAAACTCGATTAGGGTTCATATCCGTTTCGAATCGAATTTCTACAAATTCTCTCAATGTAGTGCGTTATATGTTAAATTGATATAGGGGTATGAATAAGAATGCAAAAACGAACAGCATTATCGGTTTAATTTGGTCGGAATCGTACCGGAGATGCGCCGGCAAGGCAATTCAACTCATTTTCTAGAAAAAAATTAGTATTTTTTGTGCTCTTCAGGTAGGCAACTTTAGACGCTTCTATCTCCCGAACGATCGAGAAATGGCTTGAGGTTTCTTCATAAGAATTGTAGAGGAATCAGAGATCTTTAAAACGAGCTATAGAACAAGAATTTTCGCCCACGGATGAAGAAGATATGATAGGACGAAGTTTACCTATTCAACTGAAATTTCCGGATTTCTGGGTTTCCAGAACTCGGGGAGGCAAATTTCGATGCCTTTATCTTTCACCCTATTGAGAATCAGCCTTTGGTGTAAAAAGGAAAGTTGGATAGGGATTAGAGATCTTCAAAACAAGCTAAAGAACACGAATTTTGGCTGAGAAACGAAGAAGTTATGGCGAGACGAAGTTACCTGCTCAACTGTTTTTTTCTGGAAAACTGGTTACGGTTTTGCGGGTAGGCTACTTTGGAACGATTTTCTGGCTGATGTATAATTAATTGGTTTGTGTATGAGTTATGGTTGGAAAGAGCATTCGTATGGAGAAGAGAATGCAAAAGACGGCACTCAAAAATTCCAAAAGATGAGAGAGATATGGATGTCACAAGTTAGGGCAAAATCAGTTGCAAAAATTGTGGAGATAAAAAAGGGCTAAGTGTTGGGCGCGTATCCCGAGAGGCGCGGGTGAGTCAGCAGACTTGCCACATCAGCATCTATTCAAAATTTTGGCTCTAAACTTCATTTTATCATAACTTTGGCTAGGATGATCCGTTTTTGACGTTCTTTTTATCAATCTTCATGGTTTTCCATAACATTTTTAATGATATAGGTTTCATGAGATAGTTTGACCATTCTCAAAAAGTCAACCCTAGCAAGGCTTAATAAGCTTTAAGGTTTCTATAATTTTATTTTGACTTTTATGTTTCAAAACAATGTTCCAACTCTTTCTAAAATCTTTATAATATACTTGGAGTGTTTAGAAATTTTCCCAAGATTTATTGACTTATAAATCTTATTGTTAAATTCATAATACTATATAATAATTATAATAATTTAATACTTAATAGTATTCTTTAGGGTTAAATAGAAGAAATCCCCTAAATTAATTTCCATAATTCCACATAATATTAATATTCATAATTCCATACAATACTTTAATATTAAATAGTATTAATTAAGGTTTAACAAAAGAAAACCCCTAAATTAATTTAAATTAATTTAGGGGTATTTCAATAATATTTTGAAATTTTTTATTTTCATAATTGTTTATTTGGAAAAAGTCGATAGTAACACATGTCCAACTTAGGAAGAGCAAAAGGCTCCTCTTTCATTCATGTGCATCACAGAATAATTTCTTAAATTCTTGTACTCGCTCGGATGAGAACAGATAATACTTAACAATTTATCAACTTCATCACTTGCATGCAATTCAATACCCTTTAATTTTTGTTTTCATTTCCCTCTAACAGGAGTCATCCATGCTTGCCTTTATGGCGCACTTCGTCTTCCCCAATGTGTAGTCTCTTCTCCTTCGATGCATTCCCTTCAGCCCTGCTCCACGTGGCTTTCCAACGAACCAAAACAAAGACATGCAATTCATTTCCTACTCTTGAGGACTAGGGGTAGGCCATGCAACTCCCTATCCCTGCCCCTCTGTCATTCCGTGCAAGCCTATATCCTTCTCGATCTTCCCCACTGATCTCCCCGCCTCTCGCATGAAACCGCTGCCCATAGAACATTCCCACCATGCAAGCCTACACCTGTCGCTGCATGTTTTCAATCAAAAGCATGGCTACCCAGCCCTCAAAACCCCTGGGCTTCTACACCCACACTAGACAAGTAGTGAAGATTTCCCAATATATTTTGAGAACCATTCCGAATAGATCACACTGCTTCTCTATCACGCCTCCTTATGCACCCGCCCAATTTCTCTACATCTCCACCATTTTCTTTCTCGTCTCATGCCCTCCTACCTCAGACACCATTTCACTCAATCCTCTCATAAGATGCAAGTTTTAGACATGTATGGCGAAATTCTTACCTTCGAACGATGCATCCTTCGAAAGTTTTTTTTTCGGATCACCCAATCACTGCCTCGATCCTCCGTATTCATCTTGGACATTGCTGGAGTGGGTTTGGTGGCTTTAAGTTTTGCAAGGTTGGTCATAACTTGTTCATAATTGAATTCGGGGAGAATAGCACCATAAAAAAGGTCCTGGCTAGGGGTATGTGGACAATCAACCATATCCTTTTCACCATCCAAGCCCTCGAGCAAGGCAAAACACTTGAGGATCACATCTTCATATGGCTTCCATGTTGGATCTGTGTGTATGACATCCTGAAGGCCTATTGCAACATGATGTTCGCTGAGCAAATCATAGAGAAGGTGGGGCATTTCTCAGGGCTGATGAAGGACACCATCACTCTTGGTTTTAGCTGCGTATGCCTGAAAGTTTCGCTCGACATCCAGAAACCGTTGTGGCGCTCCCTTCCCTTGTCAATCGATGGTTTGAACCTTAACTTCATGATAACCTACGACGACATGCCCATTATTTGTGCCAAATGTGGCTTATTTCTCCACACAACAAAAGTCTACCCTCTGATGCCCATGCCATTCCAGCCCAGTATCGTTTTTGAAATGTGGCTTAGCACGGAAGAAATTCTTGCATGATTCCGCCCATGGGAACTCCTCTTTGATCCAGCTACCAGACCAACCTTGACAGGTATTACAAATTATTTACTTGGCCAATGTACTCCTAACCTTTTTCAGGCTCAGGACACGGTCCCATCTAGCAATTCATCCTCCGTCATTCTTCGAGGTGAGCCGGTCCCATTTGATTGTCCTCTCTTGGACGGAACTCCTCCCAGCTCTAGGAAGAAATGCTTCAGCAATCTCTTGGAGCATGCCACCCGCGAGGAATTTCGGGACCTGAATCTTGGAGATGCATGTAGAAGGGAAAGAAGGATAAATCCCACACTTGCTTTGCTTGCACGGCAAACTGGGTCGAGGAGATGGGAAAGTGCAATTGTTCCAAAGCTGTTGATCAAGCGAATTCCTTGGCCCTTGCTTCACCCCGGAGTTGTGAACAAGAATGATCCTGTGCTTGCACAATGGCATGGGGATAGATTCTGATAATGCGATTGAGCTTATCTTTCCCCCGAAACTACTTGGTGTTTGTGTTTTCTTATGTTTACTTAGTTTGTTGTTTAGTGTTTTTTCTTTGTTTTCAACTTCGGCTATGGTGTTGTTTTAGACTTGTCTTGGTTGTCCTTCCAATAGGAGATGCTCCCTAGAACTCCGCTTTGTTTCATTGGTATGTTTTGGTTGCCAGATTTGGCTGGCCTGTGCCATCCATGTTTGTACTGCTATGGAAGGATTCCATGAGGACAGTGGGACGTTTTTCAGTTCTGATCTTGGCTGTCTTTATTCTGGCTTGGGAAGAGCAAAGATTTTGGTGACCAAAGCATGATGGAGCACCAAAAGATAGACGTGTCTAGTGAAAACAAAAAGAGGTTTTGTCCCTTTTTCTTGTGCTGTAATAGAGGAAAATGTAGAAATCGCTACCCCCTTATGAATCAGATATGTATTTGAATCATTTAACCATGAATAAATTCTCATACAAAGTGAACCATCAAACCCCAATCGAGCTTGTATCACCAGCTATATTTTCTGTTCTCTCACAAGTGACCATCAAACCCCAATCGAGCTTGTATCACCAGCTATATTTTCTGTTCTCTCACTGATGTTTCATAGTACAATAATTGTATCATCACATACCCCCAAAATAATGGATCTATGTAAGGATGAATGACGGATAGAGGCAGGATTCCCAAGCGTAATCAGAACTCACTTACCATGGAATACAATCCCAGACCGAAAATCTATGTTTACTTATGAGCCCACCCAAAAAAATATATCAAATCAATTGAATAGCAGGACCACCCTTTCATTTTTTAAACTTCTCTATCACATGTACCATACCCACTATGGATCTCAGCAGCACCAGACTGAGGGAACCTATCTAGAGTATCAAGTCCAACAATATGCGGTAGCAAAACCTTATTGTTTGACATCGAAAAGACTTCACTTGACCACAGATTCTCGTTGGTATCATCTTTAGCTCTGCTGAGAGGACCAAAGCTTCTTTCTGCATATCAACACCTTCTCATTTTCAGCTTCATTCTCTGTTTCCTCCTTGCGACAACTCCACCTCAGCCCTTTGGCGATGGTGGAAATACCATCCATGAAGTAGCTTGATTCCCTGATGATTGCGTAACCCTGTGGACGAAGGATTCTATCCATTTCCAAGAGCACATACTTCATATCACACCTGTAATTGGCATTACCAGTCAGTATAATTAAGTTTCAGCGCTCTTATTAAGTAACTGGACCGTCTCCATTTCAGGAGGGCTGACGTTAATTACCTGTGGCTTTCGGCGGTGAAAAGACCATCAGCATGGAGAAGATCATAAGTTCTTGGATATGTAGAGAACGCTTCACACCTAACACATATATGCAAGCATAAGTTAATGGCAGTCCATTGTACCCAGAGAAATTAAAGCAAGGATTGATTTGTGATCATAGGCTCATAGCAAAGAGATAAAAGGGTTGGAAAACTCACCAGTCGTGATAGGTTCCAATAAGCCCTCGATCATATACCACGGGCAAAGTATTGATACCGTAGGAGGAAACAACATTCATGACCCAAACAGGATCACCTATCGATGCAGCAGCAAAACCTCCATAAACAGTGTTCATATCCATCACATTTCTTATCTGATCACTTCCCAAGGCAGGGAGCAACTTCTTGTAGTGTTTCAACCTGTACTTCCAAGTGTTATCGTCACTCTTGAAGCCACCAGCACTTGAGCCAGCGATCTGAGATAACCTCTCTGGTGCAGTATGTAACCTCTTTGGCCACTTTGGGATGCTTTCGAGTCCAGATTTCTTCAGCTTTGGGTCTGGCACCACAACACATGAGCGAAGAGGGGTGTACCAAGCTGAGTCGGGTTCAATTGAATCGTCACACATGCCCGGATAAGCGTCTGGGCTGGTCAGCTTCTTGTAGCAGGTTCCATCTGAAGCCTTCTGCCAAACTGCAAAGTCGTCCTTTTTGTTGTAAAGCGTGAAACACATGGAAGTTAGCAGTTCCTCTAACTTATCGTAATTTGATTTCTGGTCTTCCATGGTTGTATTCCAGCCTCTCCACCTGTTTTCGTAGTTCACTGGTGGACCGGAGAGGACCCAGAAGCCTCCAGGTCGGAGGATTCTATTGATCTCCATAAGGTAAATTCCACCTGAAGAGCAGAATATGAAACTTGCTAATTAGGAGGATTGTTATCCAATGAACCATTATTCACTTGCTCCACATGAGAAGACTAAATCGACGATAAGCAACTAATAGCGTAGAAATAAAAAGCATACCAAATTCAGCCCAAGGGATCAGGCATCGTGAGCAATGGGCCATATCGAATGAGCTTGAGGGAAAAGGAAGACGCTGTGTTGACAGAATGCCTAGGATAGCTGGAATACCCCGTTCAAGAGCAAACTGAACCTGTGCTTGGTGGTTATCTCTAGGTGCGAGGGATAAAGTCAAAATGCCACGATCCAATAGATCCCCGCCCCAACTTGCGACCTATATATATATGATCTTCAAAGGTAAGTATTAACTTCACAATAATTGACCGATACAAAAAAAAAAAACAACCATATTTTGCAAAAAAAATGGAGATCACTAGTAAAGATGTTTAACTCTGTCTAACATAAGAAGTATAGAGACGCGCATGAAAACTTAACCAAATAGTACATCTATATGCACAGACCCGCAAGCATGATAATGAAATTCACTTGAATACTACGCCTCACCCCACATCCAGTGTCAAGTGCAGTCCGAATGGTACCATCTGTCATCTGCGGGATCAGATTCTGCATCAGATCAACATAGTGACCAACTCCATTGGGAAACATAGTGCCTCCACCAGGAAATTGAAACTTCTCCCCTTCTTTCTTTAGCCAATGCTGATTAGACTTCTGCTTGTCAATCCAATCATATGGCACATTTCTACATAGCCAAACGCAGTAGGTAAGGTACATATAAGGAAGATCATTGGCCACGGCCAACAAATCCACCAAAAGAAAACATATTAATGATAAAAAGTTAACTTGAACAGACATACCGGTACCAACACTCGTCCCTGCTCTTAGGCCACTTAATCGGCGGCTTATATCCAACCGGTGGGGGAACCAAGCACTCCTTCCTTTCAAATAACGGAGGGCAGTGTCTTTCCAGAAACGCGAACCGGTGATAGCTATACTTCTTCCACCTCTGAATAAAAAAACTAACTCAGAACATTTATACCAATTATAACTTATTATAATCAGCAGGTATACAGGAATTGATTGCAAGAGCCGTACCACTGGGTCTGTGCAAGGAGTAAAATCCTGATAGTCGACACTGCATTCAGGGAAGGAAACACTCTTGACTTGAATAGGTGCACTTAAGCCATTGCTGGCTGATTTTGATTCTGTTGATTCGGGTGTGAATTCAGCAACACTGTTTTCTTCAACCTTGTAATTCTGGTTATTGAACTTTGATGCGGGTGTGACTCCGGTGCTAATACTATTGTCTTCAAATTTAGTCTTCTGATTATTAAACAATCCTCCAAGATAGAAGGAGAACCCACATAAGATAATGATCAGCAAAGATAAAGAAACTATTCTTGAGCCTTTATCAGCCTGATAGAAAGCCTTTCCGTCCTTGTATTTCATCCTTGGATACTTTCTTTTGGTTCAATACTGCAATTGGGTTTAAAGCCTGCATCGAATCCCCATAAACTCAGATTAGAGTTCAAGCTTTAGCCACGTAGTATTCTACATCACATTCAACAGTCAAAATCACCATCTAATTAGGATTCATGAGTAATGACTATGAATGGCAAAAGACTCCAACGTGATGCGATGCGGTGGAGATACTTTTTAAGCAAGGGTACAGACATTTTCATTTTGAGCATTACAAAAGCCTTGAACTTTCCTTCTAAATACCGAATTCATAGTATAAGCTGGCATATAATACCTCTGTTTTTCGTAAAATACCCTTTTCATAGTAAAGAAGGAGCATATTATGAGCTCTGACAAACACGCAAGCATAAACAGGACCGTAGTCTTCTAGAAAAGTGAAAGTATGAGCGGCGATTCTCCAACAACAACAATGTAAGCTTAAAATAATAAATCAATAATAAGGAATGGTAACCATATGAACACAGCACTAGAATGCTGGTGGTTACGAGACAACCTTTATCGGATCCAACTTAGACGAGAAGTTGTCAAATGAAAAAGCTGATGATGATCCAAATTTCGAAAGATAATAAATGAAGGCTCGTTATAGTATAATAACAATTTAGCTAGGCTGATATATGTGAGATCTCATCTGGAGATAGACAATTCTTAGAATATTTAGAGGAGAATAGGAGGAAAAGTGCGCCGAATTGGTCCGCTGATTGTAAAAATTGACTAGCTGAAAAAATATTGTGGTCATCAAATAGTAATTTTTTTTAATCAAAGCAACAGCAATAAAGAAGAGAGAAAAAGAAATAATTAAAAATCTTTTAAGTGTCGCAATTGGGACTAGGAGGAGGTCGCGTCGTCCCCATAACAGAGAATCAACAAAAAAAACTTCACCATTAATGTTCTCTCCTTGTCTCACGGGCAAATATATCTGATTTTATTTCAGCAGGAAATAGGGGCCCGGACAATACCAACAATACAATGAAAGCATACATCTGATTAATGACACTCGAGCACGAGGACAAGGGCCCTCGTAGTACCTAACTTACTATTGGAAAGATGGCAAAAGAAGCACATGATCTGCATCTAACGAAGCGAGACGGATGGCAAAACCGATGAAATTAGAAAGCACTGAACAAAAAATTCATTGCTTCAGATCGAAGAAATGTTCCTTCAAACCTTGTTTCCTCCTATTGATGGTGGTGAATTCCACATTTGTTTAGGGTAGCTTCAATCAGTGAGCACAGACAACAATGAAGGAGGAGAATGTAGTGACTAGTGAGCAGCATCACGGAAAGTAAGGTGGCGAAAAAAAAAAGAAATGCCGGTAAAACAGAAACGGTTCAGAAAAAGCAGCCAGCTAGCTAGGTAGCAGAAAATGATTCCGTCCAGGACAGAGAACCTCCGATTCACGACGCTTGCGTGATACATAATGAAGCGGCAAGTACGGATTCATGTCGAGGAGAACAAAAAAAAAATCGTTATGAAGATCGGTGATATCATTGATGGTCGGACGTACGTACGTTTTCATTAGCGAGACGAGATGAGCTCCTCCTGCTCTTTACCAGTCATTAAACAAGCATCAAAGAAAATTGATACAAAATCGACAAGAGAAGAAGAAACAGGTAATAAGAAATGTACAGATCTACTACTTCTGGAGAATCAAAGGTTAACGAATTATATCGTTTAAGCAGAGTGTGAAGATCGATCGATGAGGAAGAAGAAACGAAACATAAATCAAGAATACAAAGATGAATCAAACAGCACGCACGCAATGAAGCAAAGAATGAATAAATCAAGCAAGCAGCAGAAATATCAACATAAGCAATGAAAAAAATGAATAACTTTTATTTTTCGTTAAACGAAAAGAAAAGTCATAGAACAAGCGGCGATGAAATTCATGAAACGAAGTAAACTTACCGGAAAAAGAGGCCAGACGTAACGATAAAGTCTGGCTTGAACCGGCACGAAGAAAGACGAGGGGTTAAGTTCCTCTCTCTCAGCAACAGAGAGAGGGGGGAGAGGTTTGGGAGCAGCAGGAGAAGGAAAGAGTGTATCCAAGAATGAAGGGAAGAGAGACCGAGAATTGCCGGAGGTATTTGAAGGGGGGAGGGGGAGATAGTCAGGCCTCCAATTAATTAGCAATAATTTAATATCCCACGCCTAAATTACTAGCCTAATTATACTCCGCCACTCCCCTCGATTTGGATTTTTTTTTTTTAATCTCTCTCACGAGCTATTCATGGGCGGTCGGTGAAAAGAAAAGCTTGAAGAGGGGTATGGGGGGCCGAGGGGAGTAAGCGTATGGCTTGTGGATTGGTATCTTCAAGAATTCCATCCATAATCGTCACTCGCAGCAGCAACAAGATTTGAGGTGAAAAAGGAAGTGGGGTACTACGGTAGTAGTAGCGGGCAGGCAACCCTTTTGTCTTAGAGCTGATTATTTTACTACCAAATTGGCAGTGGCAGTGGTATCGGCATCGGCTACAAGATAAGAAAGAATTTTTTACTACAAAATTGGCAGTGACAGCGGCTAGAAGATAGAAACAAATTCCTCGCTTCCCGTTTGGGGAAGAAAAGATACCATTAATTGTCAGTTTATATCGTAGGCATCATGTTCGGAGTGAAAATATTCTTTTCAGTTTTAAAAGTGACTTAAATGTATGCGAAAGCTGTTTAAATTTATTGTACAATTTATTTCGTCGTTTAATACTTAAAACATGTACTCCCTCCGTCCCACAGTCTGTGTCTGATTCAGTTTCTTTTTCTGTCCCACAATTGTGTCTCATATCTCTGTGATTACATACCTCTCTATTTTTTCAATTTTCTTAATACGCGTGAAAAAGCATACTAGACTCTGTCAATGGGACAGAGGGAGTACAGTATATATACTACTCCCTCCATCCTGAATTGACCGTCCTGTTTGCTTTATGGCACGTTTTTCCACTTCAATATTAAGCATATAAGATAAAATAATTTTATAAAACTAAATTTTGTAACATATAGTTATCATGTAAGAATCATACAAAACTTAAATTTTCAAAATTAATTTATCTTATATGTTAAAGTTGAAGTCAAACGACATGTCCAAATAGTAAACAGGACGGTCAATTCTGGACGGAGGGAGACCGTCATAAGTGTCTGTTTGCTTTTTGGCACGTTTTTCCACCTCAATATTAAACATATAAGGTAAAATAATTTTATAAAACTAAATTTTGTATTATATGTTTATCATGTAGGAATCATATGCAAAACTTAAATTTTCAAAATTAATTTATCTTATATGTTAAAAATTGAAGTCAAACGACATGTCCAAATAGTAAATAGGACGGTCAAGCTGGGACGGAGGGAGTATATACTATGACAGGTATTGCAACTATCTCACTATTATAGTTTATCGCAAATTCGATGGTACGAACCGACTGTAAAATACTGTGCACGGGATGGCAAGTGACAGTGTTGACTGGAATGTTGTTGTGGTATATAGGGGAGATGAAAATTTGTATTAATTTTAAATGGTTGTAACTTTTAATATATAAGTCCAAATGAAAAAAAAATTATCATTGTTCACCTAAATTCAAGCTCTTCAAAACAAGACCAGTCATGGATATGTTTTGATAACTTAAAAAAATATTTTTCCATGTGTATGATGATACACTAAAATGATAAAATGATTCATTAATTTTGATATTATGATTCATTAAAATTGATATTATGATTCATTAACTAATAAGTGGTGAATTAGATAACAAACTTCGGAACCGATAAAAAATCATTATTGTTTGTAGTGTATTATTATTGTTGTATGGTGCATTTTAAACCTTCTATGGTGAATCATGTATTTTCAATAGATACAAAATATTGTTTGTGTTGTATTATTGTGTAATTTTTTTTTTTATATGTTTACGATGATACACTAAAATGAAGATAGGATTCATTAATTTTGATATTATGATTCATTAATTTTCATATTATGATTCATTAAAATTGATATTATGATTCATTAACTAACAAGTGGTGAATTAGATAATAAACTTCGAAACTAATAATAGATCATTATTGTTGTATTATTATTATTTATGTTGTTGTTTTGAGGTGTATTATTATTATTTATATGATGTATTTTAAGTCTTATATTGTGAATCATATATTTTTCTAACATACTGATTTCAAAACAGATAATAAATCATTATTGTTTTGTAGTGTATTATTATTGTTGTATGGTGTATTTTAAGCTGTATATGGTGAATCAAGTATGGTTGATATGTATAGATATATACATTAGATAATATAAAATTTTAAAATTGTCAAAATATATCCATGACTGGTCTTCTTTTGAAGAGCTTGAATTTAGATAAATAATGATATATTTTTTTTTATTTTGGACTTATATATTGAAAGTTACAATAATTTAAAATTAATATGATAAAAGGGCAGTCCAATCAACAAAACAGTCCAATCACAGCTGACTGGCTGCTGACTGGGACTGCCAATTCACTGGAGTGTGCAATATATGGAGGGGGACGCCGCACGTTCTACCTTCTGATAGTTTATATAGGTACGTACCCACAGTATTTGTGACAGATGTAAATTTTCAATACTCATTTCGAAATTTGAATGTTTATTTAATAATTGTAAGTTTTTGTAGACATTTAGAGCAACTCCAGTATGGTTGATTCCACCTTGCACATGAGTAAGAAAAAAAACACTGCAATTAGACCTGGTAATTCGGGTCACTCGATTCAGGTTCGGTTCGGGTCAATTTATAGATATTCACTATTCGGTTCGGATCGGATCGGGTTATCTGGTTAAAATAAGATTTAGGTGACTTCGGTTTGGTTGATTTCAGGTTCAGGTGCTTTCAGTTCGGGTTAGCCTCTATGTTTTTGGTTATTTCGGGTTATGGGTCAAATTCAGGTGACTTACCGCGCTATGCTTAATTGACAGAAATTTTAAAGTACAAATTTAAGCAACCTTTAGAACTTGTATTGATTTTCATATTTGATCCAAATTCTCTTAATATAGTGTTACTCTTGTTGAAGATTGCTATTGTGTATTGGTTGGTTATACATAATCAAATTGGATGACAATATTTAATATTAATTTTTAACTATAGATTTATTAATTGTATCGACCAAGTATAAATTTAAAATTTGGTGAATCATCGGTCAATATTCGGCACTCGACGCCCAGTCTATCCCCCCCCCCCCCCCCCGCTCGACGCTGTGCCTGTGCCCCCCGCCATCCCACGCCCATCACACCTCGCGCGCGTCCTGCGTCCCGAGCGAGCGTCGCGCGCCCATGTCAATCCATCACCACCTCGCGCCTGTGCCCCTATGCGTCTGTCATCACCTCGTGCCCGTGACTTCATGTTGTGTGTGTGCCACCAATCACCGTCTCGCGTGCTCGCCTAGTGCGGGCATCCTTCAGTATCTTATTGCTCCCAGGCAGGGGTTGTCCCTTTATCTTCTTATTTTCATTTTTTAACCCCAATAATTTAATTATTCATACAAATATATTTACGTGAGATGTAAGTTTTGTAATCTTTATTCTTTTGAACCAATTTCCTTAGACACGGCATAAGATGGCAAGAATTGTAAAAATGGAATGAAAACATTCCTTATTTTAGTCTCACTTCATGGAAAATATGTGTTTATACATGTCAAAACAAACAGAAGGATAATGGAAGTTTGTCTAGTTTCATGTGTGGTTTGGGTGACTTCGGTTCGGGTGAATTCGGTTCGGGTGGATTCGGTTCGGGTAGATTCAGGTATATCAAATTATGGTTTGATTCGGTTTTGGTTTGGCTCGGTTTGGATTTTCGGGTCACATCATTCGGTTTAAATTTGGGTTCGGATTGAATTGGATCGGGTCGGTTTTTCTAGTTCGGGTCACCTTTGCCAGGTCTAACTACAATAGAGTTGAATCGCCCACTTCCTCTTTTGTCGGTTCTTAAATAAGAACATCATTGTATTGCTCTCTCATTGGCTGTTGGACTGCACATCACAGAACCCATACATTTTCTCACCTTCCCTCATCTCTCCCTTCTCCATGCAACACGGCAGTCCCTCTCAACTTTTCGATTCTTGTACAGGTACACAAGATAGAATAATAAAATAATAAAAAGTAGATAGGAGAAGTCAAGAACTTTTCCTATTGTAGTACAAGAAGTTTCTTAACAAATAAAATATATGATATTAGTGATATGGCACATAGGGAAAATGTTAAGAGATTATGCATTGTTGTGGATGCTCTTAGACACCAAGGTATAATTTCCACCGTCATGTAGCTAATTTAATGCAACTAGTTAGTTTTTTAGGTCTCATTCTTTTACAGTATTATCAAAGGAGTTTATTTGATCATCTCACTTTTCCCTCTATATGTCACATACATCAATGGTCATATCAATTTTATACATTTTTTTCTTACCTACTTTTTCTGTCTACTTTTACTAATTTCAGCTGACAACTAACATCAGCTATTAGTTTCAGTCCCCAAAAGAATGGGACCTTAACTCGAAAGATTGCACTTATATGAAGGGATTGTTATTTGCAGTACACATTTTACTAATCAATGCAGTATAAAACTATTTTAAATCATACTATTAATGTTGTTAACAAGTAATGATGTGCCATTGCAACTTTTTTCAAGAAATGATATCCTATAGTCCGCATAATCAAGATGTTCGTAGTTGGTGTATAGTGAATTTTACTATCTACAGTACAATTTTTTTTATTTCACTAAACTATTTGTAATAGTAATACGTTGAAATGTAGTGGCACGACATAAAAATGATTTTATACACCCAAAGTAGCTTAAATACTCATTTCGGTATCATTTTTGCACACAACTAACTTACATATATATTACAAGACCATATTTGAGGCAAAATTCCTATCGCATCTATGTGGTTCATCTATCTAACCGTGATTGTAATGGGTAAATCCAAGTTGCAATAGTGTTTGTATTTCTGTAATGAAACCATTGTGGATAGATAGAGGGAAATAGAGAATTTCGAATCATACAAAATCTAAAAAATGACCATGACACACAAACTCCAATGCGAATTTCTCATCTTGGATGATCGTGGTTATTATGATCTTCGATTGGGAGGTACATACCACATACGACGTTCCTATACATTATAGTGTTCTACACTACTGTAGAGGTGTAACGTGTAGCGATTACCAACCTCATTTCAGTACTCATCCACTTATTTGGAGGTGTTGGGTTATCTCAAATGAACTATATCTCTTGTAGCATCTCATTATATCTGGTCTGGTTGAACATGGTCTGGTAGGAATATTTCACTGATTTTGTATGCTTCATATCAATGCACATCGCTTTATGTACTTGTCTCCACCGATTCTGGTTCATGTAGGAGCTGATGATCCTGTGTTAAAAGATCTTCCACTGGATGGTGCTTCTGTGGATTGACTCACCCGTGGTCAGTTACGCTCCCAAGAAGAAGGTTCCCGTTGGTTCAGTCTGGAGGTCCCTACAGGTCAAACAAACCCTTGATGCTCTAGAGGTTCTCTTAAGTCACATGACTGATCCGGATGAAAGAAAGTGTGGATGTAACAGTAACATCTAGCCTTCATTTTTGGATCGGACACCTCATCAGCAATAGCTTGCCATCTAATTTGCTTTGCTTTTTTGTAGTCTAGCATTTGTGTTGTCGATTCATTTTTCTTCCAGCTTAGAGTGTATTAGAAACGGTGCTCATCTCTCATGATTCACAGGATACCATTATCTAACATGTCCTTTAGCCTACATGTACATGGTATTCTATGGTGTTGGTCCCTAGTACTCTTCAATACACGTCCCCGGCTAGTCGTTGACGTGTTGCGCGGGTGTCGTGAGCTAGGTAACGATATGTAACTTAAAGAGGTGGAAGACTGTAAGTACTTTAAACTATAATCTCTCTATTTGTCTAAGAATTACACACTAGCAATTCACTCAATATCCCTCTCATCCCATCTACAAACTCGGGACAGTTAAGGACTTCTGTTCCACCAACTGCTCCCCAACTGTCCTAGCTACCCTCGTAACAAACTTGGGACATTACTCTACTCGCTCACACTACTGCTCTTTACAAGACCACACACACTCGCTGATAACCGAAACACTCAGAGTAAGAACTTTTACAAGCCTAAGCTCTCTATTGGTATATGCATGGTTTTAGCCCAAGTTTCAGCAACCTTCACTAATGAAGGTCGGATAATATTTACCGGACCCTTGCTCTTTTCCTAGTAGTGGACTTCAAAACCGATACCTAAGTCTTCAGAAGTCCAAGATTTTAAGTAGCTTAACCATTGCATGCGTTAGAGGTTGGGACCATAGACAAGAAGCTTCAACTGAAAACAAATGCAAAAAGGGAAAAAGTGATAGTTGCTTTTTCTCCCACAGTTTTGTCTTTTTCTCCTTTTGTCTTCCATTCGTCTTATTCATTGATCTCCAAGGATCAATTCTGCAAGTTTACGTTGATAAAGATCTGTTGGCAAGAGTAGCAATCTTCTACATCGGTTCCATAGTAGTTACAATAAGTATACATGTGAGTCGTCTTCGAGCCTCGCCTTAAGCAATCGTGGATAGGTGCCTAACTATTGGGCACCAATCAAATGGTATAATCTGCTTGTAACCTTGCATACAAGCGATCCTGATAATCCTTATTTGCTTAAACACTTAAACAAACACATCAAACAACAAGGACAATTTTCTATCATCAAAACTACGAGGAACTTGACTTAACACATGGGAGGTCACTTTATCACACCCATAGAGTGAGCTATTTGTTCCAATGTATTCCCCCTTACCAAGCTCCTTGACCAGTTCATCCAAGCATAAGACGCTAACCTTTCTGATTAGATAAGCAATCGGAACCCCCTATGCTCTTTTTTACTTTTCGATTGTGCACACCTGAAGTCCTTATTCAACTCCCTCACTTGAGTGCTAACATGGTCGTTAATCTTTGGGAAGATCATATCCAGAGTGTGTCTAGAAGTCTTCAGTCTAGCCTTCAATATAGCACCACTATGTCATTGTCTATTTTTCATGCCTTCAACATCATTCCCAAAGTCAACACGCTCAGCCATTTTTGTCTTCAGTTATGTAGTGGACGGGTTCCCCTGAACCGCACGACCAATGATAGGGATTTGAAGTATCATCCACACATCATGCAGGGTAATTGTCATCTCACCAAATGGCATATGAAAAGAATTAGTATCAGGCTGCCTCCTCTCGATAAAAGCAAAGATCAATGACATATTATTGTATGGCCATATGATCTCTGGCAGGTGCTGCAACCCATAATGGTTAATCGTGTTCCTTACTCTTCTGCAAGGAATCTCCTCCTTCATCATCCCCCACTTATTAATCATATTTTTATGGGATTTGAAACTCAAAACCCACGGTCCTAAATATTGACCAACATTTTATAGTTATATATTGTAATGAAATTTAAATGATTAAGTACAAGAGGTGAAAGGTAACAAACCTGAAACATAGACCATAGCTCAACTGCAACATGCCCCTTGAAGCTAGTGAGAACACAAGTCAGTAGTGGGCCACCTGAAACTGGCACCTGTCAACTTCCACCTAGTAGGAATAACTGGGATCATACTCTACGCTACTTCCTCGTATGATTCGACCTCATGATCACTAACATCATCTTTGTCGTTTTCCTAGTCATCAGCATCATCATTTTCGTCACCATAGTGGACATCGATTTCCATGTTAGCCACCGCAGAGTCATGGGCACCTGAATAACTAACTCCACCAGATGTGTGGCCTTCAACAAGCTCAATGTGGTGGCTACCCTCACCCTCAATAGTGAAGCTTAAGTTGCTTAATGCTTCTGCAGACCATCCACCAGCTGATGAGTGAGTCAATGTAGTTAGTGGGGTGGCATTCAAGACTATGGAATATGGTCATAGCTTGTACCAGCATCATGTCCCGCGTCAAATGAAGGCGTATTCGAGGGTGGCATGTCTGAGCGGGGCTCGGGATTACTTGACCCTTCATTTGGAAAACATGTTGGACGGTGTGTGGTCATCATGGGTTGCTCCTTCCGCGGTCTTTCGGTCTCTTTGTGTAGACGCGGTTCATTGCACATGTTAATGTGACTTAAAATAATTTGTGTACTGCAGTGATTACTAAATTTGTACTGTAAATAGCAACACAGTTATATGAATGAAAACTAAACCGATTTATTAATATATGGTTTTAGCGAATGGATATAACAATAATATCGAATCAGATGTGGTTTTGGATTGTAAGTTTTTAATACTTGACTTATTTTGTTATATTAACTTTATAGAACGTAATTATAAAATTATTTAATTTCAGTCGGAGGGATAGAGGCTTATACCTCGGCAACACATTAAACTCTTTGATTGTTGAGTTAATTATTTTATTCATTAAGAGGAATTGGATGTTATTGTTATTTTTTATTTGATTGTTGAGTTAATTATTTTATTCATTAAGAGGAATTGATGTTATTGTTATTTTTTATTTGAAAAGTTTTCAATTAACTCGCATCTTTAGGGGTGTTTGCGCACTTTTATATCCAAAGTTATTTGCACCATCCTTTGATGAAACAAACACTCATATATAAGTATGAAATTAATTTATCGATGGGATCTTCTTGACCTAATAGACATCCACAATTCTTAAAGTTTTGCATTCGTCAAGCTATCCGTGTAACACAATCCTGGGTCAAACTAACAAAGGGATTCAGTACAGTGGTACCTACCTAGACAAACCACAGAAGAGGGCACTACCAAATCATGGGTCTTTGTCTATTAGCTACAACATGGTTACCATCAGTTAAGTCGTGATGGTGGGGTAGGCACATTATTACTTCCTTCACCATTACGGCATTACCCTTAATCCAACCAAATCCTATTCGATGTGATGCTAGCACATTTTATGGGAAAATTAGCAGGGTGTCTGCCTGGGTTCTAACTGAAAAGAGTAACTTCTATATATAGCCATTAGAACTTCGACTTTCACATCTGATGCCGCCATCTCTCCGCATAGAGGAATTAGAGGCAAAAACCCCAACTGATGAGCACCATTCCTTCGAAGCCTAAGCGCATTCTTATCAGGCATCCATTATGTTCTATTCTAAAAAATCTGGTCAATACAACATAAGGTCGTGTGAAGAGTACTGTAACACTTGTCTAAGTCACAGTCTAAGTCACAGGCGGCGAAAAATGTACAAATATTTCTAATATTTTATTATCTTTTAAGTAATGAAAGTTCTTTTTTTTTTCACATGTTGTATAATCATTTGACTTATTTTTCTTTTTCTGACCATGTTATCAAATTTAGTTGTAAGTAACTTAATTTGTATTCACACATTGATAAACCAGTATAAATAGGTCGGCTATCAAACACCTATAGCCCGCATTGCAATAATAGTCTTCGAGCACCTAATTCCTTTTTACATCATTACAAAAGTTAATTATGATACAATATTTATACATTTTCATTTCTAGGACTGCTTATTCTACCTAAATAAACGAAGATAATTTGAACCAAAGAGGTTAATAAGTCAAAGACAAACTCTCTTTCAAAAATTGATCAACAATTTTGAAAATTGAGCTTATTTTATAGAATATGGAAAATTGAAGCCATGTACATTAAATGAGCCTACAACTTTTGTCAATAGTTAATGTCATGTGTCATGTCTTTCATCGTATTGAACAACGACATCAAGAGAGAACATAAAATTTCCACGTATATAGTTGAATGCTAAAACGACGAACGGAGGGAGTATATTGGAAAATGAGGTCATGGTGCATCGATCGAGTAAATACAAAAGCGTTCGATGACAACTTAATCCAGATTAGGTTAGGTAGTGCTAACTAATTACTCGAATCGAGTGTTGGACATTCTTGTCTTGTTTTCCGTTTGAAGCAAAATCGATAGCTACCTGAATGTACATCATCGAAAAGAAGAAAAAGAAGGAACAATTTATACCACTAGTACTTAACAAATGTGAATCTAGTCATTAGATTATGGTTTCAGCTTTTTGTCTGTCATCACTTGATTGGTCCGTATCTTTACTAAATGTCTTTTTCCCTTTGTTGTCAAAAGGTGGTTAACCACCACGAAGAAAAAGCTAGCTGATGACACTGTGGCTTTACACAACCAATTAAAACGGAAACGGTGTTACGTAGTTTAATGAAGTCAGAAAAGTCAAAAATGAGTAGGTTTATGTTTATTCCTCACATGAACGAATAGCCGGCGGCTACAACTAATGCTCTTGGAATTAACTACTGGGCAGACCGTTTTTTTTAATGTAACGATTCATAACATAAGGTACACTGCAATAATAGATTATAGTCTCTCCCATATAGACAGGTCTTGCTCTTGCCTGTGGGTGAGACTGAGAGCAAGTGATAACTAGCTATAGAGATGGAGTTAGATGTTACTAAAAGACTTCAGAGTTTTTTCTCCGAAAAGGTAGAAGATGATCAGACCCAGATAGAGGAGCAGGTAGGGTAGTTGAGAACTGGTGGAAATAGATCTTGAGCAGTAAACAATGCCGCGTGTAATGCAATTCTTTATTCAGTTCTTTAAAGACCTTTGATTTTTTTTTTTGAGAAATTAACTGGTGTTTATGTTTGTGTTTTTTTTTTTTATTGTAAACCACTCGATACCTTTCCATATATATATATATAATAGAATTCACCCAGAGCAAAAACAAAAAGGGTGAGAGCTCAGTCCAGTGCGCAGACACTTACAACTTTACGAGGAATATCTTCCTCTATCTAGTTTTTTGTAGAGCAAGATGAATTGTAAAAACTGAAAACTAAAACTGCTGCTATATTACATAAACTAGAGTCATAAGACACTTTAACTTCCTCAAAAAGGGAGAACAAATCTTGAAAATAGAAACCTTCTTTGTCTTGTCCATCTTCTAAGATCAAAGATAAGGACTGAAAATTATCTCTCTGATTGGAGTCCAGTTGGATTTTCTTGTTCCCTCTACCATTAGCCCACCGAAGTGCTATGTGAAAACCAACAACTTCATCATTAAGTTGGCCTATGCCATTCAACAGTTTGTGATTGAAAACCATGATAGCCTTTCCACTTGAATCTCTGATCGTCCCTCCCAAGAAACTGCAGTATCCTTTCCTTGTTTTAGAGACGATGTTGATTTTTGTAAGACCCTGCATAGGAGGAAGCCATTGATTACTGCATATCATAAAGTTTTCATCAGGCTTAGCATAGATCTAGTAGTTTCTGACAAAAGCTTTGTTTTCTTCTAGAACTACTATCCAAGATAGCTCTGGATTATGCCTCACTTTGTTCTTTGCAGAGTAAACTACCCACATCGTGTTGGCCACTTCTCCTAGTTTTTCACTACTCCACTCTTGAGCTTCTAAGAAGAGCCAGAGATGGGGATTCTTTTTCCCTTCATAGTTGATGTTAACAATATCACTAAAGTGACTCCATAGATCAGTCACCATACTACAACCGAAAATAGAATGATAGGCAGTATCTGTCTTGCCACAGAAACAGCAAGAAAAATCTCCCCTATCCTTCTAGCTATATTGGCTACACATGGGAGGATATTGTTGAGGAACTTCCAGAACAGAAGTTTGACTCTGGGATTGCACTTCGAGTTCTTTAGTCTGAGACAGGGATCACTCTTGTTATTCTGATTACTAGAAGAATCTTTTTCATTGCCCTCCTGACCGTGAAGCATATCATAGGCCGATTTCACCATGAAATCTTCTCTTTTACTATGATTCCATACCCACTGATCCTCTTCATTAGGATAGATTGGGATGGCTTTGATGATGGAAGCATCGATAGGGTAGAAGGCCTGATCGATTTTATTGTGATTCCAAGAATTTAAGTCATTGTTTAGGAGGCTGGCCACAGGAGGATTTGAATGGTTTAAGGGTATTGGAATGAAAGGTTTGAAAGAGAAAACTCTAGGAATCCAAAAGGAATTCCACATTGGGGTATTAAGGCCTGAACCAATCTTGATTCTAGCCCCTTTGGAGGTACTTTCAATGGCTGAGTGTATACAAGACCAGATAGGGCTGGGGTGGTTTCCTTTTTTAGCGTTGAGGATGATGGAATTCGGGTAATAAATCCCTTTAAGAGTTCTAGCCACTAATGTGTTGGGTTCTTTGAGGAGATTCCAGCTTTGTTTGGCTAACAAGGCTTTGTTAAAAAGAGAGATGGTCCTAAAACCAATGCCTCCTTCATTCTTTGGGTAACAGACTGATTTCCACCGAGTCCAGTGCAGACTTTTCTTTTCTTGACCTCCCCCCCACCAGAAAGAGGAGAATCAAGAGTTGATTTTTTTGATCGTGTCTTTTGGGAGAATGAAGAGGGACATAGTATATGTGGGCAACTGATAAGTGTGATACATATAGGCTTTTTAGGGTTTAATTACCTTATAATCTGCAATAGTTTAGGCAATGTTTCCCACTTATTATGCGTTTTTCCTAAGATTGATGTTTTGATATGAAATGACGCATTTTATGTGTTAAATGTAGGAAAAACCCATGGAAATGAAGAGCTCACATCATAAGGATTACAACGCAACAAACGGGGAACAAATCGAAAAAAAGATGCAAAAATTGGTCATGTCCGGCCAAACTTACCCGGACGCAAATCCGGACGTCCGTTAAAGAAAGCGTCCGGATCCGGACGTAAAGCCGGACGTGACACGAGATGCAGATCCAAAAGTTATATCTCACGTCCGAATCCAGACACAGATCCGGACGTCACACAAAGACGAAAAATAAAAAGAAGATCGAGTTGATAATTACGCTTTCGGCGCAATTATCAGCCGAAAGTTGCAGAAGTTTAGCCCATGCTCAATTAATTTTACCCAACTCACCACTAATCCCTGTTTTTACTTTTCACGCCTATTTAAACTCTCCTTTATTTCCTAATTCATTCGCACCAGACACTCCCGTCTACACAATACACTCTCATCCTCTCACTCCATACTGCCTCCCCATTCACGATCAATCTTTCATCTCCATTCACTTATCCTTCTCCCTCAGTTACTGACGTATACTTGCTCGCGCTGTCCATTTTAGCCACGTTCGGATCTACATCCGGATCCGGACTGACCATTTAGGTGCGTCCGGATCTGCGTCCGACCCAGGTTACCCGGACGTGACACAAACAGAAGAGGAACTTGCAGAATCGGCGACGGCTTCTAAAATCCGTTTTTCTGCTAAATCCCTCTATCCTTATTCTGTTTAAATTGAGCATTGTTATTATGTCTATGACTGAGTAGTCACTTTTAATTTCGGTTTACTATGTATCCCTAGATTAATTATTTCCAAACCCTTGTGATTTTCTGCAGTACAATAGAATAAAGTTCTTTTCCCTTATTAATTCCTAAATCTTCTTTAATCTGATCAATTATTGAGTTTAACGGTTTGTTAGCTTATAAGTGAGAACTGCGGCTATCAATTGACTACAGGGAAAGAACCGGTTAATATAGAGATGGTAATTCCTCTAAAACACTAGCTGACCATTAATCTAGGCTAAGCTTAAAGCAATTAGTAAACAGTGGATTCATAATGAAAGTTAGGGTTTGGTCTTTGCTAATTAGAATTCGTTGAGCGGGAGACCGGATGCGAATTGCCTTTATTCTAGGGTTTTATTCTGAATTCTGCAGAAATCACTTAGGGAAAGAAATTGCAGATCTAGGGAGAAGTAGTAATCCAAAATTTCCCTTATCAATCAAAATCAAATCAGTTATTTTCCTGTTATTTATTGCTTATCGATCTCTTTTATAGCCTTCACTATCACATACAAAACCCCCCAATTTCTTGTTATTTCTATATTATTCATGTTTTGTTTGTAAGTAAAAATTAAACTAGACATCACCTCCCCTGGTTTGATACTCAGGGAATGCTCCGAGATTTAAACTTGCTATAATCGACCGGTACACTTGCCGTTAGGTTAAACCCCCAACAAGCTTATGGCGCCGTTGCCGGGAGGCACGGTTATTTAGCTTAATTTTTATTTTGATATTCTCTTATTTATTTTTGTTTTGTTTTTGCTCTTTTTTTTAGTTTATTCTTGTTTTATTTTATTTTATTTGATTTGATTTTCTTTTGTTCATTTTCTTAGCTTTGTGCGATTTGTTTCTTATTTTTGGTTCTGGTTTATTTTGGTTTTATCCGATTGAGTTCACTTTTACAACTACACAAAATTACTCTCAGTTATCTGATTTCGGTTTATGGTTACAACTCGTTCTACAGGCAATCCTGAATTTGAGCTTGAACCTGAGATAGAGCGACTTGCTAGAAGAAGTCGTCAAGGATTGGTACTGGAGTCTACAGTTGAGCCAGAAGTGTTTATCAAGGATTCGCCAGGTGATACATTTGTTCCAGAAGAGGAGTGTATTATGGTGGGTAACGGTAAAAGCCAAGAGAGAAGGATGAATGACTACACTCGTCCGAATGTGGAGGGACTCACATCACCAATAGTGATCCCTGCACTGCCGACAGGGGTAGAGTGGCAGTTCAAGACCCACGACATCACGATGGTCTTGAATGCGCCACAGTTCAGTGGGACAGTTACAGAAGATCCAAATGTTCATCTGACATCCTTTCTACGGTTGGTTGGAGCTTGTTCGACCCAGGCATCTCAGGAGGTAGCAAGGCTGACTTTGTTTCCCTTCTCCTTGAGGGATAGAGCTGCAGAGTGGTTGAATTCCTTGGCACCTATGCAGACAGGAAAATGAGAGTGGTTGGAACTGGTGTATTTTAAACAATTGAGAAAGAAATTAATAACTCAAATATCCGTCGGGCTGCAAACAAAACCCGGTCGCAGTAGTATAGTAAGACAGAAGCGGCCGGGGTCAAACCGTGGGACTTATAGCGAAATAATATAGTACCTAAGCTTGTCACAAAAAGGGGGGATAATTGACTTGTTTTTGTAAAGTAAAACAACAGATTAAATTAACTGAGTGGAAGATAAATTAAACGGGACTCCGGGTTTAGGTTTATATAATCTGATTAATTATGCTATCTCTACCGGTTAATTATAATAGTTTGGCAAAAATTCCTGTTATTATCTTTAAAGACTAAATCCTAGACTTGAAAGACTCGTTTACCAGAAAATGCTCAATCTAATCTAGATTTGAGCAAAACACATGTAAACAGATTAAGTGCGAGGAATTATATTTTGCATATGAAATTACTAACTTATTTTATCAAAATAAGTTTTCCACAGATTTATCGATTAATTAACCTGTCTATTTATCACTGCTCTGATCAAAATAGACTTTGTAAAGCATTTTAATAAATTCATGAAATTTATTAAAAAGGCGAGAGATAAGCTTTAATTGTAACAAACTGTATTTAATTAAACTAGTAAAAATATAGATTACATAATTATACAAACTATAATTACACCTTCACCTGGAGTAAATCCTCTTAGCCCAACATAATTAAAAAGACAGAATAAGAAGTAAAAGAAATCATCTGGGAAAGATAATTAATTCAGCTCCTTTATAACTGCTAATATTTGGACAGAGGTTGGACAGAACAACGGTATGGAAATGGAATGTTTTTATGGGATGAGGTGATGTGAGGATTTATGTGGATATTATGAAGATGAGATGTATGATTTTTGGGAGAGAGAGAATGGTGATTTTGTGGAGGAAAAATGGCATTAGTTTGGGGGTGGAATGAGATATGGATTAATGGAGGGTTATAGGTTTATTTATAGTGAAAATGGGGTAAAAAGAGAGGGGGTGTCGGTGTGAATTGGTAAATTATATTTTACCAATTCACACTAGTCGACATGCCTCTGTACGCTGGCCAGATTGACGCGTCCGGACCACTGTCCGGACCATACTGGTTCGGACATGTCGAATTTTGTACGGGCGCGCTCCGCATGTATGCGTCCGGACCAGCTCATCCGGATACTGGTCCGGACCAAAATTCAATTGCCTCTAAAATATTCGTTTTAGCTCCGATTTGATCCCCGTTTGTTGTGTTGGAATCCTCATGAGTAAATCTACTTAATTACATGGATTTTTCCTACATTGAACATATAAAATGCATTAGTTCATATCAAAACATAAATCTTAGGAAAAAACGCATAATAAGTGGGAAACATGTGCTTCAGATATTGCAATTCATAAGGTATTTAAACCCTAAAAGTCTATATGTTTTGCACTTATCAACCTAACAGCATCACTTCTTGGGCTGAGCTTGCAAACACATTCCTGGCTAAGTACTTCCCACCATCTCGTATGCTGACCATGAGAGGTGAGATCACCAATTCAAGCAATTTAGTGGGGAGACTCTTTCAGAGGCTTGGGAGAGATTCAAGGGTATTGTTCGAAGAGTACCGCACCATGGTCTGGGAGAGGAAGTCATATTGCAATCTTTCTACGAAGATCTTGATCCCCAGAGCCGTCTTTTGGTAGATACTTGTGCAGGAGGAAGTCTCATGGAGCTTCCAATCACTAGGATAAAAGAGCTACTCGAGACACTGACTAACTCAGCTAATCAGTGGGGAGGTGCTAGGGCTACTACTGAGGTTCTCCCAAAGAAGACCGCTGAAATCTATGAGGTAGATTCGAACACTCTTTTAGCTGCTAGGATGGACAGCATGTCTAAGCAATTCGAGAAGATGTGCGCAATGATGAATCCTCAGTCAAATGCAGCTGTTGTGACCGATTCTTTTCCACAGTGTGAGTATTGTGGTAGAAGTTCCAACATATGTCAGTGTGCCTCTCAGCAGAATGAAGAGGTAAACTATCTGGGAAACAGGCAAAGGAACTTCTACAACAATCAAAACAATCAAGGATATCAATAGCAGAGGTTCCAGGGAAATAACTATAGTCAGAGGCCTCCACAGCAGAACAATCAGCATTTTTAGAGACCTCATCAGAATCAGTAAATGCAGAACCAGCGGACACAGAATCAGCCAGCTGGTGTTAGTTCAAGTTTGGAGGATATGATGCGGGAGTTTATCTTGTCGACCAATAGGAAACTCGAACAGCAAGAGAACACGAACCATGAGAACAAGACATTCATCTTGGAGCAGAAAGCTTTCAACAAACACCTTGAGACTCAGATTGCCCAATTGAATGAAAGGTTTTCTGATAGACCTGCGGGGGCGCTACCTAGCCAGCCAGAGAAGAATCCTCGCGAATATGCTAAAGCAGTGACTTTGAGGAGTGGTAAGCAGCTTGATTCTTCGATCCCTGAAGCTGAGAACACTCCAGCTGAACCTGAAAAGGACAAGGTTGTTGGTCAAGAGGTAGAGATCATTGAGGTACCAGTGTCAGGAAGTGCTCCAGTTGGTAACAATGCACAGAAAGATAGTGAGCTGACCGGTGAAGCCATCCAGTCTTCTCGATCATCACAATTAGCGGTCCCTGAGCTCCCAGTGCCATTTCCAAATCGGTTGAAAAAGAGAGACCTCGACGAGCATTTTGGTAAGTTTCTAAGCATTTTTAAGAAACTAACAATTAATATTCCTTTTTCAGATGCTTTGAAGCAGATGTCTATCTATGCGAAGTTCTTGAAGGACATCCTTTCAAATAGAAGGTCATTAGTTGAGAAGGAGACGGTGCAATTGACAGAAAAAGTTTCTGTAGTGCTCAGCAAGAATCTTCCACCAAAGCTCGACGATCCCGGTTTACCAATCATTCCATGCTCATTAGGTAATGTCGACTGTGGTAAGGGTCTATGTGATTTGGGAGCTAGCATTAATTTGATGCCTTTGTCCATGTATCTTAAGCTTGGATTAGGGGAGTGTGCGCCTACTCGTATTACTTTACAATTAGCAGATAGGTCCATTATTTCCCTAAGGGTGTGGTGAGAGATTTGGTCGTTTCTGTTGGTACCTTTGTTTTTCCTGCTGATTTTGTGATTCTAGATATAGAGGAAGACAAGGAAGTACCATTAATTCTTGGACGCCCTTTCATGCGAACAGCTAGAACCCTCATTGATGTTGAGGGTGGTAAGATTATTTTGAGAATGCATGATGAGCAGCTGGTTTTTGATATGTCCAAGGTTACTAAACACCCTTCTGACGTGCATGCCTGTTTTAGTCTGGATGCTATTGATTATTTGATGCAGGAATATATTTTTGGTCCAGCTGAATTGGATGAGTTAGAAAAGTGTTTAATTAATTCTTTCGATGGAGCTCATGAGGATCCAGAGATTGCTGAGGTTGCATTCCATTTATCACCAGGCAGGCCTTTCCGCAGGGGTGCTCATGTGGAGAAGGAGAGATTAGAACGAGAACCTAAGGAGTTGATTCCTTCTATCAAAGCACCACCCACCTTAGAGCTGAAACCTCTTCCTAGTCATTTGAAATATGTCTTTTTAGTTGAGCCCTCTAGTTTACCTGTTATTATCTTTGCAAATCTAACACATACGCAGGAGGAACAACTTTTACAGGTACTCAGGAAGAACAGGGAAGCAATTGGATGGTCTGTCGCTGCTATCAAGGTGATATCAGGCAATTTCTGCACCCACCGCGTTCACTTGGAGGAAAATTGCAAGCCAATGGTTCAACCTCAACGACACTTGAATCCTAACATGAAAGAAGTGGTGAAGAAGGAGGTAATCAAGCTTCTGGATGCAGGTATTATCTATGCTATTTCTGATAGTGAATGGGTAAGTCCTACACAGGTGGTGCCCAAGAAAGGGGGATTTACTGTAGTTCCCAATGATAAAGGTGAATTAGTTCCTCAAAGAACTATTACAGGGCATAGGATGTGTATTGATTATAGGAGGTTGAATGCTGCAACTAGGAAATATCATTTTCCTCTTCCATTCATTGACCAAATGTTAGAGAGGCTTTCAGGGCATAAATATTATTGTTTCTTGGATGGATATTCTGGTTATTTTCAGATTCCTATTGCTGTAGAGGACCAGGAGAAGACCATATTTACATGCCCCTATGGAACATATGCCTACCGACACATGCCCTTTGGATTGTGCAATGCGTCAGCCACCTTCCAGCGATACATGACTGCTATATTTTCTGATTATCTTGAGAAATGCATCGAGGTATTTATGGATGATTTTTCTGTGTTTGGACTAACGTTTGATTTTGTTTGACAATTTGATCAATTCTATTCTAGCAGGTGCAGAAGACTCATTAGTGCTGAATGGGAGAAGTGGCACTTCATGGTGCAAGAGGGCATTGTGTTGGGTCACAAGGTATCGAGCAAGGGTATTGAGGTGGATAAAGCTAAAGTTGAAGTCATTGAGAAGTTGCCACCGCCAGCCTCTGTGAAAGATGTCAGAAGTTTCCTAGGTCATGCGGGGTTCTATAGACGGTTCATCAAAGACTTTTCGAAGATCTCTAAGCCGCTGTGTGATTTGCTAGTGAAGGATGCAAAGTTTGAGTTCACACAGGAGTGTCTTGATGCATTCAATACGATAAAGGAAAAGTTGGTGACTGCCCCTGTTGTCGTTGCCCTGATTGGTCCTTACCCTTCGAGATCATGTGTGATGCGAGCGATTTTGCTATGGGAGCAGTTCTCGGTCAAAGGCATGAGAGGGTGCTGCGTGTTATTTATTATGCCAGCAAGACGCTCAATGACGCTCAGAGGAATTATGCCACCACAGAGAAGGAGTTGTTGGCCATTGTTTTTGCTTGTGACAAGTTCAGACCATACATCATCGGGAGCAAAGTCATCGTACATACTGATCATTCTGCTTTGAGGAACTTGTTCCAGAAAGCTGATGCTAAGCCCCGGTTGATCAGATGGATACTACTCCTTCAGGAGTTTGATATTGAGGTGAAAGACAAGCCCGGAGTGCAGAACGGAGTTGCTGATCATTTATCACGGATGCGGTGTCCTGATAACGGTATACCAATTAATGAATACTTCCCTCATGAGCTGGTGTATGCAGTTAGTTTTAAGGAGGATCCTTGGTATGCCGATATTGCGAATTACCTTGCTAAGCAGATTTTGCCACAAGAGATGTCTTATCAGCAGCGGAAGAAATTCTTTTCTACTGTTAAGCATTACTGGTGGGATGATCCGTTTTTGTTCAAGGTTTGTGGTGATGGGATTATTCGTCGGTGTGTCCTGGAGACTGAAACACGTGACATCCTTGTCCACTATCATTCAAGAGAAGCTGGAGGACATTTCGGGCCAGCCAAGACAGCAGCTAAGGTGTTGGAGGCCGGCTTCTTTTGGAAGATACTGCATAAAGACTGCCATACATTTGTGTCCACCTGTGATAGCTGTCAGCGCCAAGGTAACCTTTCATGTAAGCTTGAGATGCCCTTGAATTTCATCTTGGAAGTTGAGCCATTTGATTTATGGGGGATGGACTTCATGGGGGATGGACTTCATGGGGATGTTTCCTTCTTCACATTCGAACCTCTACATTTTAGTAGCTGTAGATTACGTGACTAAATGGGCTGAAGCAGTGGCTACGCCTACTAATGATGCAAAGGTTATGCTGCGGTTTTTGAAGAAAAACATTTTCTCTCGGGTTGGTGTACCACAGGCAATCATAAGTGATGGAGGATCTCACTTCTGTAACAAGCAGTTTGAGGCTTTGTTGCAAAAGTACGGAGTGAGACATAAGGTATCCTTACCTTATCATCCACAGACCAACGGGCAAGCTGAGGTTACTAACAGAGAGATCAAGTGGATTCTACAGAAATCTATTAGTTCATCCCGTAAGGATTGGTCTATGAAATTGGATGATGCCTTGGGGGCTTACCGGACGGCTTATAAGACGCCTTTGGGAATGTCTCCATACAAGTTGGTTTTTGGAAAGGCGTGGCATCTTCTGGTAGAGCTGGAACATAAATCTTTTTGGGCACTTAAAGTTCTGAATTGTGATCTTCAGAAGGCTGGTGAGGAAAGGAAACTGCAGCTTTGTGAACTGGATGAATTCAGAGAGAAGGCCTATGAAAATGCCAAGATTTACAAGGAACGGACTAAGAGATGGCATGATAAATTGCTTGTGAGACGGGAGTTTCAGATTGGTGACCGAGTGCTAATGTTCAATTCCAGACTGAAACTATTTCCGGGAAAGCTGAAATCTCGCTGGTTGGGTCTATTCACAGTTACAACTATTTCTCCTTATGGAGTCATTGGTGTGGTCAACGAGAAAGGGGAAGCATTCAAGGTTAATGGATCACAGCTGAAGTTGTACCAAGGGAGCGATGTTGATATGGTTCATTCAACACTCTGGCTCCGGGATCCCGACTCTTCAAACTGATACAACAAGGTCTAGCCAAAGACCAAAAAGATGGGCAACTTGGTGGGAGGCAACCCACCAGTATAAATCTCTTTTACACCTTCTTTTTGCTTGATATATATTTTTTTTAATCTCTTATGAATTGTTACATTCTGCTATTTTACTACAAGAGCCCCGACTCCCCTTTTTCAATAAATAACTCTGCCTGGTTCCACTTGAGTTCTCCTGGTTTTGCAGATCTAATCTTTCAGTTACCTCACTTTGATGCTAAACTGAACTCAAGTGTGGGGGAATATCATGACATTGTTCATTACGGATCAGGGAGTCCTTTAACACTCTTGCTATTTCAATTCTGCATTTCTTGTGCTTGTTTTATTTTGCCAAATCTTGATTGTTTTTGGTAATATTTCCCTTTTTATTTTCAAAACCAATGAGGTGTTTTAGAGTAGTAGTTTTTAATTTAATAATAATAATAATAATAATAATAATAATAATAATAATAATAATAATAAAAGAGAGAGATTTCGACGTGTCCGGCTAAACTCAGCCGAACGCAAATCCGGACTCGTGCAAACCCTAATGAGTCCGGATCCGGACGGAAAAACCGGACGTGACTAAATCGCGCGTCATCTTTCTTTTCTTTCTTTCTTTTCTTCCTCCTTCCTCCATTAACGAACTCGAACCCAGAAACCCACCTCCTCTCTTTTCTTCTTCCTCCGCCTTCACCACCACAACCGCCCAGCAACAACCGACGCCGCCGACACCAGGAACCGCGCACCGCCCAACCCGCACCCTCCATCAATTTCAACAGAAAAACATCAAAACACACAGGTTTTGCGATTGTATTTTGGGTTTTTACAAATTCATTCTCTTCAGCTTCAGATTTCGTCGACATTGATAGCTTAGACGGTAGTTTGCGTCAATTATGTGAGTAATTAGACGATTGGTGTGAATTTTGTGAATCTGTATATGGGATTGGTGTGGATTTGGAGCAAACTCGGTTTCTGTTTGCGGCGAATTTTTTTTAGGGTTCATGAGTCCGTCCGGACTTGCGTCCGACCCAGGACACCCGGACGTAGATCCGGACATGCACAAAATTTTACAATTTTTTTTCTGAAACTGATTTCTAGGTTTATGTTCTACTGTTTGATGCTATTGTTTGCTATGTTTAGATGTTTTAAAGCCTTGATTCTCTTGGATTGACTATGTGCAAGAATTTATAGAACTTGTTGCTCGATCGTTTTCGGGTATTTGTGTGTCTTTTGCTTCTTCTTTACTGCTTCATGTTGTTTTGGCTTCTTAACGCATTTGTTTATCATATAGATGGCTAGAACTAGAGGTGGAGGTGCCACGCACACGGGATCCTCTTCTAGAGACCCACGCCCAGACGATCAGTCAACTCCAGCCCCTCCTACACTTCACGCTGATGGTTTCATCTCCGTTGCCGCCCGTGCCTGGTTCGACCAAGGCGGGGCATTTGTCATCGAGTGGCGCATCACCTTAGAGGTGTCATCTGCTACTGGGCTCAGAGATATCTTTGCTGGGTTCGGCATAGACAGCATCTTGTGCATGGGCGAGGGCCTCTTCTCCCCGTCTCTGGTACGGGAGTTCTACGCAAATGCTGAGGCGAGCGAAACGACAAACGTCATCACCTCTTATGTGCGCCACTTCCCTATCGAGGTAACCCTTGAGGTCTTCAGCATTATTTTAAACCTACCTGATAATGAGGCGGCACACTTAGATTTTACAGAGGGTGAGCTTAGGCATAGTAAAACGAGATGGGTACAAAAGGTCGGGAGCACTACTCGCTGACGGGGTGAAGAGAACAAGACCGTACTCCCATACGCTACCCTCCCCTCCCTTCTACAGAGGCTCATCACAGAGATCCTCAGTCATCAGATCCGGCCTCATGCCGGCAATGATGCTTCTAGGATTGTGTTATACTCGACTATCTCCTAGCTGCACCACCTCCACCATCTCAGCAGGTCTCCCTCCCTTTCGTGATGTTTCGGCAGCTGCACAAGGTGGTGACGTATCTGAGGACGAAGAAGAAGAAGATTACCCCCATCTTCCCCATCTTCATCCAGCATCTTCTCACCTCCACACTCCCTGATGATGTCTTCACCGGTGTCGAGATGATGGAGGGAGACATACCCATCACCGTACAGACCTTCAGGAGATGGGGTTTCTTGTGCCTCGATGACGGCAGTTGGGTGAAGTGCAGCTCTGGCCTGGGGTCCGCTAGCACATCTCCGAGCTCTAGCTCTACTGCGGCACCTACTACAGCCATGGAGCCTCCTATCCCTCCAGTGATGAGCATCCCACCAGAGATGCATTCTCTGATGGACTCCATTCTACAGCAGCTACAGTGGATGGAGCAGCAGTTTGGGGATGTGCAACAGCAGGTTGGCGATGTGTAGCAGCGCCAGGTGCGCATGGAGGGACATATCGATGACATACACCAGACTCAGCAGCACCTCCAGACAGAGCAAACTACTCTCCGAGACACCCAGGCCCTAATCACACAGCGCTTGGAGTGTAGTGATGCAGTTCAGAGAGAGATAGCTGCACAGCAGGCCCAGACTAGCCAGCTCCTGCAGATGCTCTTTACCAGGATGGGTGCGGGAGCTCCGCCACCATAGCCACCCCAGTGACAGCCATCCCTTCTTTATTGCTTTCTTTATTTTATTTGTTCTCCCGTACTTTTATTTTGAATTGATTTACTTTTGTTTGTTGAAACTAACGTTAAACAAGGAACTAGCAGGTGAAGTGGTAATATTTATATTTGGCAGTGTTTTAATTCTGAAATGCTAAATTTCCTATTTCTCTTAGCAGTGCAGCGTTCTTAAATGATTTATTTACGTGTCAACTCTACTGCAAAACGAACGACTCTAAGTACAGGAAATGGAACTACATTCCTCTTAAACGTCTGCTAAGCTAGAACTCTGGGGAGTATTCTTTCTCTAACATTGATCATACAATTCAGATATTCCCTATCGTTCGAGTTAATGCACTTTATTCTGTGATCGTACATGCCAGTGGAAAACTAGCAACTTTTACTATGCACAATAAGAACTTTGTCTGTGACTAAGTGAGAAATATCTCGACCCCTGCAAAGCTTCAAGTGTGAAAGGACATCTTCCTAAATCTATGACACCAGGGGAGTCTTAGTTCCTACTTTAACATATTTATGTTCCACCTTTCTTGCGTTGAGGTTTAATTATTGCAAATGCATCTATCATGAATATGACATGTTTTGAAAGGTCTTTTACTTGCATTTCTTTTATGACCAATGAGGACATTGCTCCTCTTATGTGTGAGGAAGGAAAGACCTTTCCCTGAAAACATGCTAGTTGTTCTTTAATGCCACACTTACTTTTTGCTGCTCTAATGCCTGTGCACACCGATAAATAAGATGAAATAATTGCAGGAGTGTTTGAAATTAAACCAAGTGACAACCGTAAGAATCGTTTTGCTTGATGAGGTTTGGATAAATAGTTTTATTTAAAAAAATACTCTTTTTTCACTGAAATCAGGTAGATTAGCTAGTTGTGGAAACCGGATTATTTTAGCTTGGGATTTTGGAAATGAAGTAAATGTTTGGAATGAAAAGGATAAGGCAAGGTACTCCGCTGATCAAAAAAAAATTTCCTAACAATAGCAGGCCTCGTCTATCCGGTTATTAAGTCTTAAAGGTGCCTTAACACCTATCTACCTAAGGTCTCGGGATCTGGGATAGTTGGCCCAACACCATCTCAAGGATAGAGAGAAAAGTCTGGGTTACAGAATAACTCTGCAAATCTTAAATATTCGCTTGTTTTATACATAATTCTTGAAGATGAATGTTTTCGCTTACAAAAAAAGATAATTGCAGTTAAATTTATGCTTTTGATCATAAGTACGTGGTGTTGAAAGGTATTGCGGAATAAGGCATTACTTCACACCCCTTGTCATCCAAAGATTAGAGGAATGAAAATTGGTGGAAAGTCCCAGGCTAAGCTAACTTGTTTTCTGCAATCTAGTTTCTCTATGTTTTTACAAAATTGTTCTTCCTTCACTGTTTGTGAAAACCTACCTCTAAAGAGCAAGATTATTCTTTCATTTGTCACTTTGCTTGATTTCCCTATGCACTTGTTGGATCTTGAGATTATTTGACGGCTTTATAGATATTCTTATTCATTATTTGCTTGAGGACAAGCAAAAGCTTAAGTGTGAGGAAGTTGATAAGTGTGAAACATATAGGCTTTTTAGGGTTTAATTACCTTATAATCTGCAACAGTTTAGGCAATGTTTCCCACTTATTATGCGTTTTTCCTAAGATTTATGTTTTGATATGAAATGACGCATTTTATGTGTTAAATATAGGAAAAACCCACGGAAATGAAGAGCTCACATCATAAGGATAACAACGCAACAAACGGGGAACAAATAAAAAAAAGACGCAAAAATTGGTCACGTCCGGCCAAACTTACCCGGACGTAAATCCGGACATCCGTTAAAGAAAGCGTCCGGACGCAAAGCCGGACGTGACACGAGATGCAGATCCAAAAGTTCTATCTCACGTCTGAATCCGGACACAGATCCGGACGTCACACAAAGACGAAAAATAAAAAGAAGATCGAGTAGATAATTATGCTTTCGGCGCAATTATCAGTCGAAAGTTACAGAAGTTTAGCCCATGCTCAATTAATTTTACCCAACTCACCACTAATCCCTGTTTTTACTTTTCACGCCTATTTAAACTCTCCTTTATTTCCTAATTCATTCGCACCAGACACTCTTGTCTACACAATACACTCTCATCCTCTCACTCCATACTGCCTCCCCATTCACGATCAATCTTTCATCTCCATTCACTTATCCTTCTCCATAATCCTTCTCCCTCAGTTACTGACGTATACCTGCTCGCGCTCTCAATTTTAGCCACGTCCGGATCCGGACTGACCATTTAGGTGCGTCCGGATCTGCGTCTGGCCCAGGTTACCCTGACGTGACACAAACAGAAGAGGAACTTGCAGAATCGGCGACGGCTTCTAAAATCAGTTTTTCTGCTATATCCCTCTATCCTTATTCTGTTTAAATTGAGCATTGTTATTATGTCTATGGCTGAGTAGTCACTTTTAATTTTGGTTTACTGTGTATCCCTAGATTAATTATTTCTAAACCTTTGTGATTTTCTGCAGTACAATAGAATAAAGTTATTTTCCCTTATTAATTCCAAAATCTTCTTTAATCTGATCAATTATTGAGTTTATCGGTTTGTTAGCTTATAAGTGAGAACTACGGCTATCAATTGACTACAGGGAAAGAACCGGTTAATATAGAGATGGTAATTCCTCTAAAACACTAGCTGACCATTAATCTAGGCTAAGCTTAATGCAATTAGTAAACAGTGGATTCATAACGAATTTAGGATTTGGTCTTTGCTAATTAGAATTCGTTGAGCGGGGGACCTGATGCGAATTGCCTTTATTCTAGGGTTTTATTTTGAATTCTGTAGAAATCACTTAAGGAAAGAAATTGCAGATCTAGGGAGAAGTAGTAAACCGGAATTTTCCTTATCAATCAAAATCAAATCAGTTATTTTTCTGTTATTTATTGCTTATCGATCTCTTTTATAGCCTTCACTATCACATACAAAAACCCCCTAATTTCCTGTTATTTCTATATTATTCATGTTTTGTTTGTAAGTAAAAATTAAACTAGACATCGCCTCCCCTGGTTCGAAACTTAGGGAATACTCCGAGATTTAAACTTGCTATAATCGACCGGTACACTTGCCGTTAGGTTAAACCCCCAACATCAACGCTTGGAGAACACTAGTGATCAAGATAGTCCTCATAGCATGGGACATAGGTTTGTTCCATGTAGAAATCCTCTTTTTCACTGCTTCCACTAGAAAACTGAAGTGGTTAATTTTGTTTTGGCCCACCTTTGTAGGTAGGCCCAAGTATCTTTGAGAACACTAACCTTCCTTGTATCCAAAAACCTTAACCACATGGGTCTTAGTATTGTCATCCAGATATTTACTAAACATAATATCAGATTTATCACTGTTAATTTTTTGGCCCGAAGAGGTAAGGAAAGCTTGGAAAATGTCACTAAGAACTTGGCCATTATCCTTCGAGGCTTGACCAGTAAAGAGCATATCATCAGCGAACGCTAGATGAGATATAATAGGAGAAGAATTTGAGAGTTTTATTCCTCTAAAGACCCCTTCTGAGACAGCTGAATTAAGAGCACTTGAAAGTTCTTCTTGAACCATAATGAAAATGAAGGGAGAGATGGGGTCTCCTTGTCTTATCCCTTTAGATGGACTAAATTGTTGACCCGGAGAACCATTAATCAATATAGAGCATTTGACAGATGTGCTGCAATGCATTACAGGATACAACCATGAGCTAGGGAAGCCCATGTGACTAAGAATTTTTTCTATGAAACCCCATTCCAACCTGTCATATGCTTTGCTAAAATCAGTTCTCAAAGCAAAATCTCCTTTTTTTCAAAGCTCTACTTCTAATCATCTTGTGATGAATCTCCCTTGCTATAATACAATTGTTTGTTATATTTCTACCCCTTACAAAACCAAACTGAGAAGGAGAGATGAGAGATGGGAGCATGCCTTTAACTCTATTGGCTAAGACCTTTGACACCATCATATAAATAAAAGGGAAAATTACATCGCCCACCCATGACGTTTGGTGAAATTACACAGCCCACCCACGAGGTTTCAAAAATTACTTTGCCCACCCATGTGGTTTTCACAATTTTACATCTAGCAATTTTTCTAATATTTGATCAACTTAAAAGATGGCTAAATGATATCCAAATTTGATGAAACTTTACATGGACGATGCTAAGGTGTTATATTTTTGTTCAATGCCAAATCCAAAGTTTTTTAAGGTCATATATGACCTGTGGGACCCAATGAAACATGATATAGTGGTTAAAACTGTTAGGCATGATATTACCTTGGAGAATTGAGAGCACAACTTCAGTCACATGAGTACCCACGGTATTCTAATAGGTCTTGAAGAAGGATCCGTTGAAGCCATCAGGCCCAGGTGCCTTGTCACCCCCATCTATTTAACTGCTCTGATCACTTCTTCTCCTGAATAAGGTGCATTTAACTCTAAGATTTTATAGGGAGCTAACTGATAAGTGCGAAATACATCTGTTTTAGGGCTGTAATTCTTCCTATTTTTATAACAATTCATGTCGTATTTCTCACTTATCATATGTTTTTCCTTAGATTTATGTTTTGATGTGAACTGATACATTTTATGTGTCTAATACAGGAAAAAGTCTAGGAAATGCATAGAATTTCTCATGAGGATTCCAACGCAACAAACGGGAGTAAAATAGAGCTAAAACGAAGAATCTAGGCCCCATCAAAGTTAACAGAGCACTCCTCGCTATGTTTTATCAAGATCTTTAGAAGATAAAAATATTTTATCAACTGATAAACACCGTAGCTGCTATATATTCACCCATCCAGAGCCATATTGAGTACATCCCACGCCTAGAGGGGCTTATGCCTCTTTTCCATCAATTCCTTTCACACGTTTCCAACACTTCAAGTCATCATCGTCATCACATCCACCACCACCATTCACCATAACACCAACATCCACGCCCATAGTCAGGGGCTCTTGCCATGCATCAATTCATCACACCACCACAATCCCATTCTCTTCGTCGCCATCACCATTAGACCACCATCAACCATCATCATCCCATCTCCACGCCGCTGCAGCACCAGAGAAGAGAGGCTTCAGCCTCCTCTTCTTTTCTTTCATACACACAAGTCCACCATTGTTATCACCCCACACTTCTGACAGAGGATTAATGCAGAGATGCGTGAAGACGGAAAGCAGAGCAGAGATCTTCTTCACAAAGTTTTTTCTCCCCTTTTATCTAATCTGTCAATGTGTTCTTTCTTTGTTGTTTTTGTTATTTTTGGAGTTATGTTTGAGTAGTTAGTTTAGCTCCCGGGTTAGGGTAGCAGACCGGATCTTTACATTTATTTTGTAATCTTTTCTCTAGTTATAGTTGTAGTAGTTTAATTCCAGTTATTCATGTGCTTTAATTTTCTAGCTAATTATTAAAGCAATCCTTGTAGTTTTCTAATCAAAATGTGGCGCTGAGATTAGTTAACAAGACATAGGAAGTTAAACCGGATTAACGACTAGAAGCATGGCTTGCCTATAGGTTAATCTGTCTCCAATAGAAATTGGTAATAAAGCGATTGGTTAGAATTGACTTGGGCATGGTTTGCGGCTTGTTATTTCTGTCAGTTAGGATTCGTTGTGCAGAGACCGGTCAACAGATTAATTAAGATTCCTGAGTTTATTGTAGAATTAGGGAAGAGTTTATTAATAGATTAATAAAGTGATGGTTTGTAGAACAATCTAGGGTGCTTCTATAGATTCAATAGTTTTAATCTTTATTTCTTTATTTAGTTTATTTTTACCGTTTTACTATTTTTATTATTTTATCTTAGTTCGTTGAGTTATTCTTTTTATTAAATTAAGTGAAACTGAAAAAGTGGCATGTCCTGTTTTCTTAGTTTAGTTTCTCAGTTAGTAAATAAATTGTCAATTAATTGAACGAGGTCCCTGAGATCGACAACCCCCACTCAATTCACTATTCCGCAAAACGATAGGTACACTGCCTAGGTAGAAGTATAGTAACATATATTTTTGCTAATACTAACTTATCACACACTGCTTCAAGGAGTCTGGGATCAACCTGATTACTCTGACTGAGGAACGAATTTGAGAAGTACTGTCTTGCTATTTTTTCAATATCTCCCCAGTCATAAACCATGTTCCCCTCAGAATTCTTCGACCTGAAAATCTAATTCCTCTATTTTCTAGCCAAAGCTCTAGAATGGAAAAAGCCTGTATTCTTATCTCCTTCCTTGAGCCAATTGGTTCTAGCTCTTTGTTGCCACCATAGTTCTTCATGATACATAAGAAGTTCAATTTCCATAATCACCCTCTTTCTGTTGTTGATATCGCTTCAGTCATGATTGCCCTGTCTATGAGATTGAGGTCTTTTTTTTTCTTTCTAATCTTCCAATGAATCTTGGATATAGTCCATCCTTTCTATCTCATGAGATTAGTAGCACTGAGCTGGATCTTGTCCTGGATACTGTAATATTGAGATCCCCAAGCATCAATGACAATTTGAGAACACTTAATATCCACTTTCCTAGCGTTTTTGAACCTAAAAGGTTTCATAGGTTTTCTCGAATTCCCAAAGAACCTGATAAGTAAGGGAATGTGGTCTAAAAGTTCTCTTTGAAGGTGCTCAACTGATATAGACGGGAGTAAAGTAGCAGCTTCAGGAGAGGAGAAGGCTCTATCCAGTCTACTCTTGCAATGTTGATCCCCTTCCTGACAATTGGTGTATGTAAAAGGCTCTCCGAAAAACCCAGATCTGATAAGTTGTATTCCTGCATTACTTCTCTGAAAGGAGCCATCAGATTGTCATGTCTCTATCTTCCACCTTCTTTCTCATGATTAAACATGATCCGGTTAAAATCTTCCACAATGATCCACGGTGGAAGGATCTAATTCCTAAGAATTTTGATTAATTTCCATGACAGAAACTTCATTTTCCAATCAGCCCACCCGTAAAATCATGTAAACTGGAACCAAGTACCTCTAGGAAATAGAACCTCAGTTGAAACATGATGTTTAGACTAGTTGGTCATTTTGATCTTGATATTTTTCCTCCACATATAAGCTAATCCACCACTTCTTCCTCAACTAGAAACTGAAATGCCCTCGTACACTTTAAATTTCTTTATAATCAGATCCATCTCATAGAGAGATCTGTGGGTCTCCATCAAGAACACCATCTCAGGTCTGAGATTCTTCACAAGCCCCATAACCTAAGAAACTGCCGCAGGTCGACCCAGGCCCCGACAGTTAAGGCTTATGCAAGTCATTGAGGCTGGCAGCCTTGTCCTTTGACAAGGTCTGCCTGAACCGGGATAGGATCCGCATTAGATGAGTCCATTATCTCCTCATCTCTTTGAGATGATTTGATACTTAGAGACAAATTTTTGGAACTTCTCCTCCTTAGAGATCTTTTCTCCAACTTGTTAGACTTGGTATAAGAGCCAAACTGGAAAACTAATCCTTTTCCTAGTCTTTGATTCACTTCCTCATCTGTACTTCCCATTTTTGCTGTTTCCGAGACTTGTTTATCATGGCTTCAGTTTCATTCATCACCTGGGAAAGGTAGGATCATTACTGTGATTGTTACCATCTTGCTTATCATCCTTGAAACTCTTTTTGTACTGGGAACCACTGTTCTGAAACTTCTCTATTGCTCCAGCCCAATCAAAGTTATTATAGAACGTCCTCTTTGTTGTAACTTCAGTTTCTTCTAAGGCTCCTTTTAAGATAGCAGACTTTTCGTATCCAAAGGAACAGTAGGGCCTTTCAACACCACCACCTAATTGTCTGATATCATATTAACTGCTATCTCTTTTCTATAGCTGAAAAGTCTTTCCTAGGCTGCAAGCTCGTAGCACTTGTTGGTTTCTACAACTTGTTGTCCATCTTTCTCCTCTACTCCACCATTTAAAAACACCCGGTTCTCCTCCTTGGTACTTCCTGTGACAGCCCAGCCTAATTAGCCCACATATGTGATATTGTCCGCTTTGGCACGCAGGCCGCACAGATTTGTTCCTGGGGTTTCCTAGCCCCAAAACGCGTCAAACAAGGAAGAGGTATCCATGCACCTATAAGGCACACTTTGTTCTCCTCTTCAACCGATGTAGGAGGAACACCACGCCGGGTGTTACACTAAGAGGAAAACGAAGTGTTCCTTATAGGTGCATGGATACCTCTTTCTTGTGTGACGCGTTTTGGGACTAGAAAACCCCAGGAACAAATCCGTGCGGCCTGCGTGCCAAAGCGGACAATATCATACATGTGCGCTGATTAGGCTGGGCTGTCATAAATAATATCAGAGCCAGACCCAGGTCGGTGTGCCAATGAGCCCGTGAGGGCACTGGGCTCCCTAAGGGGGGTAGAGTGTAACACCCGACATGGTGTTCCTCCCACATCAGCTGGAGAGGAGAAAGAAGTGTGCCTTATAGGTGCATGGATACCTTGTTGGAGACTTCAGTTTTGCAGATGATTGCCTCCTCAGTCAAAGTAGCGATGCAGAAAGACTTGGCGTTGCAACTTACCAGTTCGAGTACCTCTGCAGAAGCACCTGTTCACTTGTCCCTATCTGTCAAGAGGCGCGACACTACTGAGTGGCTGTGGAAATCTCGGATGCATGGGAGCGTGCGCAACGTGAGAACGTGAAGCACAGACAAACTCCACAACTCCGATACTTGCGGAAACAAATCAAGGAGCCGCTACATGAAGACTCCACCGAAGATTTAGAAAGCAGTTAAACAAGTATATAAGCATATGATTGTAATTAGTTTAAGTGTGCATTCTAGATTATTTAGAGAGAGAGAAAAACACCACTTTGAGAGAGAAAGTATTTTGAGAGATCTTAGTAAGATAGTGTCAATCAACTTAGGTATTTATTACCTAGAGAGCACACATAGAACACTCCCCTTTACTTCTTGTGACGCATTGATCAAAGCCGAGAGTAGAGCGAGTGTTGGATGAGACAGAGTACCTCTGTTGGATCCCAAGATAGGAAGCTAGGTTGTAATTCACATTGAATTTCTATACAAGCAGAATCCTATCTTGTTAAGTTTAAACAAAAGCTTCCGCGTTATTATTTTCTGCACACATTTATTCTTCAAGCAGAGTTGGTCTGAGACTAACACCTCAGACTTACTCGGTCAACACCCCGATCCCATCAAATCGTATCAGAGCCTGGTTGGCTGACAAATCTCTCAAAATGGCGGAAATCTCAAATACCAACAACAACAACAACAGAATGCAAGTGGAGAACCCAAAGCTAACTTCCACAAACTACAACATGTGGAAAAACGAGATGGAGTCACACCTCCAGTCACTAAATCAACAACTCTGGACGGTAGTGACGAAAGGTAATTTCTCAGTACCTAAAGGGAAAGATCCAAGCTCCTATACTGCTGAGGAGCGCAGATGTGTTGAGCTAAATGCCCAAGCCGTACGAGTCATCTACACTAGTCTCTCTCCACCCGAAAGAAGAAGAGTGTATCACATCAAGGTAGCGAAAGACATCTGGGATCACCTTCGAGTTGTTCACGAAGGAAATACTGAGCTTCGAAAGTCAAAGATACAAGAACTGAAGATGGACTACGAAAACTTCGTGGGAAAGCCTGGAGAATCCCTCAGCGACATGCTTGCACGATTCACTGAACTCACTGCTACTATGGAAGAGCTGCAGATTGGAGAGTCAAATGAAAATATCAACAACAAATTTCTGGATAGTCTGGGCGAAGAATGGACCGAGAGTGTTATCTCTACGAAGGCTTCCAAAAGCCTAGAAAAATGGACTTTGACTGACTTGGGGTCCTATCTTCAGTCCATCAACAAATACAAGATGAATATAAAAAATAGAGGTAACGCTTCTCACTCAAACCATACTGTCTCTTATTCCAACGTGAATCAAGCTTTGCAGGTGAAGACTACACCCAGTCAGACATCAACCCACCAGAACGAGTCATTCCATTATGAGACTACCTCTCCAAATCAGGATTTAATCCAGCAGCTTCGGGACACTCTGATTGACGGCATAATAGAGGAAGGATCAGCGAACACCTTCGAGGATATGGCCATGCTGATCAAGAACTTTAAGAAATTCATGCGAGATCGATCAGAAAGGAACAGTCTAAACAGGTTCAGCCAAAACCAAAACTGACAATATCAATCCTACAGCCGTAATCAGCAAGGCAATACTGGAACTGGAGACCGAGTATGCTTCAAATGCCTGAAGCCGGGGCACTATGCCAACAACTGTCCACTCAAGAAAAAGATGATCATGAGCAATCATCACTGATGGCAAATTCAGCATGGGGAGACTCTGACTCACAAGAACCTGAGATTGGAACATCAAGCTTAATCTGCCTTATGGCTCATAAAAATCAGGTATGCAAGAGTCCCTCTTCAGAGGTAACTGAATATTTCTCAGACTCATGTGCTATTCCTTCTTTAAACTTGTCTACTTATTACATAGACCCAAATCATCCTGAATTCAAATTAACTGAGGAACAAGAAAGGATAGCTTCTCTTTACGAAGAAATTCATGTGTTAAAAGGTCATGTCAACAACGACCGGCTTAAGTTGCAAAAGTCTGAAGAAAAGGTCGGGAAACTTGAAAGTGAGTTAAGAGATGCCCACAGTCTCATCAGTTCCTTAAAAACCCAAGTTTCTTCCCTGCAGAAAAATCGTTTCAAAATCCCTCAAAAATTCTTCAAACCAATTACCTTTGTTCGTGAGGTTGCTGCCATGCAAAAACCAAAATTCTTTGAAAACAAACTCCGTGAGTAAAAAAAAGACAAGTTCAACTCGAGAAAGAGGTCGATTCCCTGAATATCGCTCTTAAAAAGGCTCAGATGGAATCAGTCTCATCATCGAGTCCCCCTCAAAACCCAACGACGGGCACATTCACTCATCTTGCCATAAGCTTGGCAGAGATTTATCCTTCAATATGCAACGTTTACATACTCTGTCTAAAGCACGACATCTTCACAACTCTTTTGCTTCAAAGAGGGAACCCAAGTTCGCCTGGGTTCCCAAGTCTGACCTCTGATTGTCTTGTAGGGAGAGGCTGTGGACAATGACTCTTGGTTTCTAGATAGTGGATGCTCACGACATATGACAGGAGACCCTGACAAGTTCACAACTCTCTCTCAACACCATGGGGGAAAGGTCACTTTCGGCGACAATGCTCATGGTGAAATCATTGGTATTGGAACTGTCGGTAATCCCTCTCTCTTTAAGATAGAATATATTAATTTAGTAGATGGACTTGGACACAGCCTTCTAAGCATCTCTCAAATATGTGATCTCTCTAATGTTGTTCTCTTTTTGGCCTCTGACTGCAAAATCTTTGATGAGCAAACAGGTCTTCTAAAAGCCACTGGTGTGAGGGTAAAAAATCTTTACAAGTTATCTCTTGAAAACCCTAACCTAGATGGTACTCTCTGTCTCAGTGTACAGGACAATAATATCTCCTTATGGCATTTTCTTTTAGGTCATGCACACGGCAAACTCCTCAACAAAATCAAAAACAAAAATCTTGTAGTAGGACTTCCTCAGACAAACTTCTTCCGGACCGACACCCTCTGTCCTGCGTGCGTACAAAGGAAACATTCGAGAGCAAGTTTTCCAGGTAAAACAGAAATGTCTACATCATCTCCGCTGGACATGCTGCACATGGATCTATGTGGACCAATGCGTGTTCAAAGCAAGAGTGGTAAGAAGTACGCTCTAGTCATCATCGATGACTATTCACGCTGGACATGGGTACTCTTTCTTAAGAACAAGTCGGAGACATTTTCTGAATTCGAAACTCTGTTCAAAATGATTACTAACAAACTGTCCACTACTGTAAAGACAATTCGTTCTAACAACGGTACAGAATTTTGCAATTTCCAGTTTTCAGAATTTTACAGGACAAAGGGAATCATGCATCAAACATCAGCTGCTCATACTCCACAACAAAATGGAGTAGTAGAACGAAAGAATCGCACCTTGGTAGAAATGGCAAGAACAATGCTCATTGACAGTAACCTCCCAGCTTCATACTGGGCAGAAGCTATCAACACTGCAGCATACATCTTGAATCGAGCGTCAATTCATCCCTTCATCGGCAAAACCCCATATGAAATTATCAAAGGTCGCCCTTCTTCAGTAACTCATCTACGGCGCTTTGGATGTAAGTGTTACATTCACAATAATGGAAAAGATAATCTGGGCAAGTTTGCTTCTAAAAGTGATGAAGGAATCTTCCTTGGATACTCATCCCATAGTCGAGCTTATAGAGTACTCAATAAACACACATCATGTCTTGAAGAAAGTCCTCATATCCGTTTTGAAGAACTTTCTAACTCTAGCGACTGCGAGCACAATCTAAATGAACCCCATGAAGATGCCTCCGATACTACCTTCATTGAAATACCAGTAGCTACCATCCCTTCACCAGAAATACATCTTACGACAGACTCATCCTCCGACAGCGACGATGACCCTGATGACTCATTCAAGGATGCCTCACCTACCCCCACACATGATCCACCACCTCCTCCACAAACCAACCACAACCACACCTAACAATCACCAAACACCAGATCCCTCCACTAGTCTTCCATCAACCTCCACAAGAAAATTTCAACAAGCCTCCGCTCACCCAATTACTCAAATCCTAAGTGATCCCTCTACAGGTGTTCAAACACGCAGTGAGATCCATCAGAATTCATGTGCCTTCAATGCCTTCCTATCCATAATCGAACCTAAGAATGTCCAACAAGCTCTACAGGATCATGTCTGGATACTCGCCATGCAAGAAGAACTACATTCTCTGCAAAGACATTCCGTCTGGCGACTTGTTCCCTGTCCAACCAACCATAAACCAATTGGTACCAAATGGGTGTTTCGCAACAAGTTAGATGATCAAGGGAATATATCTCGCAACAAAGCTAGACTAGTAGTTCAGGGATACACTCAAGCTAAAGGAATTGATTACGATGAGACTTATGCTCCAGTAGCTCGAATCGAGGCAATTCGAATACTTGTGGTCTACGTGGCTCATCGAGGTATGAAGCTCTACCAAATGGATGTAAAAACTGCATTTCTACATGGATAAATCGACAGAGATGTTTATGTTGCTTAACCACCGGGTTTCAAAGACCCACACCACCTGGAGTATGTCTACAAGTTAGATAAAGCGTTATATGGCCTGAAGCAGGCACCACGGGCATCGTATGAGCGTCTTTCGTCTTACGTATTGTTCCATGGATTCATTCGAGGTAAGGTTGACAAAACTCTTTTCACTCTCACCAAAGGTGAAGACATACTCATTGTGCAAATCTACGTGGACGATATAATTTAAGGATCCACTATTCCTGAATTATGCTCATTCTTTTCTGATCTCATGAGTAAAGAGTTTGAAATGAGTGCTCTTGGAGAATTAAAATTCTTTTTAGGTCTTCAAATCATTCAGCACGACAACGGGACTCAAATTCATCAACAGAAATACATTCACGAGCTCTTACTCAAATACAAGATGCAGGATTCGAAAGCCACACCTACTCCAATGTCCGCAACAGAGAAACTACATCTGGATGAGAAAGGAATTGCCGTTGATGCTACACTATACAGAGGTATGATAGGTTCTCTCCTTTATTTAACAGCAAGTAGGCCTGATATTCTCTATATTGTATGTCTCTGTGCAAGATTTCAGGCAAACCCAAAAGAATCACACCTACAAAGCGTAAAGCGAATCTTTCGCTATTTAAAAAACACCAAGGACATGTACCTCTGGTACCCAAGTACTCCTGATTTCACTCTAATGGGTTATAGTGATTCTGATTTTGCAAGCTCCTTATTAGACAGAAAAAGCATGTCTGGTACTACACAATTTTTGGGACTTTGTCTTGTCGCCTGGAGTTCAAAGAAGCAAAACACGGTAGCCTTGTCATCCGCCGAGGCCGAATATGTCTCCGCAGCTGCTTGCTGTGCACAGATACTCTGGATACAACAACAATTACAGGATTATCTCATTCCTCCTACTTGTACTACAATTTTCTGTGACAATAATAGTGCTATTGATTTATCTAAAAACCCTGTTCATCATTCCAGGACAAAGCACATTGAAATTCGTCACCACTTCTTACGGGATTGCGTTGAAAAAGGGTAGATACAACTAGAATATGTTCCTACTTCAGATCAACTTGCAGACATATTCACCAAACCATTACAACGAGGTCCTTTTGAAGCTTTACGTTCACAACTAGGTATGACCCGTATGACTTAGCTAAGGTTGTATCTCCTTCTCCTGTTTTTTCAATGTCTGGGTGAAACGCATGAATATGTCTGATGACCTAGTCTGTCTGTCAAATAAACAAAACACTGGTGTAAACACAAGAGTTTTATCTTCTGAAAAACCATCCGCGAAATTTTTGCCCAGTAATCCGCTACAACCCAGCTCAACCAATCAGCCCACACCTACTCTAACACAACACGTCTGCCTATATTCCGACGTCAATATCTTTCACTCCCCACGGCCAACCTTACCTATTCTGGTTTCCTTGCCTCTCTTCGCCTTCCCTAACCTTTGCCCACCACCATCAACGACGATTGTCAAATGGCTTCAAACCCTAACCCTAAGCAAACCACCATGTTTTCTGACGCCGAACTACCCAATGATCCTTAGCTCCTCCAAGCCCAAATTAACAAACTCACCATTCTCTAATCCAAACAAACACCTACATCCACCTTCGACTCCACCGCCGTCAGTCCCGCCATGTCCATCGACACCCACCCAATCACCACCCCTTTACCCACCGTGTCAACTGAACCCACCCCCATCGTCAACACTATGGCATCCCAACGATCGGAAAACACCCCATCTCCAACCAAACAATCGTCACCACCCACCACCCCGATCATACCCACCCCCGACACCATAACAAAATCCCCGACAAAACTCCAGTTTGGATCCCTTCCACCCACTGATGAAGAAAATCAGAACCAATAACCCAACTCCCCTGCTAAAGAACCTACAGAGGTACACGACCTCGAAATCCAACCTCTTGCCCCTGAAAACTCACCTCCAAAGAAAACCCGCCATGCTAAATCTAATGTCCCCCAACCTCCAGCTACAAGAACACTTCGATCTAGGGCCAAGTATCCTCTGTCATCTTTGAAACCCACTTCTGAAGCTCCTGTTCCTGCACCATCCTCTGTAGTCACGGCAACACCAGCTGAAGACAAGTCGCGTAGCACCACCAACTCATCAACCCAGGCGGACTCTGACACAACAACCAATTCTACTAGAAAGCGACTCCGTCCTCGCTCTGAGTCTGTCCCACCATCTCCTGCTCCAAGGCTGGGACTGATCGATACTCACTCTGTCGTCTACTCCCTACCAGCCGACGACTCCGCCGAGTCCCGCAACTTGGTGAAAGGAAAGCTACTCGACCTGGATTGGCTCCACTCGATGGAGTTCGACATGTTCAAGGAAATGTTTCACTTTCAAAATTGGATTCACCTCTTCCACGGCATTCAGACCTACTATGAAGCAGAGGCCTATCAGTTCTACCAGAATTGTGTCATCCGCAAGGGCAAAATAATGACAGAGGTACATGACAAAGCTACCCTCCTTGACTCAAACTCCATTGCAACTCATCTAGCAATTCCAACTAGCGGACTAGAATTCTAGGATAGGGCTGGTTTTCCTGATCTAGGGTTCATAAGTGCAAAAAAGGTTTATGACTTCTTCTTACCGAATAGCAGAGTTGGTCACTCTTTAGACCGACCAGCTCTGTCAAATACACACCAAATGCTTTATACTTTGGTGATCAAAAACTTAGTCCCTAGAAAGGAAGGAAACCAGTTTGTCCGCCCGCTAGATCTTGCAATCATGTACTGCCTGATTCATCACCAAAAAATAAACCTCCCGAAACTCATCCTCAACCACATAGCCTCAACCATCTCCTCCCCCCGACACTCTCTAGGGTATATCTTCTAGCTACCAAAAATCCTCACCCACTGTGACGTTGTCCTTGATCCCTTCAAAGCTAGTCGCATCACAGAAACTGACATCCTTGGTCAGATACTGTACAACAAAACCCCATCATTCCGGATCAAGTCGGTGTCCAAGCCAAATCCTCCCTCCAAAAAGTAAGCCACTCCAAAAACCGCATCACCTCCTGACACAACATCTCTGTCTGAAAGGGTAGCAGCGATCGAGAACAACCTCGCCACTCTATCCACGAAGATCGACATGTTCATCGACGTCCTCAACAAAAACCACAAACAGACGATGAACATCTTTGCAGGAGGAGTCCAGAAGCTGGCGGAAGAGTTTAGGGAAACTTTTGCTGAAACCCTGGAAGCGGCTAAGGTAATGGATGGCTCTGGGACTTCGGGGGAAGATGAAGCACGGGATGAGGACACAGGAACGGATCGAGGAGATGACTAACCCTTTACCCCACCCCCTCTGACTCGTAGGATTGACAGACTTCTTAAATACCCTTGGATTTGCGCAGGTGGAGTGTTTTCATGACTTTTCTGGATTATGTGTTTTTGGATATTTTGTGTGTTTCCCCTGATGTTGGCAAACGGGGGAAGCGGTGTATCCCGCGGCTGGTTTATGCGGGTAACTATGTGTGGATATTGAGTGCCTCTGAAGGCCTCATCTGTTTCGGATTGATCTTTATTTCCCGCTATGTAGTATTTGAAGTAGTTTCATACTATGGCTTTTATCTGCTCTTATCAATGCATTAGCTTAAGGGGGAATATGTGTTTAAGGGGGAACAAACAGTGAGTTGTTCTCCCAAGATGGTTACTCTGCCTTGTTGTCAATTTCTTTTTGCAGGTACATTCATTAAAAACCGCAAAGTCTACGCTGGATACACTGAGTTTGCCATCATCAGCAAAAAGGGAGAATTTTGTTGGAGACTTAAGTTTTGTAGATGATTGCCTCCTCAGTCAAAGTAGCGATGCAGAAAGACTTGGCGTTGCAACTTACCAGTTCGAGTACCTCTACAGAAGCACCTGTTCACTTGTCCCTATCTGCCAAGAGGCACGACACTACTGAGTGGCTGCGAAAATCTCGGATGCATGGGAGCGTGCACAACGTGAGAACGTGAAGCACAAACAAACTCCACAACTCCGATACTTGCGGAAACAAATCAAGGAGCCGCTACATGAAGACTCCACCGAATATTTAGGAAGCAGTTAAACAAGTATATAAGCATATGATTATAATTAGTTTAAGTGTGCATTCTAGATTATTTAGAGAGAGAGAAAAACACTACTTTGAGAGAGAAAGTATTTTGAGAGATCTTAGTGAGATAGTGTCAATCAGCTTAGGTATTTATTACCTAGAGAGCACACATAGAACACTCCTCTTTACTCCTTGTGACGCATTGATCTAAGCCGAGAGTAGAGCGAGTGTTGGATGAGACAGAGTACTTGTGTCGAATCCCAAGATAGGAACCTAGGTTGTAATTCACATTGAATTTCAATACAAGCACAATCCTATCTTGTTAAGTTTAAACGAAAGCTTCTGCGTTATTATTTTCTGCACACATTTATTCTTCAAGCAGAGTTGGTCTGAGACTAACACCTCAGACCTACTCGGTCAGCACCCCGATCCCATCATACCTCTTCCTTGTGTGACGTGTTTTGGGGCTAGGAAACCCCAGGAATAAATCTGTGCGGCCTGCGTGCCAAAGCGAACAATATCACACATGTGGGCTGATTAGGCTGGGCTGTCACACTTCCTTTTGATTTTTCCATCTCATTGCTATAAATCCTTTCAAGCTTCTTTCCTTCTTCCTTTCTTAAGGTGATCCTCAAATTTAATTTCTTGGCTTCCATCGTACCTTGTTCCATCATAATCTGTTCAGCCACTAAAGCCACAGAACCATTGTACTCACTCCTTAACCAAGGTCCGAATCTTTCAATTATACTACTGTCTCTCTTTTTAAATTCACATTCCATTAGCATGTGGTCCAGTCTACCACAGTAAAAGCAGAAGTAAGGGAGATTGTCATAAGACACTCTACAACAACGGTCTCTTTTCCCATCAGACACTACGATCATCCTACATAAGGGATCTGAAATTTTAACTTCAACTAGGACTTTCAAAAACTTAGTAGCCAGAGGATTGATCTTATCAGGACATCTGATGAAAGTTCCTATCTTATTACCCAGGGTAATAGCAGAAATTTTGTTGAAGTACACCATAGGTAGATTGTGAATAGCCACCCAGATGTGAACTTTCTTAGGATCGTGTTCATCTATATGTATAGTAGGATCAATAGGCATTATAGAGAGGAGTCGATGTTGAAAATGCCAAGGCCCGTTGGTGAGAATATTGTTTCTATCAATACCAGAAGAGAAGTTGAAAGTAAACCTGTTGAAGCCTATCTCATTGACCCTTAGAAATGCTTTAGGCTTCCATATCTGAATAAGAAAAGCTTGCACTACTTTGGGAGCTAAACGAGAAGGATGCTCGATTTTCCCAAACAAAGAGTTTTGGATGTCGGGGTTGGAAGCTTAAGAAGTGAGAAACCCTCATTCTACTTTTTCCATTTCAGCAGGGTAAAGAGCCATGTTGGTGATGTTGGAGATGATCCATTCCAGGGTTGAGACATTTGAGCTACTGCAGGGAGTTACCTTGTCCATCTTAAGAGAGATTGATCTAGAGGAAAAAAGATTCATGAGTCACCAGAACAAGAAGGAAGAGGAAAAAGACAAGCTTTTCCACTCTTCTTAGCAGTAATGAGTCTTTGGAGGTCTCTGGTTTACTATCATAGAGTAGAATACTCCATGGGAAAGGTAACCAAATCTTGAGCTTTGAAATCCTGAAGGAAAAAGGAGTAAGGTACAAAGCCCTACTGCTAAAACAGTCTTTAATTTGGTAGTTGAGCTTCCCATTAAGACTTGATTTGATAGTAGAAGATATCTAAACTCCAATCTTATTCTCCCACGTTAGTCTACTAAGCTGAAAATAACCATTAGTCCCTATGATAAGGGACACCATACTCTCATCTCTGCATGGAATCATTACAAATGTACACCCCCAGCACCTCACTCCATCCCATATGAATTTAATATCTATCTCACCTAACGGCTCCTTAGACACTATTCTAGACTGGTCTCCCCAAAACCTCTCCAAATTGCCCAGGAAATCGCTCGTAAAATCGCCCTTTCCCCCCTCTCTAATCAGAGACATATGTCGACTTTATACCGGATGTTGTAGTTGGAGGTGGTGTTTATGTTTGTTAAATAAGCCATTTGCTTCCAAAAAAAGTTTGAATGTCTGACACAATTGCTAACCATTAAGATACCGATATCAATTCGCTTGGTAGACTAGAGATTAACCGAGTCTCTAATAGTGGGCCTCCATTTCACTTGTACAACTATGTTTATTGCATTTCTCTCAATTCACTTGTACAACTGCGTTTGTTGCATTGCATTGCATTTCTCCCGATACTGAAGCAATTAATATACAAGTGTTTGTGTTGATTGGTAATGGTTTGATGACACAAGCCTAGAATTGAACTAAATGGGTTTCTTTAACAATTGAAACAATATTTTCTGACCAAAAAAATACTGATCTGTTTAAAAAATGTTTTCAAGAAATAGAGAACAAGGCATAATTGCAATTTTGAAAAATAGTTTTTTGTATTGTATATGCAGTTTTTGTTACTCAACATTTGATTCTTATTAATAGTTTTTGGTATCAAATTCTGTAATATTTAACATCTAATTAAACCAAAGAAGCTACAACACCAGTGAGTACCCCCTTCTTTTGTCAGCTGAAACATATACCTTATGTCAGTTGTCAGTTGAAATTAGAAAAAGAGAAGAGAGAAAATAGTTGATATGACACTTGATGTATGCGTGACATGTAGAGAGAAAAATCTAGCTGATCAAATAAACTCATTTGATAATGTGACAAAAGAATGAGGCCATAACCAATACCCCATTGGTTCAGTGGTGATTGAGACTAAACTTGGTAAGGAGAACCACGGTTTGATCCCCTGCAACGGCTATTGGAGGGGACTGGAACCTATTCACCCAGAGCTGATTCCTGATCTGGATGTAGTTCAATAGGGCAAACCGGGTGGTATAAAAAAAAAGAGTAGGGCCATAGTAGACTTTCTTGCTGAACTTATGTCGAATTATAACTCATAAATTTCTCCTTACTGAATCTTTCATCCGATCAGTATTATTACAAGACATTATATAATGCCCAAACACTAGAAAATGAAACCAGCATCAAACTGACTGATTAAAAGCATGAAGGAACCAAAGTCCTGCTGATGCCAAAACCACAAAGGAAAATTTCTCTTGTTCTCCTTCCTCAGCAAAAAGCTTATTCTCTTATGCCTTATTGATTTCAAATTCTACAGAAACACTAAACTCCAATTTTTTTCCTTGTCATCTTCCACCGCCACCAAAATCATGATCCTGGGCAAAATTTGGGCATCATATTAAAGGGGAAATAACAAAAAAGAAAATAGCACACATCAGTAACAGAAAATAAATTGTATCGGATGAAGAATATACCCATCAAAAGCAGCAACCATTATACCCATAGGATTCAGGAAAGAAAACTAACACAAAAGCTTTGAGACAAAGAAGAAAGAACTATTTTGAAATGAAAGAAGTAAGGGCATCCATGATGGTGTGGATTCCACCCTTATGTGTCAGTAAGAAACCTAAGAAACTACTGTAGTGGTGTGGATTCCCTCTTATTTCCCTCTCACCGTTTATAAATAAGGAATGCTCTACAAATCAATATTATGGGCTACAACACTACAATGATAATAAAAAACTATAAAATCTCTTAACAGAAAGCTAAAGTAAATATAGTTGATGAGAGAAGGGAGGATGCTAAGGAACTCCCCATTGTAGAGATGAGGGTTTCTTAATATATTTTGTTGATGTGGCACCTAGAAATGTGGTAAGATGTACGGGTGAAATCGTATTGCAGCAAGTGTACCGGTCTGTCGTAGCAAGTTTTCCTCGGTAGTATTCCCTAGGTTATCGAACCAAAGAAGGTTGTGTCTAGTTTAAGTCTTTAATCTAACTAACTAATAAACTGAAGGAAAAATATCAATAATAAAATTGGGGGTTTGAATGCAGAAAAATAAATAAACTAAAAACAATTAAAAAGATGATCTTCTAAGCAATTCTAAAAGGGCTACTCCTGGCTTACCACTTCTCCCTAGTTTATCAATTCCCTTCCCGAGTGTTTTCTAAATTCTAGATTGTAACCTTAGATCAAAATTAATCTAAAACCGGTCCCCCGCAAGATAGATCCTTAATAGCAATTCCCAAATCCTAACTCTCGTTACGAATTTACAAATTAACTAGTAGCATTAACGATTCATCTGGTTTCTAGTCAGCTAATCCTCAGGAATTGTCATCTCAAGTTTCACTAGTAATATTCTTATGCTCTAATGAACGCCGCAGTTCTCACTTGTAAGCAATTCATACCAAATAAAATCAAGTAATAATTAATCACAAGAGAATTTGATAATAAACAAGGAATAAAACTACAATCTTAATAGAATTTATATTTAACAACTCAGGAAGTAAAATAATGAACTAGTAGTCCATAGTAAACCAGTATACTAACGACTACTTCAACATCAGAGATAGAAATAATAACAATATTAAAGATGTGGAGGGTGATTTTTCGGTATGAGGGGGTCTATCTAATTCGGGTCCTGACTAAAAAGCCTAGATCCGAGAAATTTTCCATTCTGTGGAGGGTGAAAACCCGTTATTCTGGCATCTCTCAAACACCTACTAAATCGTCCGTCTTTCCCAGAAAGCATAAAGGGGAGTTCAAGTGTGCACTACACCCGCTCTCGATGGGCTCCACGCGGACTTATGCCTCTATAAGGCAGAATTGACTAGAGTCGCCACCTAGTTTGACCTAAATGAACTAGGAAGGAAGATCGGGTTCTAGGAACCGTTAATTGACTCTAAGATTGTTGCCTATGGATAAGACTTATCTGGTCATGTCAGAGATTCTGTGTTGGGTTCGCACTGGGTTACACCCCTTGGAAGTGGCAACGACCACGACTTCGGATTGGTGCCCGAGGAAACCTCGGTCTCCAATTGTCAGGATTTCCTTCTTTCAAAACCTTTTTAGAGAGATTCATTTCAAAGGACCACAAGGATAGGATTAGGACAGGAAGAGAGATGAGTGTTGATGAGGCGAGCTTTTCTGCCAAGCTAGCGCCAAGAAGAGGAATTGATGAATTCAAATGAGTATAGAATGACAAATTAGGAGTCTGATGTTGAGATTTGAAGAAGTCGAGGGTTTGTGGGAGTCAGAGGGGATTTGGATGCTTGACAGACATGAATATCACCTTAGAGTTAGGAAAGGGGTTTTTTAGATTGGAATGGGGGTCGCACCCTAGATGGGCAGCCTACGTACTCAACTCCCTTTTGAGATCAGACCTTACGTAGTTCACGGGTTTTGGGGTTTTAGAAGTTTGAGGTTTTGAAGGGTTTTGAGTGGTGAGATTCAGAGGAGTCTAGATTTTTGAGAAGTTTCGGGTTTGGGATGCTAGTCTGTGAGACGCTCGGGTCTATGAGACATTTAAAATATTCAGATGATAAAAAGAGTGAGATATCAAGTCAGTGAGACACTCGGGTCTATGAGACGCTTGAAACCTTGAGATGTCGAAGTCTGTGAGATGCTCGGATCTGTGAGACGCTCGGGTCTGTGAGATGCTCGGGTCTGTGAGACATTCAAATCATTGGGATAACAAAGTCTGTGAGATGCTCGAGTCTATGAGACATTCGAATGTGTGGGGGTAATTGGATTTTGAGGGATGATTCGAGTCCATAAGATATTTGGAGTTTGGGGTATTTGAGACTTCGAAGTTTATGAGGTTTGGAATTATTAGGGATTGAAATGAATTTTTGAATTGAATTGGGAATTTGAAATGAAGTTTTGAAGTGAATGAATTTTCTTATTGAGTTGGAATTGAATGAAGTTTTGAATTAAATTTGGGATTGAATGAAGTTTTGAAATGAATTTGGGAATGAAAAGAATTTTGAATTGGATTGGATTGAAATTGGGATTGGACCAAATTGAATTAAGAATTGAATTGAATTGAGATTGAATTGGATTTTGATTGAATTGAAATTTGATTGAAGTTGAATTGGAATGGAATTAAAGTTGGATTTGGAAATTGGATTTATTGAAATTGAAAATGAATTGAATTTGGATTGGACTTGTATTGGAATTTGGAGTGAAATTGAATTAGAGTTGAATTGAAATGGGCTGAATGAAATGGGTTTGAATTGAATTGGGCTGAATGAATTGGGTTTGAATTGAATTTGGGTTGGGGTTGAAAAACGGGCAGGGTCAAAGTTAGACCGGGTCAAAATTAGGTTGGTCAAAGTAGGGTCAATCAAGGTTGGACCGAGTCAAAGTCAAAGTTCAGGTTGGTCAAGGTTTGGATTGGTCAAAGTGTGGACTTGAGTCAAAGTCAAGCCGGGTCAGCATTGGGCACATGGGCCGAATCAGGCTGGTGTTGGGTTTAGTTGGAAATTGGGCTGAAATGGGCCTTCGTTGGACTTTTGGGCTTAATTGGGCCTTGATTGGGCTTTTAGGCCTAATTGGGCCTTGGTTGGGCTTTGGTCTTTTTGATTTGAAATGGCTTGAATGAGATTTTTAGAAACGGGCCAAAGGTGGGCCTTATTGGTGGTTTGAATTTGGACCTTGGAAATGGGCTTTGAATTTGGTCAAATTTAGGTCTTGTTTTGGATCTTTGGAAATTGGGTCAGATGGGCCTTATTGATTTTGGCTGACTTGTGAGATATTAACAAATTGATTTTGGCTGACTTGTGAGATATTAACAAGTGAAAGAGATTGATTTATTGGTTTATTAACTCTTGATTATGGGTGTGTTGAAGGCAAAGGGGGATTCCACCCACATAAAACAAATGAGAGACCCGCTAGGCATGGGGTGGTTTCGCATCCCAAGCCCTCCTAAAATGGCCTTAAGGGATTGTTTTTTTGAAGTTTTTGTTCTTATATACATATAATGGTGGTTAAGGTATTTTCTGAAGTTATAGGAGATTATTGCCCCACGAAACGAATGAGAGACCCGTTAGGTGTGGAGCGATAATACATCCAAAACTTTTCTGTCAGTAAAAAGGTTCTTTAGGGTAAATAACTAGGGCTTAGATAGAGGTCAGGATTAACAAATCAATCAATTGCAGGGTTGCAAGAAGGGCATAGAAGCGAGATAACACGCGTACAATGGAGCATATACAATGGAGCAAAAGCGACGAAACCATAACAGAGGCAAAACAGAACCGTTAAAAAAGTTGAAGATGATGTTAAGACAACGAGAATAGCATAACAAAGCAAGACTTTGCAATTAAATGAGTTGATTTCAAGTGAAGAATAGATTAGAATCATGCTTTTTGAATCAATTTCAAAAATGAATCTATGCGCAAGGAGCAAACAACAAACAACAAACAACAATGCTAGGAATGTAGACTAGTTGTCGGTCATGATCAAAAGAAACTTTAAGTAATATAGAAAACCAATCTACGGGGTGGCCTGCCCCCGGTTTATTATTCAACCAAAAATCCAGCGAAATAACGGGTTCAATGCTCCGAGAAGCCCACAAGAACAAACTCAATCGATGAGCGAACTCCCAATTCAAACCTCGGAGCAAAAATCGATCAACCAAGTGTATGATTCGAAGGTGACAATTTCCCTTAGGTCCAATCGATTGTGAATGTACCTCAATCAAAAAAGCAATCCAAGGGTCAGAAAAAAAAACTTTTGCATCAAGGCTTTATATCGATAGCAAATTCTCAAGCAAGAGAATAGATAAAACCGAAGAAAGGCATACGAGCCCAACAAACATCATACTGCATGGATTGGGGTGAACAGCTGCATGTTAGGACATTCGAACCCAAAAAAATTAAAAAACTGATCATAGAGCAGAAATAAACATTTGTCTTAATCCAATTCCAAAATCAGAGTCAACCAAACACTCTTGGTCGACACTTTGCAGGTAAATGAAGTTTAGTCATACCAAATCAAAATATAATGCCACGTAATCACTTCGTTAACCGAGTAGTAATTACCCAACAAATGATCTAGCTAACTTATGTCATTAGCAACAAATAATAAAAGCAAAACACATTTCTCGGATTTGTCAATGACAGAATATTAAAGACGATGGCATATAAGTGGGCATAGCAGAAACATTTCTCGCATAAATAACCTATGAGCAACAATTTATCAATTTCCAGAAACATTAATTCGATTCAGATAATAATGGACTGATGACGAAAACAAATTTTAACGCCAAAGAAGCATGGTTGATGCTAGCGACCTGAAAAGGGGGAGAGGAGAAGACCGCCGTAGATGCCGTGATGTAACACCCCAACCCATAAAGCCATACTTACCTCATAAACATCCATTCACTTATATTAACTCTGCAGCAGATTTCTTACAATATTTGGTGTTACCGCTGTTAGTCACCCACGTGACCAACTAGGCATACTAAAATCTCCAAGATCTAGCTACGGTCTGATGGACCTGAATATACCGAACATTAGCACTTACAAGCCTTAACCAAATACATATCAAATCTGACAATCTCCTCACATCCTATACAACTTACTAACTCAAAATACCATGCGAGAGTACATGCACAACTCGTAGGTCACACTTAAACTCGTAATACGTCTACCCCATCTTACTCTCAGGACGGTCGCCTTCCGACATTCACCTGCGAAATAAAAACAGCCCCCAAAGGGGGTCAGCAAAATTGCTGGTACGATCCTCTCATGGCCCCCAAGCTAACGTGGCTACGACGACTAATTGTCGATAGCATGGAGGTTGATTAAATGCACACATAATAGAAAGTGCAATAAACAACAAGCCACGTATGAACAATAAAAGTTCAAACACAATGAACGACTAAAAAGTGTTCCCTTAATTAGTGAGTTATTCATTTAACTCCTTAAGTTAGGTTTCCTCTTAATCTCAGTCCAACCTTATCTTACCTCAATCTTAATCCTTATCTCAATCTTAGAATACAAACCATTCTTTAAATAGAAATGGTTGTATCTTATCTCAAACCTTATCTCATGTATGTCAACCGTTCTCTTATTAGAACTGGTTAGCCCTTAGTTCGTTGTTTATTTTTGTAGAGCTTGGTTAACCCTAGCCAGCAGCAGTACACTTACCGGCAATAAACAACATTCTTAAATTGTTGGGGATGTAGGCTAGATCCCCCCACACCATCTCAATATGCCTCCCTCCTAAAACAAGTAGTCCGAGGAGGTCGAGTCTATATGTCAACTCTAGGCGACGAGCCCGAAGACAAGTCATGTTTGGAAGTCGGTATCTGATAAGGATACCGACCTCCCCCAATACACATGTGTCGGTACCATTCCGGATTCCTCACTCCCCCCAAGTTAAAGTTAGTAGAAGTCTCAATGTTAATGTTTGTTAGTTAACCTCTTTCGGTTACTAATAAAACAATATTTGGGAGTGTTCCTTATTCTCACACAATTCTTTACTAAACATTGTTAGTAAGTTCTCAAGGTAAGTTGTGTTAGTTTTCAAACATCACACAACAATACAATAGACACAATATTCCGGTTGCATGCTTTATCTTGTTTAGTCGGCACACATAAACAAATAGCACACAAGCCAAGGGACACCTCGTTAGCAAGCAGGTCACAAGAAGACTGTACCGTTCACCATTGGTCGTTCGGTTGCTTACTCTCCTCCTGAAATACCCCGAACTTAAATATGGTGATTAGAATATTTTAATATGATATTTAAGGGCCTAAAAGTGCCTAAGTAATTTTGGTAAGGAAAGTAAAACCAAAAGAAATGAGAAAAACGCTTAGAAAGCGGAAAACGCTAAAGTAAGCTTTAAATAACCATAGGAGGTACGAGACCTCGGTTAGAGTATTATAAGGATTCCAAAGGCTTATTAATTCCTAATTAGTATATGGGAATTATTCCCGAAGAAAACGGATCCGAATAATGTATTAAAATGCTAATAGAGCTTTAGCACACGTTTTTCGAGAAAACCCAAAAACGTGATTTTAAGTGGTCAAACGAACCCGTAAAAATTATAAATCATTAAATAACAATAATTAAGCATCAATGGAAGCTTAATAGCCAATAAAAATAAAGAAACGAGGGAACTCCGGAAAACGGGCCCGGTTAGTGAATAGTATCAAAACCGGGTAAATTAATGAGCGTTTTCTGTAAAAGACAAAAAACGCTCCAACTAGTAATACTGTAGGGGGGCCGGTTTTAACAGTTAAATAACCCCCTCTCACACACACACACTAGCTAAATAAATAATGAGTCAAAAAGCAAAAGAAGAATAAAAGGTAAAAAGCAACTTACCTTTTCTCTCACCTCCCATTTCCTCATTTCTCTATTCTCTCACCTCCCTCCTCCTCTCCCAGTGATTTATCTCTCCTTCTCCCCATTGCTGCTGGCGATTTTGAAGCCCCAAAGAAGCTTCAATGGCTTCCCTTCTTCTACCTCATGCTCAAGCCATATTAAAGCTCCAAATGAGAAAAAAAGTACATATTCTTGCTCCTCTCTTCAAGCTCTACATTTCTATCTTTTCAAAATCCGAAAAATGAGCAACTTCATCTCCATGGGTTTTCCCCATTTGAAGAGAAAAGCACACCATTATGGAGCTTGGAGTCTCCTCTTTCCAACAAGGTAAAGATCTCCATAAAAGATTCAAGTTTCTCCACCTTCCTTTGGTAGCCAATTTTTGGCCCTTTGTAATGCCTTGTTTTTCTCTCTCTTTTGAGCATCAATTTCACCTAGCAATGGTGGTGGATTCCCCTTCTTGAACCAAGGGCTAAAACCCCTCCTAAAACACTCCAAAGGTAAACCCTAGAAATCTTGTTTTGAACATCTCAATGAGTTAGGATAAACCTAAGGGTTAGTGTATTAATTTTACTTGTCTGTTGTGTGCTTGGGTGATGGGAATGGAGTTTGGCAACTCCATTCCCCACAAAACCGATTTGGACAAGAAAGAGAGGAAGAGGAGAAATGGAAAAGAAATGAAGGAATCAAAAGCTCAAGTGGAACAAGTGTGAACCAAGGAACGAGGGAACATATGGTAGAGCTAACCCCGGTTGAAAGGTATGAATTTCTCATGCCCCGTATGCTAACCGAGTTACATTGATTTGTATGCTGTATGCCGGCTAATCAAGACTAAAGCATGAAAACGGTTTATTGCCTTTCATTGAATGTCTTGTTGTATGTTGTATGAGCTAACCCTTCTTGATTGATTGTGGCTTCACTTAGTGCGTAGAGCCACTCATAGATGAGTCTTGTTGTGTTTGACTCGTAGTAAGAGTCATGTTGAACTATGGAACCGTAGCAAGCACTAAACCAACGAATCAATAACGATAACGTAAACCAATGAACTCACTAGAATGTGAGAGAGTGTACGGGAGTAATAACCTTCCGATAACGGTAGGAGAACCGAAATGATTCAACCACAACAAGAAGTAGTGGGAGTATATGAGTAACCTCTATTAGAGGAATTAACCTTGGTGCAAGACATGAACCATGAGAGTCGTAAAGAATAACGAGGGATCTTCAAACCCCTTAGTAATTATCGACCCATTATGAGAGGACCCGACTGATGTAAGTAATGTCCCGAGCATGAGAGTATTCGATACGTTGGGGAAACCCTTAAATTGAGGATACTAGTCGGTTGTAATTCCCTAAGCTAGTGGAGGTTATCAAGAGAGATACTTCTAGGCTAATCCACGAGATTGTATTATACTCTGAGAGAATAGTGTTGGGAATTTGAGTAGTTCGGTAAAAACGGGCATTTGAGTATTTGGGAGCTAAGCGTATAGCCCTCGTATTGTAGGTCCGGCGACGAGTCTTGTGTATGACTCTGCCAGAGGCCAAGTAACGAGTATTGAGTATTGCGTATGTATGAGTAAAGTATTGAGTACTGAGTAAGAAGTGAGTATGAGTAATGAGTACCGAGTATTGAGTATAGTAAGAGTATATGAGCATTGAGTACGTATTATAAGTATGGAGTATTGATGTGCATAAGTATAGCAACGAGTACGAAGTAAGGGTCGTGTGCGAGTAAGGTATTGAATATGGAGTGATGAGTATGAAAGAGCAAGGAGTGAGTATGAGTGGAGTAGCGAATATCGAACACAGTACGAACAAAGTAGTGAATAACGCAACGAAGGAGTAATGAATAAATAACTAATACGAACAGTTGACTATCGAATGGTCTTCCTCAGTAAGTATTGAACCTTGTATGTGTATGTAGGTATTGTTTGATTGTATTGTTGTAGCATGAGTATGTATGTATGTATGCATGTAAAATGAACTCCATGTATATCCGACCCAAAGTAGTCGGCGTACCGCGGTTAGCACACGGTATATGTGAAATTCATATTCAGCGTAAGCTGACCCCCTAGGGGGAACGTTTTTAGTGTGCAGGTACTCGAAGCTGACCACCGTTCGAGAGAGTAGGATGGGGACTGCTACGTAAGCATGGGTAGTTGTATAAGGGATTGTATTGTAATGTCTTGCGAAAATTGGAAGTTCCAACTTATCGGTAATTTAAGGATTGTAGTAGACTCGGTATAGTAATGTATTAGAAATTGTATTGAATTATGGTTGAGTATGCAAGGGAAGGTATTGTGTTGTGTAGAGTACTCGATATTTTCAATTCATCAGACGATAGTATGTAGTATTGTAACTCGCCTTGTTAGTCACATGGGTGACTAACGACATTGTACACCCGCCGTTGTGTATGGAGTATCCGCTGCGAAGGTAAGTATTGTACAGTAATGACGGTATTAGCGGTAGGGGTGTTACACCTCCGTAGTCCAAATTCAAGTCCTAAAACATTCATTCAGTTTTAGGTTGTTAATTACTTTTCCAATAAAGCTAACTTACTTAACTCACTTAGTCACTAATGATCCCTATCTGAAACCACTTAAGTTCTTATAAACTTAACCTTAAACACTTATAATCATTTACTTAGCTTAATCCCTTAAGTCCTTATATGCTTGTTTATCTAATCATCATTACCCTCTTAATGGTTTAATACCTATACCTTTTAACATCCTTAAAATTTCTTTTTTTTTATAACCTTAGGGTCGACCGACCCCCCGACCGACCCAACCCCTGGGTCGGTCCATTCCAGTAACTTTCGGGCTCAAAAAATTCCTTTAGACCGACCCACGACCGACCCAGCCTCTGGGTAGGTCGAAGTCAGAAACTCAATTTTTGCAGATTTTAGCCCGACCGACCCACCGACCGACCCAGCGCCCTGGGTAGGTCGAAGTCAGAAACGCTCTATTTGACATCGTTTCAACTCCGTTCTTCTTCCCGTTTCTTCCCTAATATTTTCACATGTTTTCTTAACATGTTTAACCACATTAAACACTCTTAAAACCTACTTAAATCCTTGGTTAAACTCATCATCCATATCCTTGTTCAATTCCACCAATTTCAATTTCCATTTTCAACACTTATGCATACTAGTGCATCTTCAACCTCTATTCTTATCCCATCTTTCCCTAACCTTTCCACATGTGTTATGACATGTTTCACCCTCATTTTAACACTTTAAAAACTTCCTAATTCATCCACCAAACTCATACTCAATTCCTTGATCATTCACTCAAACTCTTATAAAATTCCTACACTTATAACTTAGTTTCCTACATTCCAACATGTAGACTTTACCTAAAACCTCAACTCACCAAAGTGTTTCTTTTCAACCAATATTACTACTCCTCAAACCTCATTATCCACCCTTCTTTCGTTTGCTAAACCTCCCAAGGTTATCTTGCACACACATGCACAATTTCTCTCCTTTCCATTTGTTACTCATCACTCTTAAACTCTTGAACATACCTATACATTTCTTTCCATCCTCTTAGCACCTTAACATTGCTTTTCATTCACCTTGACAAAGTTACACCCTCCTTAGACATTTCCACCTCTTTTACTCAATTTACTCACCATTCTCATGATCATACCCTCTTATACATTCCTAGTCATTTCCTTGACAATTTACAACATTCTCTTACCATTTCCTCTCCCATCACCCAAGTGCACTCATTACCATCAAAACTAGAACCTTACTAATCCACCACCAGCATCTTCACCATTTACACAAGGTACCCAAAATTCTCATTGTTATATTCGCTAGTTCATACCTAAATCATCTTAAAACATTATACACCATTTCCTCCAAAATTTTGCACAAGTCTTACCATTCCTCATACCATGACTTTGGTGTGTTTAATACACCCACCTAACCTCTAATCCCTCCTAGACAACTCTAGGTCATTCCAATCCTCAAGAACTCCTTTGTTAACTCATTTCCACTCAAATTCCTTTTTAATGACTCCTAGTAAATCCTAGGTCATATCAAGTCACAACCACCACTTAAACACCTTGTTTCCTACTCAAATTTCGCCATAGCTCCTCTAGTATATTATCATGCCCAAATGCATTGTTTTTCTCATTCAATAATCTCACACACATCAAATCTTTCCTCATCATAGTTTCTCACCCAAATCAACTCATTCACAACAAACTTAACATAGTGCAATAATCTTAAATTGCATAGCACTAAGGCTCTTAAATGACATGGCTCTTAGGCCCTTAAATGACTTAAACTTAAACACTGAATTTTCCACATATAAAAGCTTTAAACCTGCAAATACACACAACAATGCTCCCATAGCAATATAAGTGTTCTCATCATTCACCTTATACTTATCTTACTAACTCATTTCCCATTGGCTCCTTAATCACAAGTTCACAAGCTTGTTTAAATTCTTTTTCCTAGGTTATATAACTCATTACATAATGTAAGCTTAAGCCACATTATTACTTATCTAAATCTCATCCCTTAAACAATAAAACACCTTAAGGTAAGCAATTTACCTTGCTTCCTTTCCAAGCTTCTCACACTTTTTCTCCTTAGATTTTCCCTTGTTGATTTTCGGCCACCTCTTAAATTTCCTTGCCAATGTTCTAATCAATCCAAAATAACTCTAATGAGTGCTAATGAACACACTAACCTTACGAAATCATACCTAGGTTAAAATGTGTTTTAAGGTATTAAAATGAATGTTTTACCTTGTAGTCTTAAAGTAGGCTTGGATATGAATCAATAAGGACCTCCTCTAGCCCTTGGAGTATAGAAAACAAGCTAGAACAAGGCATAAAAATGAATCCCCATGAGTAGCAATTTTTGGTAATGTGGAGAAATGATGGAAACCTAGTTTTTCTTACATATTCTTTACCTTAAGAGAATGGAGAAGCTAATGCACCCTCCAAGATTATTTTTCCCCCTTCAATGGTGGTTTCCCTTGGCACCAAAATGAAGCTTTTGAAGTTTTGGAAAGATAGAAAGATGGAGCTTGGGCTAACTAAGAGATATATGTGCTTGGTTTTTATTTTGAAGCTAAAATGAGCAAGATATGGTCAAAGGAAGATGGAGCTAGCATGGAGCTGTCTTCTACATGAATGAAGAAGAAAGAGAGCAGGAGAAATCGGTGAGGAAGAAGAAGAATGAAGAAAGGAGGAGAGAGGAAAGTAAATAAGAGATATTTGTTTCAAAAAGCAAATGGTAACTACTTACTTTATCTCCTCTTTTCCTTTAGTTATTTGATCATGTGGTGAGTCACCACCTTAAAAATCGGCCCCCTTGTTAAATAAGGGTATTTTTGGCCTTTTTTGACCAATCAACTAAACTAATTTGACTAAAGACTAAACTAGGCACTATTTGGTTACTATTCACAAACTAGTGCACATATTTGTGAAATTTTTGGTTTCCCATTGATTTAGGCTTCCTAATGTGATACTAATTAGTATACATGTTTATTAAGGTGTAATAATGGGCATTTAGCCACTCAAAACCCATTTCTAAGGCAATTTCTCAAAAAGGTGCATTAAGGAGTCTTAAAGCACATTTTGTGTTTAAGCTTGTTTTTGAGCTTGGTTTTCTTTGGTAATTGATTTAACATGTCCATTATCATGTTAATAAGGTCTTATAATGATATTTGGGTGCTAATCAAAGTCACTCCAAGCTTAGAGCACATTTTTGCCTAAATTGCCATTAAGACGTTTTCTTGTGTTTTCCTTGGTTTAAATTGTCTACCAATGTTTCTAAGGCATGTTTTAGCCTTAATACATCATAAATTGATGATTACTTATCATACTTAGGTTTGGGGTATTTCACGTGAAGATAATCCCTATGTTGGTGATGAAGATCCAAAGGCCGGGAAATATTGAAAATCTTTCTCCATGTCTGTCTTCATAATCGGATCTGGAATAAATGCCCCTTTACAAAGAAAAAACCGAACCAAACTCTGCTCCATATCAAGCTTGTCCCTCCTTGCCTTTGTTCACTGCCTGGGCTTGCAAACTTACGAGAGTGAAGAAAATGAAACCAGAGGAGGAGCATGTGTGTGCTTTGTTCCAGCTGGGTTGAAATATTATCACCATGAAAAGAATAAGAGAATCTGCTGCTCCTTGTTTGCCAGTGGGATTACAAATTGAATTGACAGTAAACATGAAAGGAATTTGAGCTACTGCTCGCTATTTCGCCATGCAGGATTGTGAAATTACCGACATGAAAATTTGAGACGCTGCTTACTCCTTGTTCGCCAGTAGGATTGCAAAATCGAGAGTGAAGAGATTAAGGGGTGCAGAGCAATGTTCTGTGTTTCGCCTAGTAAGCCGCCGAATCCCATGGATGAAGAGAAATGAACAGAGGCGACGGGTTGTTCCAGTTCACAAGTTGGTTTGCAATACTACTAGTGTGAACAGAAGGGAGGAAGTGGGAGCTGTACGCTCCTTGTTGGCCAGCGTAGTGAAGAACTGAAGAATGATTACATAGCTGTATGTTCCTTGCTTGCCCAGGAGATTGCAACATTACCGCTGGTGGAGAGAAATTATCAGAGGGTAAGGTTTGTTCCTTGTTCGTCGGGTAGGTTGCAAATTACCGACATAAAAAGACGAGAGAGAGGAGGATGAATCAAACGGTAGAGCATGAATATCCTAATTCACTTTGGGATTTTGTTGTCGATTGCTTTCGAAAAAGGATGAGAAGGCGAGGGCTTCTGTTTTTGTTCTGAGATTGAAGTCATCGAACTGGAGAGGAATGCATCCAAAAGAAAACGTCCACACTCGGTGAAGGAAAATGCTGGCAAGTTCAAGACAGTGGCTAGGACTTATGTAAACATCGACACAGAGCAGTAACAATGCTCGTTGTTCTTGGGAGTAAGAGAATGAAGGGAGGTGCATAGAGCTGGTGTCATTGCTCTCCAGTTGGCATCGTTCGAGAACAAGAGGGAGCAGAGCATGTGCGTTCTTGCTTGCCGGGTGAAGAGAATGAAGAAGAAGAGTGCTGTGTGGGTGTGGTTCCTTGTACAGGTGGGTTGTAATATTTCCATTGTGAGGAGAATGAAGAGAGCTAAAGATGTTTTGCATTCTGTTTGGTTGGATTTTCTATAAAGAATCAGGTGTATGTTATTTGTTCACCATGCTTGAGGAGACTGAAGGTAGAGCATGTAGGTTTCTAGTTCGCCGTGAACGAAAAGAATGACGATGGCATAGAGCCTGTATGTTCCTGGTTCGCTTGTTGGGTGAGTAAAATTCCAGAGTGTGAAGAGGAGAAGAGAGCATGGCTCGAGTTTTTCGCTCTCCAGGAGAAGAGAATGAAACAGGCGCTTGTAAGCTCTTTGCCTCGCCAGATGCTCCTTGTTGGCCAGCGTTGTGAAGAACTGAGGAATGATGGAGCTTACATGCTCCTTGTTCGCCGCATATTACAGTAGTGAAGCAACATGAATCTGGAGATGAAAAGAGGGAGGAGCATGTATGTTGCTTGTCTCCAGTTTGGGTGATGGTCGACAGAATGAAGATAGGGAAGAATGTAGTGGCGGCTGCTGGGAATTGGGTATGTCTGCCTTGGGATCAGGGTTTGTTGCTTTTAATAAAATAGTGAGTGAGATAGCAGCTAGGGTTATCCAGTTAAAAGGAAACAAAATGTTCCCATGCCATAGCTAGGTTCGAACCCGGGACCAGAGGTCTCCCCAATCCCACACTCAACCAATTAAGCTAATGATACAACTTACTACAAAACCGTGTGAAATAAAAGAAATGTCGAATCTCAGATTGAGTAAGCTTCCCCGAAACACTAATGTTTTAAACAAAAATACGGTGTAAAACTAAAGATGTTTCGCATGTAACAATGATGTGTTCTACTCTTTTTTCTTAAAAAAAATACATGAATAATAAAATGAAGACATGAACATAAAATTAATAATACAGGCAATATAATAATGAGATGTACATAAAATGATGAAAAAATCCTAAAACTAATAAAGATAAAGACAAAATAAAAGTGAATACTAGTAAGTAAAAGTCAAGTAAATATCAATGAAATGATATAAAATACACACGTAAAAAGATAGCATAAACTAACACAAGAACTAATAGGCGAGTAAATAAGTAATAAAATAGGGCACACTAAAACTAAAGTAAAAATAAAAAATACATAAAAACAAGATAGCAAAATAAGCAAATAAATAAAAGGGACGAGTTCAAAAACGGATGCACATGAACAAGTTTTGAAAAGAAAGGCGACGACCCTCTTTGTCTGAATTTTTCTTTATGGGGTGAGAATTTTTGGTGTCTACAAAAGATATTAGGAAACATCATCTAATCGTGGAACGATGAAGAATCCAGTCTATGTTTTCTAATCTGATATGTCAAAACTGTCTGATGTCTCCCTTTTGTTTGACTTTCTCCTGTGCGGCTAGGTTTGTATATATTTTTTTTGTCATAAAAAGGAGGACAGCGCCTCATGTTATATTATTGATGATAGAAAGAGATTCCTCAGCAAGATGAGTTACAATATGAGTAGGTGGGGCATTTAGGATTTCTAACCCAGTCCTCAACCAAGGCCAGTTTTAGCTAGACAATCAGCTATTTTATTACAGCATTTGGGCGAGAAGATTAACGCATCTCCCCATTTAGATTCAACAATGACTTGCATTCTTCAACTAAGGGCCGTAGAGGATGAGTGCTTGGGCAGTTACTCATCAGATTCACCATCTGTAAGAATCGGAGCAGAATATCACTTTGTCTAGAGCTCTATCTTTTGCCAACCGAATAGCATAAAGCAGTGCGTATAATTCTGTCTGGAGCACTGAGCATTTACCGACTGCGCCCACAAAGCCAAGCAGCCCACTGCCAGTGTGATCCATATAGATCCCTCCAATAGCTGCCTTGCCATTAACAGTGCTAACAGCATCATCCACGTTAAAATTCATAAAGGAATGAGGAGGTGGCAACCAGGTTAGCTGCCCTGAAACAGGCTGAGGACCAGGGCTTATGCTGCTCGAATAAGTGGAGGTAATGCAGTCGAGATGCCAAGCCCTGTGATTTTGATAGCAGCCTTGAATGACCATTCAAAACAACAAAACATCATGTGCTCATTTTTGAATATCTTGCTATTTCTCCAGCTCCATAACAGCTGACAGGTAATGGGAAAAACCATATCTCATTTGAAATTAATCAGATATTTCTTGTGACTTAACAGATTAGCTTCGATCCACTCCTGGATCGTACCTCCAAAAAATCTACCAATTTGAGACCGGCCAATCAGTTTAGTCCAAACAGTCTTGGCAATCGTACAATCCCTGAGCACATGAAGAGTAGTTTCCTTCCTCCTGACCACAATAGTGGCAAGAGTTATCTGTTGCGAGGCCCAACTGAAACCTTCTGCTATTAGTCATCAGCTACCTCACAAGTAAACGCCACATGAACACACGAACTCGCTCTTGAGTTATGATTTTCCAAATCTTTTTAATAGATTAGAATCTGTAGAAGGGTTGTTACCGCCAGAGTTCAGGAGGTTATATGTAGACGAGATGCTATATTTCCCATTATGATCAGGACACACGTTAAAGAAGTCATCTGCTGCTCCCGGGAATACTCCTTGCCCTTCAAATCTAGAATTAGACTTTGAGGGATGAACCGTAGAAATTTCTCTCACCTCCTGCCACCCGATTTTGACCAATACATTGAAACCGTGTCATTTCTGATTTAATGTGGAACTTCCTGAATAGCCACAGAGCACAAATCATGATTTCCAATCCACCTATCTGTCTAGAATTTGACAGAGTTTCCATTACTGATAACCCATCTAGATCCACCTTGAATAAGGGTCGAGCACTTCTTCAAGTCCCTCCAATTAACGGAGCATCAAGAAGTGTTGAGGTTTGGATATCTGCGAAGTAAGAGCTTCAGGCTATTGGATTTGGGATTGGTAATCAAATTCCAAGCCAACTTCCCGAAACAAGTAAAATTCATGGGACAGGCTTTCCCAATGCCAAGACCACCATTCTCTTTGGTTTTACAAAGCTGCTCCCACGAAACCTGATGTAGTTTCCGTGTATTTTGCTCATGGCCCCATATAAAGTTGCGGCACATCCTATCTATCTTTTCACAGACTCTAGAAGGGATAATTTGGCACTGTATTGTGAGGACTGGGATAGAGGAGATCACACTCTTAACCAGACAAATGTGGCCAGCCAACGAGAAAGAATTAATCTTCCATCCAGTAAGACGGCTACTAAGTTTGGACAGCAATAGATCAAGAGAGATTCTGTTGCCTTGTTGGAGATATACCCCAAGATATTTCCCAAAGGTGTTTGAAATAGGAATGCCCGCTTCTTGACTGATAATCCTCGCTCTTTCTCGACTCAATTTTTTTGACAGAACAATGGTGGACTTCTCAAAGCTGATAAGTTGCCCAGACGCAGCACAAAACTCATCCAAGGTTTCCTTAATAATATCGACCTGTCTAGGGGTAGCAGTGCTGAATAATACAATGACATCTGCGAAGAAGACATGTGAAATTTTGGTACCTTTCCGACCCATGCAGAGAGGTTTCCAGTTTTTCCTTTTCACGAACTGATTGATCAAATGAGACAATCTATCGAGACAGAGCACAAAGATATAAGGGGATATAGGATCCCCTTATCTTACCCCTCTGCTGGCCCTGAAAGAATTAGAAAGAACGCCATTCCAGCATATCGGAAAGGATGCCGAGGTGACACAGCTCATAATGAGATTCCTCAACTGGTTTGGGATGTTCAGGCATTTTAGAGTGTGCAGACTGATTTTCGTGAGTGGTTAGAACTGGAGTAATTAAAATAAAAGAAAAGAAATTAAAACTCAAATATCCGTCGGGCTGCAAACAAATCCCGTCGTTGTAGTATAGTAAAGTGTAAGCGACCGGATATCGAACCATGGGACTAAGGTGAATTATATAGTACCTAAGCGTGTCACAAAAAGGGGGGAGTTAATTGACTTGTTTTTGAAAAGTAAATAACAGATTAATTTAGTGAATTGAAGTTAAATTAAACGGAACTTCGGGTTCAGGTTAATATGATATGATTAATTGTGCTATCTCTACCGGTTTTATAAATAATTTGGCAAGATTCCTGTTATTATCTTAAGGTCCGATGAAACTCATAAGAACTCGTTTACCTGAAAATGCAAGGTCCGATGAAAACTCAAGCAAAATGCGTGTAAATGGCAGAGGAGTGTGAGGAATTTTATTCTTGCAACTTGTACTAACTTAAACGATGAAAATAAGTTCCTACAGTTTTACGGCTTAATTAACCTGTCTGTTCGTCACCGATCAGATTAAAAACAGATTTAGTAAGGCTTTTTAATAAATCGATGAAATTTATTAAAAAGGGAGAGAAACAAAACTTTAATCGTAACAAACTGAATTTATTTTAACCGGTAGAAATATAGATTACACAACTAAACAAACCATAATTAAACCTTCGCCCGGAGTAAATCCTTCTTAGCCTGACATATTAACTGGTAATAAGTCAGACAGAGGTTGAACGTAATATTAATAATAATGCGAGAGGTGTGGATGGTGAATGGAGAAATGAAGAGGAAGAAGAGTGGAGAGCGTACGTAAGATTTCTGTAAATGGAATGAGAGATTTTGAGTGTTGAGTTTGGGGTGGAACGTGTGTGAGCGTGAGTAGTTTTTGATGAAGTAGCAGTGGCTTTTTATAGAGAGGAAGAAGAAGATTGATTGCAGACAGAGGTGGAAGAGCATTGATTGCTCATTAATTGCAGGGGACAGAGCTGATGACGCGTGAGGAAAATAAGGTAGGCGCTGCGGAGTAGATGGATATGGCAGAAGCAAGTCGACGGGCGAAGAAGAAAACTGGCGCGCGTTGATTTTTAGTCACGTCCGCTTGTTGTCCTCATTGGCGTCCGCCTCTGAAGCCATGCGGACGTCTCTGTCTGTTTTTGTCCGCTCCTCTGTCTGCCTGAGTAACTCACTCACGTCCGCCTATCCCCATGTGTGTTGTCCGCCTATCCGTCCGCCCAGGGCTCACGCGGACATCTCTGTGTGTCCGCCTATCTCCATCACTTGTGTCCGCCCGGTCACACTTGTGTCCTGTCCGCCTAGCTGTCCGCCTAGCTGTCCGCCTATCCCCATGCGGACACAGGGGAGGTCTCAGGCGATGTGGCTTATTTCCTTCTACGAACTTTGACCGGCTCTAGATTCTTCGTTTGGATGCCGTTTTCTGAGCCGTTTGCGTCTATGCGTTCGTCTCTTCTTCGTCTACTTTATTCCCAGCTTGGTTTTCCTCATGTTTAAACAATAATTTGTGAGATAACAATAAAACATAAACTAGAGGAAACTAACCGAAGTGGAGAAATGAGCAAGAAAAGTGCTAATATTATATATGAAATACACCTATAAAACATGCTCATTTGGACACTTATCACACCCCCACACTTATATTTTTGCTTGTCCTCAAGCAAAACCACGTACCCAAGTAAGTAGGGAATGCTCAATGCTAACAAATATTAATATGAAGGGTAGGATAAACATGATCTTTTTAACTTATTGAGGAGTGCGATCCATCAACTGCTGGTGGCATAGGTGTGCTCAGGGTAAAAATAAATATAGAGTTTCGGGGTATGATCCAAGGTACTCCAATGTTTCTTTTGTTTAGGTGACTCTAAGAACTTTTACCATGGCCAACTTCTCTCAAGAATGGGCATTTGAGGAGAAAACAAAAGGAAAAATAGATTCATGCATTTGTTTCGCTTTTGCATAAGAGATGAGAAAATGTAGGCATCACGCCTTTGTATTTAAGAACACTCAACTCTCTTTGTTGGTTACCAATGGTGTCTCGCAAGTCCCTTATTATTTTGTATTTTTCTTTCTTTTCTTTTTTTTTTACAGTGAAGCACCCCTTAGCAATCCCTAAGAGAGAAGACAGAAAGAACCCTGAGCAATAAAATCCAACCATTTGCAGATTATTTGGTCACACCGCATATAAAATGCTCCTCAAAAGTAATCAAAATTTTAAAATTTGAACCATTTATCCCACAATTCATAATAGTATTTGTTTTTAAAGAGAACAACCTACATTAGCAGGGTACATAATTTTAATTTTTGAACCAAATGCAAGATAAGTAGAGAGATTTAAACATTTTAAGCACAAAATGCCCTGAAAAGGCTCTTCCCCCACACTTAAGCTTAAGCAATGCCCTCATTGCGTAGATGGTATTAATTCACAAGGCATGCAATAAATAAAGGAAAGAGTGTACTCCCCAAATTCCGTAGAGTCTGTTGAGCTCCCCCACACTTGAGTGCAGCTGTGGAATGTCATGAAATGTACCTGTAAGGAATATTCTTCATAGCGAGAAGAACTCAAGTAAAACTTGCATTTTATTATAAAATAATAAAGGGAAATATAGTACAAAAGGAAAACCACATTAAGTTAAAGGAAAGACAAAAGATAGATAGTGGGTTGCCTCCCACTAAGCTGCCTGGTTTAACGTCTCTAGCTAGACGTATTTGACCAAGCTTTAGGTGGAGAAGAGTTTGAGGGTGAGGTATCTGAACTGCTGGTGTTAGGAAGTTTGTACACTTTTGTAAACTTATGAGGTAGAGGTGTTGTCTGCTGTTCCTTTGGGGTGGAGGCTTCCTCGTATTCTTGTAAGAAAGAAATGGTGAACAGAGCATTATTATTTTCAAGAATTCCGGCATACCTTTTTAGACGGGATCCATTGACTTTGAAGCATTCTCCTTTTGATTCTGGAGTTTGTAAACACCAAAAGGAGTGGTTCCAACAACTTGGAATGGGCCAGTCCAGTGAGACTTGAGTTTTCCAGGAAATATTCTCAATCTGGAATTATAAAGCAGCACCCCGTCGCCAACCTTAAAGTCGCGTTGGTGGATCATTTGGTCATGATGTTTCTTGGTGCGTACCTTGTATATTGTCGCACTTCGGTATGCCTGATCTCTTAACTCCTCGAGTTCAGAGAGTTGAAACTTCCGCTTTTCTCCTGCGGTTTCTAGATCGAAGTTTAAGGCCTTGAGTGCCCAATATGCCTTATGTTCCAGCTCTACAGGCAGGTGACAAGATTTCCCATAAACAAGCTTAAAAGGAGACATCCCGATGGGAGTCTTGAATGCGGTACGGTAAGCCCAAAGCGCATCATCTAACTTAAGTGCCCAATCCTTTCGTGATGAGTTAACCGTTTTCTGGAGAATCCATTTTAACTCACGGTTCGAAACTTCTGCTTGGCCGTTTGTCTGGGGGTGATAAGGTAGAGCTACCTTATGACGTACCCCGTACTTACCCATAAGCGCTTCAAATGAACGGTTGCAGAAGTGAGATCCTCCGTCACTGATAATAATTCTAGGCACGCCAAAACGCGTAAAGATGTGCTTCTTAAGGAATCTGGTTACGGTCTTTGCATCAGCATGATGACAGGGTATGGCTTCGACCCATTTCGACACGTAATCCACTACCACTAAAACATATTGGTGGCCCTGTGAGGAAGGGAACGGTCCCATAAAATCAATGCCCCAACAATCAAAGAGCTCCACTTCTAGTATTCCCTGTTGTGGCATTTCATGTTTCCTAGATGTGTTACCCATTCTCTGACAATTATCACATTGTTTGCAGAATTGGTAAACATCTTTGTTAAGAGTCGGCCAATAAAATCCTGAGGCCAGGATCTTAGCAGCGGTCCTTGTGGGTCCATGGTGACCTCCGGCTTCCCGTGAGTGACAAAAATGTATGACGCTGTAAACCTCATCTTCAGGGAGACACCGGCGAATCAACCCATCAGCACAGACTCGGAACAAATACGGATCTTCCCAGAAATAATGTTTCGAATCAGAAAGGAATTTCTTCTTCTGGGAGTAAGATAGATCATAGGGTATTGTTCCAGAGACTAGATAATTGGCCAGGTCTGCATACCATGGCTCTTGCACTTGGGTGATAGAAAAGCAGTCTCATCGGGGAAGAATTCGTTGATAGGCACACTATCCGTAGGAGTTACCAATCTGGAGAGATGGTCAGCGACGACATTTAATTTTCCGCTTTGTCTTTGACTTCGATGTCAAACTCTTGCAGCAGAAGAATCCAGCGCAATAAGCGAGGCTTGGCTTCTTGTTTTGCAAATAGGTATTTGAGAGCGGAGTGGTCTGTGTGCACTATGACTTTGCTTCCCCATAAGTACGACCTGAACTTATCAAGGGAGAATACTATAGCCAGAAGCTCTTTTTCAGTGGTCGTATAGTTCTTCTGGGCGTCGTTTAGTGTCCTGCTGGCATAAGCAATCACTCTTAGAATCTTCTCTTTTTTCTGGCATAGAGCTGCCCCCACGGCGTAGTCACTTGCATCACACATGATCTCAAACGGGAGAGACCAGTCGGGTGATATGACAACAGGTGCAGATGCTGTTTTTGTGTTATTGTTTTGAAAGCAGCTGAACACCTTTCATCAAAATGAAACGGGGCATCTTTCTGTAGCAGGTCAGTCAATGGTTTAGTGATTTTTGAGAAGTCTTGTATAAACCGCCGATAGAATCCTGCATGCCCGAGAAATGCTCGAATATCTTTAACAGTAGTTGGTGCTGGTAATTTCTCGATAACCTCTACCTTGGCCTTATCCACCTCTATTCCTTCAGCTGATATTTTATGTCCAAGGACAATCCCGTCCTTGACCATAAAATGACATTTTTCCCAGTTCAAAACGAGATTTGTATCCTCACACTCTCTCTAATCAATCAAGTTGTGCTAAGCATTTATCGAAACTAGAGCCATAGACTGAGAAGTCATCCATGAATACTTCTATGCTCTGTTCGATGAAATCAGCGAATATTGCTTGCATGCATCTCTGGAAGGTAGCAGGAGCATTACATAGACCGAAGGGCATTCGTCTGTATGCAAAGGTACCGTATGGACAAGTGAAGGTGGTCTTGTCCTGGTCCTCTGGTGCGATTGGTATTTGGAAATACCCTGAGAACCCATCTAAAAAGCAGTAGTACTCTTGCCCTGCTAGTCGCTCCAACATCTGATCGATAAAGGGGAGAGGGAAATGATCCTTCCTGGTTGCCAAGTTTAAGCGCCGATAGTCGATACACATGCGCCAACCTGTGATCTTTCTTTGAGGGATAGCCTCTCCCTTATCATTCACAACTGCCTCGATGCCCCCCTTCTTCGGGACAACTTGTACCGGGCTTACCCATGGACTGTCAAAAATAGGATAAATGATGTTCGCATCTAGGAGTTTCAGAACCTCCTTTTTAACTACCTCCTTTAGGTTAGGGTTTAGCCGACGTTGAGGTTGCCTGACAGTTTTGTAATTGTCCTCCATATAGATGTGATGCGTGCAGTAGGAGGGATCAATTCCTTTGATGTCAGCAATAGTCCACCCGATTGTCGTCTTATGCTTCTTTAGCACTTCGAGTAGCCTCGTTTCCTCCCCGGAATTCAGAGAAGAGGAATAATGACAGGCAAATGGTTATTTTCAGCTAAAAAGGCATACTTGAGTTTAGAAGGCAGTTCCTTAAGCTCGAGCTCTGGTGGCTGTTCTATTGATGGAACTGATTTTTGAGGTTTTCTGTCGAGTGTTTCGATTGGTGGCCGGTAGGCTTGATAACCAGTCTTTCCTTTTTTTCACCAGCATGGCGTTAACTTCCGGATCCTCCACCTTTTCTTCTAGAGAAGTAAGTAATACTTGCTCTAGTGGTTCAGCTTCAACCTTCGGGATGGAAGATAGGGAATACATGTCCTCATATGTAGAAAAATCGCCTTCCTCCTCCTCATCATCTGTTAATCCCACTGTCTTAGCATGAGGAGAAAAGTTAGAACTCTTCTTCATCATTTTCTGCATGTCGAATTCGATCGTTTCGTCCTCGTACCGCAGAGTGATTTTCCCATCGTGGACGTCAATGATGGCTTTGGCAGTACTTAGAAACGGTCGACCCAGAATCAGGGGAACCTCAACATCGTCATCCATTTCTAGAATGACGAAGTCAGCTGGAAAGATAAAGCGGGACACTCCAACTACCAGATCTCGGACTATTCCCATGGGCTTGATCTCTGATCTGTCTGCTAGTTGGAGTTTGAAAGGAACCGGTTGCATTTCTCCTCCTTTTACTTTCAAGAAGGTGGCGTAGGGCATGATATTAATGCTGGCTCACAGGTCGCATAAACCGCTTCCACAGTCCACTCCTCCTATAAAACACGGGATTACGGGATTTCCCGGATCTGTTTGTTTGGGAGGGAGTGCTCGAAGAAGGGCAGCTGAGCATTCCTCCGTGAGATGCACTGTTTCTTTTCCAGGTTTCTTTTCTTCTTCTTTGTTAAGAGATCCTTAAGAAATTTGGCGTAGTTAGGCATCTCTTGCAAAGCATCAATTAGAGGTATGTCGAGGGTCAGTTTCTTGAAAATGCTCAAGAATTTGGAGAACTGCTCATCTAGGTGTTTCTTTTCATTCTGTTGGGAAATGGGAGTTCACTGTTTTTAGGAGATGAGGATGGAATGTCGATGGTAACTCGAGATGGAGGTGGAGTTTCAGGAGTAGGAACTTGGATTTCTGAGGGAGGTGAAGCTGGATTGGTTTTTCTTCATCATTGATGTAGGCCTCTTCATGATTTTCTTTTTCTTTTCCTTTTCTGGTGGCAAGTTCCCTTCCACTTCTTAAGAGACTGCACACAAGTTTGTTGATTGGAATTGCTGTCGTCTATAAGGATTGAATTTGCTTGTTCTCTTGGATTAGGGTTTGTCTGTGAAGGGAATTGACCAGGTGGTCTTTGTTGGGTGAGTAACTGTTGAATCTGAGACTTCAAAGCTTTTTGGTCTTTGCGCAGAGCTGCGACCTCTTCTTGCGTATCTCGGGATTTACCCATCATAGCTTTAAACATCTCTTGCATTTGAGACATTTCAGACTCAGGATTCGAAGGAGGCTGAGTTGGTCGACTCGATGAAGCTTCATTGCCATAAGGCTGTTGTTGATATTGCCTTTGGCCTCCTTGGAAATTGGACTGAGGTCTGTAATTTTGAGATGGTTGAAGTGTATGTGGGTTTTGGATATTGTCGGTGTTTGAGTAGCGAAAGTTGGATTGCATGTTACGTTGCCAAGGTTGTCTGTATCCTGAATTGTTGGTGAGATAGTTTGCCTCCTCTGCTGCTTTTAATTCTTGTAGTTGGGGGCATTGTTCATAGTCATGAGGCCCACCACATTGTGTACAAGAAATAACAGGAGATGATTGGGACAGAGGTGCATAGCCTGGAGGGGTTGTAGATGATCGGGAAATCATCGACTTAGCTTGCTGGGGGTAGGAGTTCATAGCCATCTGCTCAACCACTTTTTGCAGAGTACTGACTTTTGTTGCCTGCTGAGCATTGCTTTCCATGAGTTGCTCATGGCTTTTCATCAGTTGGTCGAACTTGTTATCACTTTCCCCAACATGGTATAAACCTGGAGTACCGCTCCTTGATCCACCGGAGGCCCAGTCTCTGATTTCTTCACAGAGAGACTCCATGCTATTCAGAAATTGTGCTCCTGGCTTTTTCAGAATGTCAGCCCCTAACGAGGATAGTACCATTGTTCTGCACGGACCGATCAAGCCTTTGTAGAACAATTGTGATACTTGTTCTTTCGTCAGACCATGGTGAGGACAAGTAAGTAGTAGTCCTTTGAAACGGTCCCAAGTTTCACAAATATTCTCCGACCCAGGTTGCTTGAAATTATAGATTTCAGCAATCATCTCCAACGTTCGGCTCGGGGGTAGGAATTTGTCGTAGAACTTGGTGGCCATGTCATCCCAAGTACCAATAGTACTTGGTGTCAGGCTATGATACCACTTGCTCGCACTTCCCGTCAGGCTGTGAGGGAATAATGACAATCTTGCGTACTGGAGTACTGCGTCGGTTGCAGTAAGACTGTTGGCATGTTGCAAGAATTTTGTAACATGTAACAGGGCTTCGTCTGGACTGGAACCATCAAACATACCCAGCTCCTTTACACATCTGATTTGATGATATGGCTTCAGCTTCTGCCACTCATCGTATTCGGATGGGCTAAGGTGAGGAAGGATGATAGCAGGCTGTTGTCCTTGTTAGACGGCCTGTTGATATTTCGAACTGTCGCTGGTGTAGATGCCATGTCAGCTTCCGGGTCAGATTCTATCACTGTGGTGGTAATGTTTTGTTGAGTTCGTCTCTGCCTTAGGGTGCGCAGAAAGGTTCTCTCGATCTCTGGAATGTAACCAACCGTGTGATTATTAATATTTTCTGGGAGGCTGTTTGACCTGGTAAAAGGCATTCACCACTCAAAACAAAGAAAGAAACTCGTTATGTGTTAGAATAAATAAAAATGTTAGGAATTAGTTGACAGAAATTTAATGTTAGTAGTTAGAGACAATGGAAAGAAATGACAGAAAATTGAAATGACAATGGAAAGAAATGACAGAATTAAAGTTAGTAGTTAGTATACTGGAAATTATATTAGTATACTGGAAATTGAAGGACAATGGAAATTAAATGTTAAGGACAATGGAAATTAAATGTTAAGGACAATGGAAATTAAATGACATAATATAAAGAGTTAGTAATTAGATGTCAGAAGTCAGATGTCCGAAGTCCAAAGTTAGATGTCCAAAATTAGATTAACAACAAAATAATATTAACAGATGATTATATTATAACAAGTGAATTAACCGGGGCTTAGGGACTAGACTAAATCAAGTCCCCGCAACGGCGCCATTTTGCAGACTGATTTTCGTGAGTGGTTAGAACTGGAGTAATTAAAATAAAAGAAAAGAAATTAAAACTCAAAATATCCGTCGGGCTGCAAACAAATCCCGGTCGTTGTAGTATAGTAAAGTGTAAGCGACCGGATATCGAACCGTGGGACTAAGGTGAATTATATAGTACCTAAGCGTGTCACAAAAGGGGGGAGTTAATTGACTTGTTTTTGAAAAGTAAATAACAGATTAATTTAGTGAATTGAAGTTAAATTAAACGGAACTCCGGGTTCAGGTTAATATGATATGATTAATTGTGCTATCTCTACCGGTTTTATAAAATAATTTGGCAAGATTCCTGTTATTATCTTAAGGTGATGAAAACTCATAAGAACTCGTTTACCTGAAAATGCAAGGTCCGATGAAAACTCAAGCAAAATGCGTGTAAACGGCAGAGGAGTGTGAGGAATTTTATTCTTGCAACTTGTACTAACTTAAACGATCAAAATAAGTTCCTACAGTTTTACGGCTTAATTAACCTGTCTGTTCGTCACCGATCAGATTAAAAACAGATTTAGTAAGGCTTTTTAATAAATCGATGAAATTTATTAAAAAGGGAGAGAAACAAAACTTTAATCGTAACAAACTGAATTTATTTTAACCGGTAGAAATATAGATTACACAACTAAACAAACCATAATTAAACCTTCGCCCGGAGTAAATCCTTCTTAGCCTGACATATTAACTGGTAATAAGTCAGACAGAGGTTGGACGTAATATTAATAATAATGCGAGAGGTGTGGATGGTGAATGGAGAAATGAAGAGGAAGAAGAGTGGAGAGCGTACGTAAGATTTCTGTAAATGGAATGAGAGATTTTGAGTGTTGAGTTTGGGGGTGGAACGTGTGTGAGCGTGAGTAGTTTTTGATGAAGTAGCAGTGGCTTTTTATAGAGAGGAGAGGAAGATTGATTGCAGACAGAGGTGGAAGAGCATTGATTGCTCATTAATTGCAGGGGACAGAGCTGATGACGCGTGAGGAAAATAAGGTAGGCGCTGCGGAGTAGATGGATATGGCAGAAGCAAGTCGACGGGCGAAGAAGAAAACTGGCGCGCGTTGATTTTTAGTCACGTCCGCTTGTTGTCCTCATTGCGTCCGCCTCTGAAGCCATGCGGACGTCTCTGTCTGTTTCTGTCCGCTCCTCTGTCCGCCTGAGTAACTCACTCACGTCCGCCTATCCCCATGTGTGCTGTCCGCCTATCCGTCCGCCCAGGGCTCACGCGGACATCTCTGTTGTCCGCCTATCTCCATCACTTGTGTCCGCCCGGTCACACTTGTGTCCTGTCCGCCTAGCTGTCCGCCTATCCCCATGCGGACACAGGGGGTCTCAGGCGATGTGGCTTATTTCCTTCTATGAACTTTGACCGGCTCTAGATTCTTCGTTTGGACCCGTTTTCTGAGCCGTTTGCGTCTATGCGTTCGTCTCTTCGTCTACTTTATTCCCAGCTTGGTTTTCCTCATGTTTAAACAATAAATTTGTGAGATAACAATAAAACATAAACTAGAGGAAAACTAACCGAAGTGGAGAAATGAGCAAGAAAAGTGCTAATATTATATATGAAATACACCTATAAAACATGCTCATTTGACACTTATCAGAGTGTCTTCAATAAACAGCCACAAAAGCCAATCATAGGCCTTCGCTAGGCCAATTTTCATGGCTAGGAAGCCGTCCTTGGCCTGGGTTGTTTGCATAAAATGTAAAGCCTCTTGAACAGTCACAATATTGTCAAAAATGTTGCGCCCTAGAATGAAGCTCGACTGACAGGGGGAGACCCATCTTGGCAGCAAGGGTTTTAGCCTGTTGACTATTGTCTTGGTCAGGATCTAGTACTGGACCGTACATAAGGATATGGGCCTGAACTGGCACACAGAAACCGTTTAGTCCACTTTTGGAATAAGAATAATAGCTATCTCATTTAGCTTAGGATCTATACTTCCTGAATCAAAGGATTTCTGAACAAAATTACCATGCCAGAATCTATATGATTCCAGAATTGCTGGAAGAAACCCGCAGGAAAGCCATCAATGCCAGGAGCTTTATACGGTTTCATGCTCCGCAAGGCCGCAGTCACTTCTTCCATGGATACTGGTGATGATAGTTGATTCAGTTCTGATTCATGAATAGAAGGGATCTGTGATCAGACAGCAGAGTTAAGGACTGGTCAATGTTTGTGAAAAGAGTTGTAAAATATTCTGAAACCAGATTTCTGAGGCCCTCATCATCAGTAATCTCAGCATCCTTCATTATTCATCAATTTAAGGATCTTGTTTTTTTGCCTCCTAATATTAGCTTTGGTGTGAAAGTGGGAAGAATTTCAATCTCCCAGACGAATCCATTGATCCCTCAACTTCTGGAACCAAAGAGACTCCTCCCTTTGAAGCCAAAGGTCAAGATCTTTAGATAGGACTCTCTCGAGACCCTTCAGGTGCTCACCCCTCCCTGCATCAATGGCATGTTGAATACCTTTTATTCTGGCCAGCAAACAGTTTTTATTTCATATAATGTGCCTAGAAGTCTCTCTGTTCCAGTCCCAGAGAAATGCCCCTAGCAACTCCAAAGACTCCGCTACCTCCTTGCCCGAATCCCAATGCTGCGAAACTACACTTTTGAATTCAGGATGGGTAAACCAGGCTGCGAGAAATCTGAAAGGTTTCTGACCTGGGATTCTTGAACAACTTGGATTAAGGCTGAGGGAAACCGGGCAGTGATACGATGTGAAACGGGCCAAGTTTTCAACCGTGGCATTTGGGAACAAGTTCCTCCAAGACACAGAGGCTAGAACTCTGTCCAATCTTGCACTGCGCCTCCCATTTGACCAATTCAACCGAGAGCCAACAGCTCCAAGATCCACCAAACCACGGTTATGGACCCAACTTGCAAAAGGACGGTCAATACCAAAGTTGTTAGCAGTAGAACCATTCCTCTCAGTAGGGCGGAGAGTCACGTTGAAGTCTCCCCCTACAATCCAAGGAGTGTCATTAGCAGGCTGTATACCATCAATGTCTTGCCAAACTTGGCCTCTGAGAGTAGGACTTGGACTCCCATAAATAGCTGTGAGATGGAACATCCGATTATTATATACAACTTTGCAATGTACAAACTGTCTATTGGAAGCAATCACCTGAATATTCACATAATATCTCCAAAGAATCCAAATTCCCCCACTAAATCCTTGGGCTTCTTCCTGAAAAACATTGTCAAAGCCTAGCTTTCTACATACGAAATCTGCTGTATTCCCACTCACCCTGGGCTCCATCAGAATTACAACATGGGGAGACTCAACTCTAATAAGCTCCTCATAACACGATGAAAATTAGCTTTGAGGGTGCCCCTCACATTCCAGAATAGCAACTTCAACATAATAACTTACTGAGTCCAACAAACAGGCTAAGTGCCCCCCTGGCCGGGCCTCTTTCGAACCGATGTCCTATCTGATTCATTCTGAATGTCCAACGAAGGCTCCGCAGTACCATAGTTTTGAGCAATAGGTTTAGAAATGAGAGTGCCCATACCTTTACCAGAAGGCATCGGGGGATTAGCAGAGAGGGGTGTCCCCCCAGCTTGGGCCATACTCCTATACGAATCAGTGAGCCTAGGCATGCCCGCAGGAGCTTCGGAGCTCTTCACCAATGTAGCAAACCGAGATCCACTCACAGGCAATTCTGACTTCTTTTGAGCATCTGAAACTCTTTTCAGTCTAGTTTTGGCCACATTACGATGCTTGGGCACCATCCAATCTCCATAACCATTAATGATATGGTTGGGTTCTTGATAGCTCGCTTCAGGAACCAATCGAACACCTTAATCCTGTTTAGCAGGAGTCTTGGTCTCACGAAAAGGACAGACTGAATCTCTGTGTCTGTAACACCCACACTGAAAGCAAACTAGATGGAGACCCTCATACTCTATCTTCATTGTTTTCCTATGAAATCGATACTTAGCAAGGAGGAGCTTTGTAAGATCAACTTCAATTGCCACCCTAGCTAGGCGAGATTTGCCAAATTCAGCAGCAGAGAGATCCATCTTCTTGACTGTACCAACCTTAGCACCCACAATCCTGAGAAATTCCTCATTATAGTACTCATTTGGGAGGTCCGGAAACCGCACCAAGACCTCAAGCACCGCGAGAGCCTCCGTGTTGGGGTTGAAATTTGGTCTCCATCTTCTTACGGTAAGGTAATGATCAAGAATGGGCCACGACCCTTCTGTTAAAACATATTGAAAGTCCCCTTCGTTGGCAAACATCACTCTGAAGAAGCCGTTCGTGAGGTCATCCATTGTGAAATCACCTTGGAGTTTCCATCTAGACTTCATTTGTTGTACATAACTCCCATCGGGAGGTTCTTACCAAGGAGCTTTAATATGAGAGCATTCCGCCAAGGAGATCAAAAGCGTTGTTTCTGTTCTTTCGACATATGACTAGACGGGCATCTGGGATCATCGTCATCCAAACTCTCTTCCTCGTCATCTGAAACTTCCTCCAACCAATCGATACAGTCTGTCGCAGCTGAACTTGCAGGTGAGTCGCCATTGACCACAGATTTAAAGGTGTCTAGCATTTTCAAGTTAGGGGAGGGCTCTGAACGCAACTACGAATGTTGGGAATCAAGAATCATGTCCACACTCTCTGAGCTTCGGGCTTTCTTGACCTTTTCTGACCAAATTTCAGATCTTCCATCGAAATCAACCTCGCCTCCCGAAGGGAAAAAAGCAATCAAAGTGAGGGATCCACTACTAAAAAACTTGTAATCACTAACGAAATTTTAGCGACAATCAAAATTTGATAGTAAAGTTAATAATTACTAATAAAATATCAACGAAATACTAACGAATGATATTAAGTAATTATTATTTTTACAAAATTAGTAAGGAATATATATGTTGTTAGTAAATTACTAACAAAAACAATAATCTGAAAGTAATTACCAACAATTATAAAATCCCTCACCAAATAATTAACGGATGAATACATCTCTCACTAATTACCAATGAATAAAAACAATCCTTACCAATTACCGATAAAAAAATTCTTACCAATTACAATTAAAAAATTCGTAACCAATTACTAACAGAAAATAATATCAATAAGTAATTACCGACATATTAACAATCATAAGTAAATTAATTAACGTATAATCAGATATATAAAAATTACCAATAGATACTCAAATCTATAAGCAATTGCCAATGGATTTAGAAATTCGTAAATAAGTTAATTATCACATAGTAAATTCTATAAGTAATTGTGCTATATTTCCTCTGGTTGCAGCTTCCGTCCTCAGAGCCCTTTCTTCCTCCTTTCAAAATCCCAAACTCTCTCAGCCCCTTCGTGAATCATCTATCTCTCTCGCTAAGCACTACGATCAAATCGGAAATTCCCCTCTGCTTCTCAATTTCATAATTGAAATCATAACTCACGGAAGTATTGAGTATTTTCTAACACAATCGAGCGAAAAATCTCTCTTCGCTGACTACTAATGACGGAATTTCCAAATTTCTCACATGCGGACTCGTCTTCACCAGGAAGGAGCGACGAAGTTGTGGAGAAGAATATGCACCAATTTTTTATGGTTGAGTAACAGTGGTATCTTCTCATCTCAGATTCTTTATCTCAAACAATTGTGGTATCTTCTCATCTCAGATTCTTCATCTCAAACAGTTGTGGTATGTTGTCACTATCTAATTATTGACAAGCGGATCTCTCTTTGTCCTTTGAAATCTGATCGAACTTTCATCTCTCGGTCAGTTTGTCATTTCCTCAGATTTCAGTTTTTGCCAGTTTCTGCAAAGGTGATTTGCTGAATTTATTTTGTTCATTGGATTGTTGTCCGTGCTCATTGTTTGTTTGAATGTGACGGCCATCTACTTGATAAACTGTTTTGCTGTTTATTTTTGATAAATTTTACATCACTAGAGTCCTAGTGGAACTAAAAACCGGTAACTAAAACTTTCAATCAGTTATAATCTGTTTGTGATCTAATTCATCCTTTTTTATTAGCATTTTGTCTGCTTGACGATGGAAAGAACTTGATTATTAGGTCTTGCCTTGATAATATATGGGAGACTATATGACTATTATAAATGATGACTTGGTAACTTTGATGTGTAAGGAAAGTTGAAATTGCATGGTGAGTATCACTCATTCTGTTTCTACTAATGGCTTGATCAGTATTTAATGACGAGGTTGGAGAAACACCAATGGATTTTGCTGTAAGACTTGTCATTGCCTCTTCGTTGAAGGATATTACTGCTCCACACTGAAGGGCCCTTTTATGGGATAGTTGTATTTTGAAGTTTATTAATCTATGTCGTGTTTTAAAGTGTTACATGAGCATTTAGCTTATACACTCCATACTGGTTTTGAATTATATGTAATCTATATCTAGCAGGCATAATATTTTGGGTAGTTCTTGGCTGATACACATGCATAATCTATGCTAAAGCGTGCTTGACTATTGTTGCACATCTCAAACAGTTTGCCATGTCTCCACCAATCTCTTGATGTTATGTTATACTAATGTTTTCTTTAGCGTTCAACGTGTGGTAGTATTTCTCACATGCGAGCAAAAGTTATCCACACATTGGAGTATTACTTTGATTTTATGGACAACTGAGAAATTGTTTCTGTTTCCTGCATATGGTCCACATAGAGGAAAAGTATTTAGTCTCATTCGATTTTATCCACATGTATGATCCTAATGAGTTTTTGATATTCAAGTAATTTTGATGTCTCCAAACAGCTCAATATTGCACTTCTGAATTAAAGGGTCTGTGGAGGTTGATTTTTCAGATACTAGAGTGCTTGAAGGTGCAGCCTAGCCACAATCTCTCTACATGAGCCATTTATTCACTCTGTTTCTTCATGAGCCATTGCTTTGAGTTGTATCCTTGTTTCTTCAGTGGCTCTGTGTCCACCTAGAAAACAGTGGAAAGAATTTAACAAGGCTCAGATCATAGGTTTGCAAGCAGATACGTCTTCCATCTGCCTAGGATTTAAGCACTCAAAACAATTCACACTTGGTGTTTTTAACCCTCTGCACCGCTGCAAAACAATTCATCTGGTGCGTTCTAATTTTGATCATTTTTATCAATTGCTGTTACATGATGGTTGTAATTATATTCTCAAGGATTTTGAAAAGTACTTGTCTTACAATTATTTTGATGCTAGCTTAAGTCCTCTAGGATGGGAGCAGGTATAACAAAATTGTACTTATTCTTTCTCCTCAATTTAGACAGTACTCACTCATCTTCGGTTTATAGTTAAAATTGCTTGTAAACGGTCTCTGGTGTGTTGCGGCCCAGGTTAATAACTTGCTGAAGCAGGTTCTTGCTAACCGTATGTCTAAAAAAGTTGAGTTGGTCATAGTTTCTCTTTAACCAGGTTAGAAACTGTGCATGTCTCATATTTTAACCACTGTTTGATAGACTATGATTAACTTGGGTTGGTGTTTTTATGGTATTGTCTTCAACATTCATTCATTCATTCAATACATTATGATAGTTACATTAAGGATAATCTACTCATGGTATGCTTTTATGTAGTAATTGAATTCTTTCTTTTTTTTGCCATTTATTCTATGAAAATGTATGAATTATAGTGGGTGTTTTAGGCAATTTCTTGCGCATGATAACTGGGCAATGTGGCATGCTGATGGTATGAGCAAGTTGTATGGTGTTGTTTTGTGGGACTGAAAATGACCTTAAGGAATGATCAAGCCCCTTTTCTGCCACATAGCAGGGGTGAAAAGAGTAGGCTTTTTAGCTTGCTTGTAGACGGTGTAAAAATATTTTCAATTTGTACTTCAGACTTGGATGAGCTTGACCTTTTTTCTTTCTTTTGTTTGTATGTATTAACCATCACCTGATGAAATCCTATGATTTCTATTTGATTGAAATGTTTATGACAATTTTAAGAATTTGACATTTTTCATTATTGTTCGTGACTTACCACTTCTGTTATGTTATAGGAATCTATACGGATAGACTTTCCTGACTGAAAAATGATGCCATTTTTCCTTGCTTGAGATGGTGCTTAAAAGCGGAAAAGAACAATGGTTGTGAAGCTCTGGATGAGCTCATGAGATGCTCAACTCCTGAATAGCTCTTTGGGCAGTATAGCTCAAGTCCCTTAGCTTTGCTGACGTTTGTGCGGTTCCCTTTGATGCCAATCAGCTGCTTAAGAAGGTGAGCAGCATCATCTCTTACATGAGATAACCGTGGATGGATTAGGAGTTCCAACTTTGCAGATTGCAAATTTTATTCAGATTCTCGCCTCCAAGGATTAAAAAGATGTTGAGTTACATTTGATAGGAGGATCATACTCTTTTGTTTTATTACTGTTGTATCATTTTTATATGAATTGGAAATAATCTTTTGTATTAGTGATTTTATTAGAAATGTAAGAAAATGCTTTTCCAGTTTTAATGTAAATTGTGATTCGATTATTGGTGTGTTATAAGCTCTTTTGATTCTTGTATTAATACAACAAAATATAAAATTAATGCAGACCACAAATATTCTTATCTTATAACTATCATCGTTAATTACCAATGGATGGAATCCTTGTAGAAATCCCTTAGTAATGCTAATGGATTAGTATATCTCTTGGTATTACCATGTATAATCCTTATTAATTACCAAGGGATTATACCCCTCCTCCATGGTAAATACATGAATTATCATCTCTTGCTAATTACTAACAAATATTGTTATTATCTTGTTTACGATATTACCAACAAATTTTGATGTGTTGTCGGTAATTGCTAATGATTCTAATTATATTGGTAAGTTTTAGCGACAAGCAAAACACTTACGAATATATTTTATCGGAAGTTCATCGGTAAAATAGATTACCAACGAATTTTCTTATTTTACCGATGAATAATGCGTGCAATCATTCCTTTTTTTTACGGAGAAGTCTGCGCGCCTGCTCCCAAAAAAATAAAACAGCCCCTAGGCATGCATGTATATCAGCCCATGCGCATGGATAAAAAATCCATGAACGTTGCTGCTCCAGTTCAATAAGTCTTCATGTTCAGCCAACATACAGCTTTGTCTTTTTTTTTTTTTTTTTTTTTTTTTGAAAACCCAACATACAGCTTTGCGAAATCCTTCCAATTATTTTCTCAACAGTATAGGCATTGTGGCAGCCATAAATTCATTGACGTGAATGCATTAAAACAATCCAAGTCGTGGCCATCATTGTACGATGTCCAAATATGTAACCGATATGCTGCTTCTTCAAGCTTTCAAAAACGCGAGACTATTTACTGAACTCGTTCGCTCAGTCGAGTTTTCACTTCGCTCAGTCGGAAATTTAAAAAACTTTACCATTTGCCCTTACCCTTAAATTCTCCTATATATACACCTTTTACCCTCTATTATCTCTCCACAAAATTTCAAAATCTCAAAAACTCTCTATCTCTCTAGAATTCTCTCTGACTTCTCTCTAGAAGCGGTAACCGAGGCGCGGAGCGGGAATGGGGAGCGGAGAGAAAAGCCGGTGCTCAAGTCATCATTCTGTTAGTACGATCTGCAAAATCAGGTTCTTTTCTGTCATAATTTACAGTTTTTTAGCGTAGAATAGCAGTAAAAGTAGCAAATTAGTAGTAGAAAACAGTAGACGAATTCGGAAACGGGGGAGGAAGAACAGCCGGCGCAGGCGCCGGCCACAATGAGGGAGCGAGGTCGCTGAGCCGGTTGGAGAGGAGGGGCGCTGGAGCGCGGGGGGAGAAGAAGGCTTGGTGTTGTGGGGGCGCGGACGGTCGAGGGGTGGGCGAGGGCGCGGAGGTCGAGGAGTAGGCGCGGGGCGCAGGGTTGGCTGGGTGGGCGCGGGCGCGGTTTGGCTGGGTCGGCGCGGGCGACTTGTTTTTCAAAACCGCTGTATTTTCTTCGTTATTGCTCCGTTTTTCGAACCGTTTGCGCCGTTGCGTTTGTCTCTTCGTGTACTTTACGATGATATACTTTGTTGATTTTTTCATGCGTTATGTGAGATTTATTTTAAAGTACGTAATATTAGGGTTTAAGAGTAGTAGCACTTCGTGAGTAACGACGTTTTTCTGCTTAGGGCGGTCATACATTGTATACCTCTATTATGCGTTGTTTTAATCAGTTCCAGGATTTGTATGAATTTGTTTATGACGTTGAACTACTGAGATGCATGTATGACCGGTATTGACTAACCTCGACCGGTCTTGACTAACTGTAAAAATAGTATGACTAAATTCTACGGTAAACACAGATGAGCGGGGGGAGGAAAGGGCCAAGGTTTGCTTGGTAGGTTCGGTCTGGGTAAGGGTAAGTCGATTTCTGACCGAGGTGAGAGTTCATCACACCCTCGTGTGAGCGGGCCTGATGCTGCTTGCTGCAAGAGAGGAGGTGTACACAGTACAGCTACGCTTCGTCCAGGAAGCGTAGGGAGAGAGTTTCTACGAGCCCGTGAGGAGAGGATGCGGGCGGAGTTTGAGCTGGAGCAGGGGGAGGAGGAGGAGGAGGAGGAGCAGCAGCAGGAGCAGGAGGAGGAGCAGGAGGTGGACCAGATGCATAGTGTGGATCTGGACTCATTGATCGGCGATGGGACGACTGGTCGTGAGGTCTGATAGTCCTGATTGGCCTACTCCTGACAGAGTGGGGCCGGAGACGCACGTCATCACGAGGCTGACGCTGATGACGAGGACATAGATGAGCCGGTTGCTGAGGTGGCCACACGGTGGCGCCGTCGTCGCCGGTCCCCAGTACATGGTCCGGCAGAGGGGGTGGCGCAGATGCCGGCTTTCTGATGCTTGGTTGCTTGGGCAGACTCCAGTGCCCGGAGGCCCTCAGGATACGAGTTTGATCCCGAGTTTCGGTGGTCACGTCGCGCTGACGTGTGGCGAGGAGTGGTATGTTTCCCGTCTGGTAATAGATTCCATAAAATTTAAGATTGTTTAGGAAATGGTTAATATAGTGTGAACTCAATCATAAATATTCAACAGGAGAAGGATGTCTTAGCTTCAAGCCTAAGACGAAGTATTTGGAGGCGTGGACTCCGAGTACATTGAGGCACCCAGAGTCTCTAGCAGCGGTCGAGGATAGCGGACTTGCGCATCTTGTCGACATAGCGCATGGGTGTTTTGACCTCGCGCTCCTCTCAGGTTCGTGGAGAGATGGCAGCCTGACACGAACTCCTTTCACATTGCCATTCGGAGAGATGACTATTACTCTCCACGACGTCTACCACATTTTGGGTATCCCCATCACTGGCATGGCGATTTCGTACCAGCCCGGGGAATGGCGCCCGGGTCGGCATAGCGGCCCCCACATTACATGTTCTCATCCCCCACTTCCTACGGCTGTTTGCCGCGGCGGACCAGCAGGAGCTGATAGACTGTAGGTTCCTGGAGAAGAGCCAGGTACGTTACCGAGCTCTTCATGATACTTGTGGCGGTCAATACTGTACCCCACTTCAGGAGATGACGGCGTTCCTCTGGTGGCTGGTGTCCCACTCATTGATCATCGACAAGGGCGGGGATCGTGTTATGCCCTCGTCCTACTGGCCGATCCGTGACCCTAGTAGGGTCCACTTGTATGCGTGGGGGACGGGACACTGGCATACCTGTACCGACAGCTCGGCATCGCTTCCCGGGCGGATCACGTCAGCTGGGCTGGTTGTCTGACGTTGTTTCAGGTGAGAACTTGATTGTGAGCTCACGAGTTAAGTATTGTAAACTTATTGATTGACTATGTTGGCTAATGTTTTCGGATGATCACCGCAGTGCTGGATCTATGAGTACTTCCCCATGTTCAGACCGGAGCCCCTTTCAGACTGGGATGGTTGCTCCCCGGCGGCGGCGAGGTGGCCTCGTTACACGAGGAATTTGATGGACGATGAGAGGCTACGTTTCGTGAGGGGGCGGCTGGACATGATGTCCTCTACTGAGGTACGAGTTGCTTAGCGATTGTAGTAATTAAAAGTTGACGGTTAACGTATCGTCAAACATTGTTTCATTTAAGTTGTTAATGTTTTCCATTAAATGAAACGTAGTTGTTTGGCTGCATTTGAGGCAGAGGGTGCCCTCGTATCACAGGCGCGCTCCCGTTTATGGCACCATACAGTTCTTGGATATTGCTGAGCCGTATATGCCCGAGCGGCGGTGTCTGCGCCAGTTTGGATACATGCAGACTATTCCCCCTCAGCCTATCAGACCCGACAGCCATTATCGTCCCAGACATGGGAAGACGTACCTTGCTTCGTACGACTACGGGACAGCCGTGTGGGACAACACGACAGGGCCCAGCAGGTGGAGGTTTCCTCTGGCACGTGCGGATATGCCATGGGCCGTGGCCCGGATTACATCCGGTGGTTCCAGCGCTGTTTCTCATGTTCAGGTGCGTCCCCTGGGAGCGGACGGTGCCCCAGTACACGACGAGAGGATCAGCTTCAGGTAAATACTAGTCTTGTTAATTTTTTTTGTTTTGTAATTGTTTTTAAATACAACTTCACATTTATACCTTACTGCAGTATTGGGATGAGACAGCGCCGCTTATCATGAGTCTCGCACCGCGAGAACAACCCGGGTTGGCCACGGGTTTCCCCCCTGGGCGGCTGATACGCTGGAGATGGCCTTTGAGTACTGCCGGCTTAATGTCCGACCACCCCTGATTCGGCCACACGTCACAGGAACCCTAACCAGCCTCGTGCTGGCATGGAGTGGTACATCGCGGGGCATCGCACCAGAGGCCTTAGGCCTAGAGGGGAGGGTATGTACCGTAGGCACATGGAGCAGGCGCGTCGTGGTGGGGGTGATGGTGGGCGCGGTGATGATGCGAGGGGACGGGGGGGTGGATGGGAGGGAGGACATGGTGATGGGAGGGTGTGGCGTGGGTTGATGGCAGGGGACGACATGCTGGTAGTGGTTCTGGGCGGGTGGGTATATGGTGGTGGTGAGTATGGTAGGGGTGGGTTATGGTGGGTATAGTGGTGGTGGTTTGGATATTAGTAGAGTTATTAGTTTATGTTGTTTTGAACATTCTGTATTGATGCTTAAACTGATGTGGTTATTGTAATTTTAATTTATGTTTATTTCATTTTAAATAATTCATTCTTGTTTATGTCATTAGGATGTCAATTCCCTTTGCAATTCACGTGAACCATTACACCGCACTCAATGAATACGGGGCACGGTTCCAACGTGCTCGGGATGGGCAGTGATCAATACAGAAAATTAGAACTCCGAGAAGTGTAACCACTAACAGCTTCATTAAATCAAATTGTCAGATCACATTTTGATAATCAGCAACTCAACGTCTTTTCCATTGTTTACCTAGGATGGACCAAGATCTGTACAACGACTCTATCGTCGATTTACTAACCGATGCGGACGTATGCATGATGTTGCAGAACTTCTTAGACCTTGGAGAAATAATGGAAAGAGTTAGGATTCTTGTGAAGTATGAAGATGATTCAGACTTCGAAGACCTAGATGTAATACGAAGCAGGGCTGAGGCGGACCGTAGGGAACACAATTCACGGTACAGGGCTAGTACGAGGAGACGACCTCCCCCGCTTAATCAGTGCATCCATATTTGGCTTTCATGTACTAGTAGTCATCACAACCGTTTTTGTTGTTAAAGGTTTAAAATGATGTGTGTGTGGAATAAGTTGTAACATTATGAGAAATGATGTGTGAACAATGTTGATTGAAAATGAAACTCTAAAATATAATCGCTTTTGAAAGTCTTAAAAATATGTTTCAAATATGTGTACAATTAATAGTAAAAAAAACATTTTTTTCAGCATCTTGTCCAGCGGTTAGAAAAACAGATGGGAATAAAAGCATCACAAAGTTGTTCACGAAACGGGATAAAAGCATCCACTCAACATGAAGTCACTATACGTATTCACTATTAGTATGGTATTCAACCTACGATTACTGATGGCCAAAAAAGCATTCATTACCAGTAACCTTGCTGATGTTGTGATCGAAGGTATACTTGAAAAGTACCCTTGGTTGACCAAGTAAGGATCAGCATCTTGTCAGCGGTTAGAAACACAGATGGGCCAAAATTCGATCATTAGCAACAAGATGAAATATTGTACAACTTTTTTTTTGGTAAATTAGGTGTCATATGTGCTTCTTAAGATCAATGCCAATCTGGGTGGTCTAAATTCTTTGTAGGACGTTGAGTCGCTACAGCAGTAGAGTGTTAGAACGCATTGTATCTACGCTGAATTTGCTTTATTAGATAAAGTATAATCCACTGTATCAACATGAGACACTAAAAACTTCAAAATTTTCAATGTCCTTCTTCAATACATTAATCTTGCAAAAACATCACAAAGTTGTTCACTAACGGGATAAAAGCATCCAATCAACATGAAGTCACTATACGTATTCACTATTAGTATGGTTCAACCTACGATTACTGATGGCCAAAAAGCATTCATTACCAGTAACCTTGCTGATGTTGTGATCGAAGGTATACTTGAAAGTTACCCTTGGTTGACCAAGTAAGGATCAGCATCTTGTCCAGCGGTTTTAGAAACACAGATGGGCCAAAATTCGATCATTAGCAACAGATGAAAATTGTACAATTTTTTTTGGGTAAATTAGGTGTCATATGTGCTTTCTTAAGATCAATGCCAATCTGGGTGGTCTAAATTCTTTGTAGGACGTTGGGTCGCTAACAGCACGTGTGTTAGAACGCATTGTATCTACGATGAATTTGCTTTTATTAGATAAAGTATAATCCACTGTATCAACATGAGACACTAAAACACTCAAAATTTTCAAATGTCCTTCTTCAATACATTAATCTTGTTAAAACATCACAATGCTTCTTGAATATACTAATGGCATACAAAGAATTCAACAAAATTTTACAAATTCTAATCTTCTATAATCAAGCGTCCTGGTTCACCAATTGGGGGAAACAATCTGTACCACTCTGCATTGCGCGGTAAGTACGGATCAATATAAGCTGTAACTGAGGGCTCATGCCAACGTCGCCACATCGGATTCAAGATTGGGACTGGACAATTTTCGACTGTTTGGAGTCTAATGAAATGAGACTGCTCAGCGACACATGCAAGAGTGACCTCTGCTGTTGGACGACCTAACCCCCGATCATCACGTAGCGGCAGTGCGACCAACCCAGTAGCCTTACCATCGTATCCTTTTGAAAAACTGATAAGCGCAATGTGGTATACAGTGCACACGATGACACCAATATCTAGAATTTCAATCCAGTATTGTGATGGTGCAAATGTGTCTGCAAACCAATTCAGTCGATGGTACTGTCTATCGTACCAATCTTGTTCAACTTTATTTAACCACCAATCTCTTCTATCCTCCAGCTCATCCAAGCATGCACGTCTAACCTGTTTCCATAGCCTTTCATCGTTGTACACGGCATCAGCAATGGCTCGAAACCCACAGTTTCCATCACCCACTATCCCCTGTAACCTATAATATAATTACCTAATTGCGGATCGAGGTCAGTCCAATACGACGAGTATTTCCAGGGGCTCCAGTATGTCGGATATGGTGCATGTTGTTGAGGTGGATTGTGTTGCATTGTCGGTCCTTCTCCAGTTTGACTCATTCGCTCAGATGACCAACGCTGTGATTGACTGTGTTGCATTGACGGCCCATGATCACTTGTACTTTGGGGTGCTGTCGAGCGTCGCTGAGACTGCGAACGTCGTAGGGGCGGACCACGGTTTCCAAGACCTAAATGCTCGTGCTCGGACTTGTCCCTAGTGTTTGGCCTCTTCTTTTTTTTGGTAGTGGGTCTTCCCTTAGGCGCCTTCACCTCTGGTGGCTGTAAACCAGTGTGATCATCCTCGGGCTCCCATATTGGCTTCCACGCGTTGAACGCTTGTTCAATCGTCGTAGGATCATACCGCTGAGACAGATCATCATACCATAAACCTACACATGAGAGTTGTTCCTCTGTGCTATACGACTCATCGTATGTTTGGCGTTGTGCTTCAAATTCTTGTTGTGCGTCGTATCTGAGTGTTCGCCAGAAGATATGCACTTCTTCAACTGGTATATTCAGACCGGCTTGAATGTACTGAAACATACGAAACGCGCACGGTAATCCCATGGTCGAAGTAAACGCACAAACATCTTCGTACGATGTTGTGTGGTCAATATCGCACCTCCCGCTTCTCAGCTGATCCTGGAGTATTTCCAAACATTTGAGGCTCACTTGATTGACCAGAAATAAAAATGGGACTTGCTGGTCTTCCGAAACCCTTCTGTCAATGGAGAACTCGAAGTCTTGTTTAATGTGAAAATGTTGCCCTTCGACGAATCTATGTATGCTGTCGAAGCATGTGTCTAGAGATCCGGTGGATGTATGAAGCCAACACTTTAGAGCTGAGTGGGCGCTCTCCGCCCTACACATTGGAAGTCAATTAGTATCAGATAAATGGGAAACATACCAATACAAACAACAGAACATGTTGACAATTAAAGTTAAGCTAACCTGTTGGTAGATGTGTTGCCGAAATGCCTGAATCTCTTAACCCATACCTCACAAAATTCTCACGCTGACATAGCCATGTGTTGTTCAAGTACACAACGAAAGGATTGTTGGCGCCGTAGGAGTGTACTAATTCCCGTACTGTTCATCGTACTTCGCAATAGTTGAGGCGTAAACTAGTCGCTTCCACCGATGCACTACTAAATTGACTCTGTCACGGTCAATATGCATTATCTTAAGCGCATTGGCAGCCACATTCTTGCATATATGCCAACGACATAGAAGATGTGGTACAGAAGGATATACCACTGAAAGTGCTTTCACTAGCGCCTTTTCATTGTCAGTGACAACACATTTGGAGGATAGATCAACACCTTCGTCAGCTGATTAAGCATCCACGTGTATGCAGACTCATCCTCTCTGACCGCAAAACAGAACGCTATGCAGAAGTTCTTGCCGCACGACGTGACTCCGACGAACTCCACTAGAGGCACCTTGTACATGTTCGTCTTGTAAGTGCTATCAATGAGCACTACATAAGGAAACATCTTAACGAGCGTCAGCGAAAAGGGTGTGCGCAAACAAGACAAGACCCAGCCTAGATGGATTCCCTGCAAAATGGATATTTAATTAGAACTAACATTTAAAGTGATTAACAGACAAATAAACCAACACTGAACAGATGTGCCGACACTTACTTGCATCTTTCTCGGACCACCAACTATAATTACGTTCATCTAGCGAGTGCATGAAGGACGCTACATCTGTACGTCCGCCACGATCTTCTTTTCTGAATTTCGAAACTAGGTTATGAATCGATGTCTTGTCTGCAGTACTTTCAGGGTTCTTGTCATGTAAATGGGCCCACATCTGCCTAGGCGCAACACCACTCCTGTACAAACTTTTCATGCTTGCCCTTTCGTCGACGCTAAAGCGAGGCCGGACGAAGTGAGATTGTGGGTTCCTCGCTAACGCGTGGTTGTGCGTCGGGACCATTACCAAGACAGACCAGCCCGTCTTAACCCCACCCCTGATGCTTAGGCGGAAAGGGCAGTTGCATTTCTTCGTGGCACGCCGTGGCCTTTGACTCGACGATGACGATTCTCCTGTGCTAACCCGTGGCCTATGCTTGCCGTACCTCTCACACGTTAGTATTACTTCACCGTCGTCTCGCTTAGTCTGTCTAATTAGATAAATATTATTAGCCTCTCCGGTGCGAAAGGCATAACCAACCGCCTCCTCTGCATCGCCAAAGACTAGGCTACTATTAAATACATGACTTGCGTCTACGTTCGCATCCTCGAATTCATCATCGTTATCACCCTAAGCAGAAAAACGTCGTTATTCATCAAGTGCTACTCGTAAACCCTAATACTACGTACTTTAGAATAAATCACACATAAGCCATCAAAATAATCAGCAAAGTATATCATCGTAAAGTACATGAAAAGACAAACGCAACGGCGCAAACGGATCGAAAACGGAGCAATAACGAAGAAGATACAGCGATTTGAAAAACGGGCACCGGCGCAGGCGCCGACCTAAAGACGCCGGCGCCGGCGTCCGCATCAAGGGATGCGCGCAGGCGCGCGTTGATCAGGGTGGCGCGGGCGCGAGGTGGCCAGCGTGGGCGCGGGCGCGGGTGAGCAAGGGGGGCGCGGGCGCGCTAAGCCTGGGTGCGCGCAGGCGCGCGCGAGAAAGAGACGGCGCAGGCGCGCCATTTACGGGGTGGGCACGGCGTTTTTTTCCTTGCTTTTTTCGTTCAGTTTTGTATATATTCTAGCTACTTTTATACATAATTGCCTAAATTGCTAAAATAACAACAGAAAATACCTCAGAATGAGCTCCTCGTGAGTACTCTTCGCTCCTAACATCATCTGCATACTCGTCTTGCATTTCTGGAACACCATCTTCAGCATTTCCTCCATCTTTTTTACTCTTCTTACCGAAAGTTTTTTCTTCAAACTTCCGAAAGAAACCATTTCCTCTCTTTATCTCTCTAACTTTATCTCTCTAACTTTAGGATTTATGAATTGAATATGATTTCATATCATATTCACTTCCTTTATATAATGAAATTTGGGGTCACCTTGTAATATATCATAAATGTGGGTAAATAGAAATATGATTTGAATATTAGAAGATAAAAAAAAGTAAACTTTTGGGGAGAGAGGGTAAAAAAGTAGGACTTGGAGGAAAAACGAAAGGGAGATGCTGGAGGGGAAAAGCGGATAAGTGAATATTTTGAGCGAGAGGGGAAGTACAAACGGGACGGTGGTTTTGAGATATGACGTGGCCCCTTGATTTTTGGAAAATAGATGGGGTAATAAAAATTAAATTTAGGAGTGAAGTAGGGGGATCTTGTGTACGGGCTTAAAAATGCTTTCGTATATCATACCTGTGGGTAATATAGAAATATTTAAAATTATTATCGTAGGGGTAAAATAGTTCTTTTTCCGATTGAGAAGTAAAATGTTGACTGAGGTAGTTGAACTAATAAGTTGTCTTAAAAATCTAAATGACAACTAATCTTAACAAACCAAAAGAGCTAGAACGACAATTAAAAATTAAGAGAGGGAGTACTAGTATTAATTCAGGAAAGTCAATGTTGCATGTACACATGAACAAATAAGTAAAGAGGAGGGATCGATTGGGGGGGTATCATGGGTTAACTTTGCAAATTTGCACTCATATGCGACTGACACCTACTACAACATATTTGGCTACAGCTACATAGAAGAATAATCTAATGAATAAATAAATCCATCATTGAGATTGATAGATGCGATTCTAAGTTTCTTTTTGTTTTTCAATCTAGACTCGTTCAACTCTCGTAAAATTAGCTGGCTCATTTATATGACCCTTGACGAGGGTCGTTCTTGGATCTCCAAATATTACTAGTTAAAGAGACAAAAAAAAATGTTAAAAAATGAGTTTGATGACAGTTATATCACCAAAGTATATACTATTAGTTATTAAACAATCGTAGAATTGATTACACCGCAGGTTTGTACAATGATTATGTGGTCTCGCAAATTCGATGGTGCGGCGCCCCTGTACATGAGGTAGGAGTGGAACAATGATGTGGCAGTTCCAGTCAGCTCCCGATTAGACTGTTTTTTTACTGGGCTGTATTTTTATTATATTAACTTTAAATGGTTGTAATTTTTTATATATAAGTCCAAAATGAAAAAAATTATATCACTGTTCATCTAAATTCAAGCTCTTCAAAACAACACCAATCATGGATATGTTTTGACAACTTTGAAACAAAAACTATTTTTACATGTGTATGATGATACACTAAAGTAATAATATGATTCATTAATTTTGATATTATGATTCATTAAAATTGATATTATTATTCATTAACTAATAAGTGGTGAATTAGATTACAACTTTATTGTACTATTATTGTTGTATGGTGTATTTTAAACCTTATATGGTGAATCATGTATTTTTCATACACACCAAATATTGTTTTGTGTTACAGTATTGTTTAATTTTTTTTTATTTTTATATGTTTACGTTGATACACTACAATGATTATATGATTTATTAAATTGATATTATGATTCATTAAAATTGATATTATGATTCATTAATTAATAAGTGGTGAATTAGATAACAAACTTCGGCACCGATAAAAATCATTATTGTTTTGAAGTGTATTATTATTGTTGTATGGTGTATTTTAACTTTCTACGGTGAACCATGTATTTTTCATACATACCAAATATTATTTTGTGTTGTATTATTGTTTAAATTATTTTATTTTTTATATGTTTTTGATGATACACTAAAATGAAAATATGGTTCATTAATTTTGATTATGATTCATTAAAATAGATATTATGATACACTAAATAATGTTATGAATCATAAGTCTCATTGATATATGAATATATACATGTAATTAATATAAATTTTTAAATTTCTCAAAACATATCCATGACTGGTCTTGTTTTAAAGCTTGAATTTAGATGAATAATGGTATATTTTTTTTTGTATTTTGGACTTATATTTTAAAAATTATAACTAATTAAAATTAATATAATAAAAAGTAGTCCAATCAGCAGCTGACTGGACTACTGACTGGGTGCCACCTCTATTGACCGTGTAATGTAATGTGCGGGACTGCCGCACCATCTCGCGTCTGATGTGGTCTGCTTATGTGGCAGTTGGACTGCTTATGTGGCACATGGATGAGAAGAAAATTATATTAACTTTAAATGGTTATAACTTTTAATATATAAGTTCAAAATGAAAAAAATTATATCATTGTTCATCTAAATTCGAGCTCTTCAAAACAAGACCAGTCATGAATATGTTTTGATAACTTTGAAAAAATTATTTTTAACATGTTATGATGATACACTAAAATGATAATATGATTCATTAATTTGATATTGTGATTCATTAAAATTGATATTATGATTCATTAAAATTGAGATTATGATTCATTAAAATTGATATTATGATTTACTAACTAATAAGTGGTGAATTAGATAACACACTTGGAACCGATAAAAATTATTATTATTTTGTAGTGTATTATTATTGTATGGTATATTTTAAACCTTATATGGTGAATCATGTATTTTCTACCCAAATTGTTTGTCTTGTATTATTGTATAATTTTTTTATTTTTATATGTTTACGTTGATATACTAAAGTGATGATATGATTCATTAACTTTGATATTATGATTCATTAAATTTGATATTATGATTCATTAACTAATAAGTGGTGAATTTAGATAATAAACTTTGGAACCGATAAAAAATTATTATTGTTTTGTAGTGTTTATTATTCTTGTATGGTGCAATTCAAATCTTTTATGGTGAATCATGTATTTTTCATACATACCAAATATTTTTTGTATTGCATTATTGTTTATTTTTTTTATTTTATATGTTTGCGATGATACACTAAAATGAAGATATGATTCATAATTTTGATATTATGATTCATTAAAACTGATTCATCAACTAACAAGTAGTGAATTAAATAACAAACTTTGAAACTAATAATAGATCTTTATTGTAATGTATTATTTATTATATTATTATTATTATTATTATTATTATTATTATTTTGTGGTTATTATTATTATTTATATGATGTATTTTTAGTCTTATATAGTGAATCATATATTTTTTTAATATACCAATTTCAAAACAGATAATGAATCATTATTGTTTAGTAGTGTATTATTATTGTTGTATGGTGTATTTTAAACTGTATATGGTGAATCAAGTATGGTTGATATGTATAAATATATACATATAGAGTAAATTACTCAGAACCCCCTTGAGGATTCGGGATATTACAGTTAACCATCTTGTGTTTATCATAATTATTGGTAACCACCTCAAGGTTAGGTAGGTCTTTGAGTACGAGCCCCTGAACTATAACTCTGTGACCAGAAAATTAACTATGTGTTGACCTATCAGCTTAATCACATTAATAATGTCAGGCTGGATACAAAACTGCTTAATCAACATCATCTAACTCTCTCTCATCCCACTTTAGACATATTTTCAAGGAAGGGTTGACATTTTTAGGAAAATAACAATGCAGATTAAGTAGTGTTTTTTGTCCATCATGACATTATTAATATGATTAAACTGATAGGTCAACATGTAGCTAACTTTCTGATAACAGAGTTATAGTTCGGGGGCTCGTAGTCAAAGATACCTTAACCTCGAGGTGGTTACCAGTAATTATGATAAACATAAGGGGGTTAACTGTCTGATCTTATTTTGAAGAGCTTGAATTTAGATGAACAATGATATAATTTTTTTTCATTTTGGACTTATATTTTAAAGTTACAACCAATTGAAGTTAATATAGTAAAAAAATAGTCCAGTCAGCAAAACAATCCACTCAGCAGCTGACTGAACTGCCAAGTGGACAGGGCTGCACTCATCTGCACGCGGGCATGCCACAACATCTACCGTGTGTAAAACAATATCATAAATTTGTATAAGAAACTGTCCATGAGGTGGCTCTTTAGAGTGCTGTTTGTGTTATTGTTGGTTACTTAAGGTATTTTTAATAAGTAAAAATATAAGGCGTAAATAAAAGAGGAGAGAGATTAAAAACTCATGAGAGAGGAAATCTTAAGAATCCCAAATATGAGCCCCATAATGATTATTATTCCAATTATAATGCTCCATATATATGAAAGAGAAACAAATTAAACTAATATGTGAGTTTTCTGATATTGTTAAAAATTAGATGTGATTATTAAAATGAGGTGGAAAAAAGAAATAGGGGAGAGAAGGTAAAAACTTCTTTGATAATACAGCTTTGAAACAAACAAAAAAAAAATCCAAACCATTACCCTGCGTTACCGTGCATCGAAATGAAATTTGATTATGGGATTCCTTTCATTAATGTTTTGAACGAAGAGAATTGATTGAGAATTACTCGTTTATCATAGATAAAAAGAGACCAAAACATGATATCTGAAAATGAATTTTTGTAAAAGTAAAAAAAGGGAGTTAGAAATTTAGAAAAACGGACAAGCAGGTTTAATGGGAAGCGACAAAGTAGCCGCAAAGTAATATGCGATCCTAGGCTGGGGGTTCTTTCTGTCGCTGGCCCAACATGAGGGCCCAGTGATGCTCATCCGTTGATAATTGTAGATTGACCACTTTTCATGTTCATGACTTCTCTTGCGCTTGTTAATGCAACGTGATTTTGGGTAGTGTAGAGGTTATTATTTCGAAATTGTGTAGTCGCGTTCGGTTAATTACTCCTATTATATTCAATTTTAATTTGGACAATATTTGAATCAGGACAATGGAGATCATTTTTTAATGGGATAATAACGCATCATGAGAACAGTTTATATATTTGATGACGTCAGATTTTCATTGTTAGATGTATGGGTAGTGATGAATTGAGAAATTTTATTTGGGAGGTTAAAATTTTTTCATCGTATTATTTTTTAAATATTATATTATTTTATATTTTGTAAAATTTATGACAATATTTAAAAAATTTAAAAGCTTTGGGACCCAAGTGTCTGGACCGGCCTATGTGTTTAGGTGTGTTACGTCACTTGAATCCACATTTTTCATATTAGAGAATCCCTTTGATTTTGATAAACAGTGGTTGGCTTTTGGGTTTGAAGACCGCGTGCATGCATGCATGTTTGGTTGCTTTGGTTTGTAGCAAGTGAAGTAAAAAAACTCTTTTATAAAAAGAAAAAGTTGAGATAAATGGCTGGCGAGCTTTTGGTATTCACAATAAAAAATAGATTTTTTTTATTATTGTTTTTTTATAGTCTCTTTAGTTTTATCTAGATTCTTTAAAAAGAAATATCTTAATTATAAACCCTCTTACATTTTTTCTCTTCCACCTTATCTTTTTCTGTTTTATTTTTAACACTAACGATGGATACCGTTACAACCAACTTGCATGCATGCAAAGTTGTTGCGACAACATGATGGCCAGTGATGATAGAATTAATCCTAGCTTAGGTCTTTCATTCGTGCCCGTAATGCTACTACTAGTCTAGTACAAGAAAAGTTAGTTTTTTTCTGTCAAAATTTTGAAACTTTAATTGGTAGCGTAGCGGACTCTTTCAACTCTTAAAATTAGCTTAGCTCAAGTTATATGACTCGTCGTGACCACGTACGGTCAAGCAGGGACGGAGCCTGAAATAAAAGTTAAGGGGCGAAGACAGAATTATAAAAAGTTAAAGGGTCTTTTATTAAATTTTTCTAAAAAAAAAATTAACACTATAATTTTGTGTAATTTAACAAAGTTAGGGAGTGTTTTGCTCCCTCCAGACCACCCCTGTCTCTGCCCTGCGGTCAAGGTGAGATATCACCAAACTCAACTTTTCTGTATCCGTTTGATGACCCTAGCCATCGATCAACTTTAGACAAATGTTAAATAATTATCAAATAGACCCAATTATTCTACACAAAATCGGATCTAGGATTGGTAAAACATGATCTTTCTTATATTAAAAGATGGAAGTCTTTTTTGAAGAAAATAAAGCGGCGGAGATTTCGTCGAAGCTTGATTGCAAAGTGAGGAGTGGACGGTAGCAAAAATATCGATCCCTCTGCTGTGAGTACAAGTGATTGGGGAGGCGATTCACTAGGTAATTTAGGAGATGTTTTCCAAGTTAGGAAATAGAAAAGAAAGGATAGGAAGGGATGTGTGGGGTAATACTCTCACTTCGTGCAGAGAAGAAGTTATTACTAGCAATTATGGGATTGTTAGTAGGTTAAGAGTTATTGAGGGAGTATATTGGAAGGCTGAGATGAATCTCCATATTCTTGATGCTATCGTGTCAGCCTCAAAAGATAATCTCAACCATTGGCTAATACTTTATTCATGGAAAATATCTAACCTGGCATAGATTGAAGGGAATTACGCACTAGTTATTATTCAGTGGATAATTTGGTGTGGCTTTGCAAGTTACTCTCCTCTTAAATTCAGTCTTATAGCAGAGTGGAAGATGAAACAATTGTTAGAAGCTTTTTAGTTTCGAGAGCATTTTGATCTTGAGCAAAATCTTAATCTAACTTGTAACACCCCTACTCCATAATCCGTCTTAACCACCATACTTAGCATAATTTAATAAACGGATTGCAGCGGAATAAATACAATCACACTAAAACCGGGTGTTACCTTCATTACTCACCCTTGTAAGAAATGAAGCATCCAAACTACATATACAATCCAACAAGCGCTGACCAAGAGATAGTCTAATGTAACATACAACCTTAACCAAAAGACCTAAGCAATCTAAACCGTATCACCTCCATATACAACAACCGTATATCCAAAAGCATAAACCAAAAGTACAACGAAAAGCGCACTAGTACAAAAAGGGTCTTTTCGGCGGTTTTTTTATGCCTTTTTCGGCCCTTTACAACGGCCGAAAATGGTACCGCCGAAAAGGGTCTTCCCTTATTTTCGGTGGTTTTACAACCGCCGAAAATAGTAACAGTTTTCGGCGGTTTACAATGGCCGAAATTGGTACCGCTGAAAATAAAAAATTTTTGCGGTTCCTTAGACCAAAACCGCCGAAAAATATGAGCTACAGAGGGAAATTAATGTGAAAAAACGGCATATTTACGGCGTTTCTAAGTAGAAACCGCCAAAAATAAGCCAAAATAGGGTCTTTTTCGGCGGTTTTAGCCTTAGGAACCGCCGAAAAAGACCCTAACGTTTTTTTTTTGTTTTTCTCGTTTTCGTTTATAATCCCACATATGTCACAAAACCTGTTAATATACATCCAAATATGTCCACATATCTCTCTACATCACATGGTAGAGGATCTCATCACTCTTTGTAAGTAAATTGTCAAAAAAATCCAAAAAATAATGACACGGTTTACAAATGACCATACACACCACATTTAAGATGGTCACAAATGACCATACACCACAATTCACATAGTCACAAATGACCATATACACACAATTGATCAAATGTTCACTAATATACTCAAAGTGGTCATTTTTTACAATCTATCTAACCATAAAAGTCTAAAGATAGTTCTAAATAACAATTCGAGAAAACAAAAAGCAAAAATCAAACCAAATTCATGCAAACAAAATCCGCCCAATCCTCTAGGATCCCGTTGATGGTTTCTCCGTTATATTCTCCAACACTAGGAAAAACCTTTGAAAAACAAAACAAGACAAAATTGGTTAATCATTAAACAATTATATTAGTAATTGAAAAATAAATATAACTTCGATATACCTGTTCTAACGGATCATCCATCTCACCAAATAGGGTGACTATGTCATGCATATACCTCATGACATAATACCCACACTCTGAACCTCCGGGTTGACGTGAACACTTAAACACAGGAAGAACAGAACTAATTATATAAGACATTTATTTGTGATTACAACAATCAATAATAAACAAGTAAATGATGACGCATTTACCTTCACTGAAGTCCATTGGATGGCACTTTTTGACCTTACACCAAGCTCTGCCATCAAAACACCTTGATACACACTGCATAATTATTATCATTAACATACATTAATTAAATTAGGATATACATTCATAATAAAATTAAATTAAAAGAGTTGAAATACATAAAGATTTGCTTCATAATGTACTTACATGCTAATGTGTGGCTTTATCTTGATGTCTTTTGGATTTCCGGTTTGCAGTGGATCAAGAAATAGTATCCGCGAACGATCCAGACACAACACCAGTAAGACCCAATTGCCACTGTGTAATACCAAAACACTCACATGTCATTATAATGCATGTATGCACAGATAACTACAACATTTATTCAAATTAAAATGATAAACAAAAGTTAATACTTTTGATGATAAGGTAGCATAAGATATTTCTTTTTCACTTTGATGCTGTTAACCATCGCACGCTGCAAGTAGGTTTTACACAATTCTGTATCGCACTTCAGAGCAGTGAATGATGCTCTTTCAGGACACAAAAATCCATACTTGGTAAGGGCAAAAGATTGCATTTTGTTATGCAAAAACCTGTTCATAAATAAAAAGACATAAAATTAATTAACATTGTTTCAGAACATCAATTTATAACTTAATTATAAAAAAAAATACTTACAGAATAAATGAATGCATCACTACAACAGGCACTCAATCAAATTTTAGGATGTCCTTAACATCGGTCGTCCACATGTCGATTTCTAGAATTCGTCCGTAGTGAAGAAGGTCATCGTCAAAACTGAGTAGGATAGAATTTCTGCCATCTGGGAAGTCGCGGATTATATCATGCAAGCATTTCATGTTTGGCCCCAAGCGTGCATATATGGAATCATCCACCAAATTTTTCTTTTGAACAACATTGGTGGATGATTTGTATTCAGAGGATCCAATCTTTACCTTCTTTTTCACAGGATGCAGATTTCCTTCTTAATGCCTATTTACAACCGACATACAATACTAGTCATGAACTGAGCATCCACACATACTATATTCATATAATGAACAATAATAACTACACTAGTGGTTAGTATTAGACATACATTCACACACTTCTGAATCAGACGAATAGGCCACTGAACAAATGCACCCTTTGCAGACCGAACTGTGCTGTACTCCTCTGTAGGTATAGGAAGCGGTAGATCAGGATCCTTAAAAATCGGTTCGTCCACAGAGACTCTCCCGTGATACGACTTTAATGGCATCCCATAGGTCACGTCATTCGGGCCTGATGAGTACACCCTTCCTTCTGCGACACATATTTCTTCATTGTTGTATGGAAGCAGGAGGTTACAGTTTATCGGGTCCTACAATTTCATCAGATTAGTAGATGTTGAACTAAAAATATGTAATAAAAGATATGACAACTAATAGAACAGTTAAAGGTATAAAAATTACCTGTACATACGCGTAAGGATACTGGTCATTGGAATCCACCCTTGTGTACACTCCAGCAGGAGTAGCATCATCATTTCTTGGGAATGAGAGAGGATCATTATGAAAACTGGGGCAAGAAGGATCAAAAGCATGAGTAGCACCGTCATTGTTTGGGAAAGAAGGATCAGAAGCAGGAACATATGGTTGGGATGCACGACTGCCTTGACGTAGTTCATCAATGACCTCCTTCTTCCACTGCTCTCTCATGTCATTAATGACACGCATATGCTGCTCGTAAGAAATTGTCTGTCCTTGACTACTCCCTTTCCTTGACCTGGGGTTACCAAAAAGTTTTCTTATCCCAATGTTAACCCCCCTAACCCCACAGCTCGGCCTGGATGATCTTTCTTTCCAAGCGCACGAGACAACTGGTCATCATGTCAATCAGGAACCCAAGTCCCTTGGGTAACTTGTTCATTCAGCTCACCCTTTATAATTAAATGTAGAAAGCATTTAATTATAAATTTTAAGATGATAAAAATAAATTTGTCAAAAAATTTGAAAGTAAAGAAAAGTACTTACCATCTTATCAACAATTTCCTTCGTCTTCTCGAAGGGATATAAACGCTCTCCAGTTTTCGGGTCTTTCTTAGTACGTGAAAGCTTCTAAAACGTACCCCGTAGCCGGTGCTCATCAAGAGTGCTCATATCTGATGGCAACTCTCCTTCTGCCACCCATTCAGGCACTCTTCTATTAACCCCTTTGGCACCTAACACGTGATGATATTCATTCTTCTTCGCATTCGCGGATTGGGCGTCGCGATACTCATGTTAGCAAATAAACATACAATTAAGATGACCAAAAAATATACATATGTAAATATATATAACTCAAAAATATATATATTTATATAATAATTAATTATTAAAAGTTAATACATACCTTTGTCTCCATCTTCTTAGCATAGAACTCCTGCCACTTCTCTTTGGTTATTGGTATGTAAATCTCCCAAGGCTGGCGTGTGTCGCCGTCCAGCCTCTTAAGCTTCTTGGTGATAAACCATTTAACCAGATCATGCTTATGATCTGAAAATTCTTGCGCATCATTGCTTTGACTATGGTGTAGTACTCACTTTCTACAGGTATTTGATATTGTTTCTGCATATTACCATAAATGAAACAAATGTTAGTTATGGATACCTAATAAAAATAATACTATTGTTTATTTACCTGTACGATCTCAAACATCTGTTTCTTCAGTCCTTCGTCAACCTGAGGCCAGGTGAGAGTGATATCACAATACTCTCGCACAATGATGCCTAGCTCTGTAGTGAAGTCTACAGCCCATTCCCCAGTCGGCTGTAGATACGCATTAAACTGTAGCGGCTTTGACTCAATCTTTTTTTACCTGAGAGCTTTCGTCGGACCTCGAGATTTTACGGTCCTAGGAAGCTGGATTTGTGATCCAGAAGGTCTAGCCTCTGTGTCCTCAGCTGGCACAGAGGCTGTCGTAATCTCATCCACGCCATTACCCCCCTTATCAGCTCGGGCCTGTGACTTGTGACCTTTCCCTCCACGTGTTTTCTTCTTCTTTGGTCGGGATGCCTTTGTCAAAAACTCGCCGATCGGGTCATCCATATCATCCATTTAACTATCCGCAAAGATAAACAACCTTATATCAATAACACCACAACAAATAATGTAATGAATACATAATAAGACATCGTTAATATTCCAACAAATTATTTAATGAACAAACAAACAATAAAATATATTTTTTAATTACCTAACAACTAAACACATCATTTATGGTTTTCAACCCATAAACCCTCATCGTGATCAGACCTAGTATACACTACATCGTTTGGAGCATCAACAATGTCTGTGACAGGAATACTGGTAGAAAAAGGTGGTGTCTCATCGAACAGTAATTCATCATCATCAACATCTTGATCAGCATTAATGTTGACAAATCTTTTCCCTGGTAATACAACTGACCACCTGGAATCGATGGGATCTTCTATGTAAAATACTTGTTCACAATCCTTGGGAAATATGAACGGATCTTGTATATGACCCAGGCGTGATAAATCAACCAAGTTAAACCCATCGTGAACCCGATACCGTTTCTGTTATCCACCCATTTGCATTTAAAATAACAAACTTTTGAAACTGATAATCAAGTTCCCAAATATCTTCAATGAATCCATAATACAACCTCGAGGTTGAAATCGTTGAAGCTGGATCACCTCTGGTATACTCAGTTGTTGTTGCTTCTACTTTAACCCCGCTATTCTAGTTTAAACATCTATCATCTTGCCGTTTTGTCCAGTAGGTGAACCCATTGATGTCATACCCTTCATAAGATATATAAGTGGAACCAGGTCCCAAAGCTAACCAACGGAGCTCTTCACTTACATTATTAGGCGCTAGTGATGCAAGCTTCATGACATGATCTCTAAACCATAAACAAAAGGTCTTGTTTTGCTCCTTTATCAACCAAATAATATTCCTCCCAGGATATTGAGCTCTTAGTGCAGTCATGTGTTTCTCAAAAAATGGCTCAATAATCTCAAGGTGATGTAAAACGAATAGATGTGCTGACTCCATTGAGGATGAATCAATTGCCACAATTTTTTTCCCAATAACACCTTGACCTTCTGTCCCTCCTATGTGTCTCGGTTGTGGCACTCCAATAGCTACAGCTCCCTTCAAGTATTCAGTACAAAATTCTGTCACTTCTTCTGTTATTGTCCCTTCTATGATACTCCCTTCAGGTCGATATCTATTCTTCATCCTTCCCTTCAAGATTCCCATGTATCTCTCAAATGGATACATGTATCTTAAATATATAGGACCACATAATTTGATTTCTCTTACAATGTGAACAACCAAGTGGACCATGATGTCAAAAAACGAGGGTGGAAAATACATTTCAAGTTGACACATCGTAACAACAACATCACGTTGCAGACTGTCTAGTGTATCAACATCCATGACTTTATTGCACACTGCATTTAAAAAGAAACATAGTCTTGTAATTGCATTCCGCACATCTTTCGGCAATATACCTCGAATGGCAACAGGAAGTAGATGCAACATCAGAATGTGATAATCATGAGACTTCAACCCGATCAACTTCAAGTCCTTCATTGACACAAGACTTTTCCAGTTAGATGAGTAACCTGTAGGAACCTTAAGGGAATGAAGACATTTACAGAAGCTGATCTTCTCATTCTTAGACAAAGTGTAACATGCTGGAGGTAAATATGTTCATTTGCCTCTTTCTTGGGGATGCAACTCCTCACGTATGCCCATAGCTTGCATGTCTTTTCGAACCTTTATTCCGTCTTTTGTTTTCCCATGTATGTTAAGCAAAGTCCCAACAACAGCCTCACCAACATTTTTGACAATATGCATGAAATCAAGACAATGCCTAACAGATAAATGTTTCCAATACGGAAGTTCCCAAAATATTGAACATTTTTTCCAGATGTTTTTTTTTGGTAGACTTGGACGGAACACCAAAAACATTGTCAATGTCTTTCACCTTTTCATAAATCTCTTCAGAACTCAGAGGTATACGAGCAACACGTGCCTCACTCTTTCCGTTGAATAACTTCCTCTTTTTACGGTATGGGTGTGCTGATGGCAATAATCTACGATGACACATGTAGACGTTTTTTCCACAAAACTGTAGACGATCAGAACAAGTGTCGTCCTCACATATTGGGCAAGCAAATTCGCCTTTTACTGTGTATCCAGATAAGTTTCCGTATGTTGGAAAGTCATTCACTGTGCAAAAAAGCATGGCACGAAGTATAAAGTTTTGTCTGGCGTAACTGTCATAAACCACTATCCCCTGATTCCATAGCAATTTCAAATCGTCAATCAGCGGTGCAAGGTATACATCGATGTTATGTCCTGGTTGTTTAGGTCCAGAAATCAACAATGATAACATTATGTATTTCCGCTTCATACACAACCACGAGGGAAGATTGTAGATCACCAATAGAACTTTCCAAGTGTTGTGCTGACTACTTAGACTGCCATAAGGATTCATCCCATCTGTACATAACCCGAGTCTCAAATTTCGACTGTCACTGGCAAAATCTTGAAATCTTCTGTCGATTGTCCTCCATTGTGGTGAATCAGCTGGATGTCTCAGCTTATCATCATTTTTTCTTCCTTCTGCGTGCCATCTTAAATTTTGGGCATCTCTGACATTTGCAAAAAGACGTTTGAATCTTGGTATTATGGGTAAATACCAAATGACTTTTGCTGGAGGACTTTTTTCTTAGAATTGGATGATTGACCGTCCTTCTGTTTATAGCGTGACAAATGACATTTTGGACACTCATTCAAATGTTTATTCTCTCCTCTGTATAATACACAACTGTTTGGACATGCGTGTATCTTTTCGTACTCCACACCCATAGGACACATCAACTTTTTTGCATCATAAGTGGAAGTAGGAAGATTGTTATCATCTGGAAGCATGTCGTGGAATAGTTCTAGTATTGCCGTAAAACTCTTATCACTCAAGCCAAATCTTGCTTTAAGATTGAACAAATGTAGCACGGATGTCAACTTTGTAAATTTGGTGCATCCGGGAAACAAGGGGAACGTGATGCATCAAGTAATCTTTGATATTCAGCCGGCTTGTCTGTGAAATTATCTTCAACATCTTGCAGCATAGAGTCCAGTTGTTCAATCTTATCACTGTCGTCGTTGATATCAGTGTCACTCAGATCACACGTATTATCAGGAAATGTAGTATCGTCCGTAACCATTTTTGGTTCACTGTTCGGTTGAGTGGAAGTTTGCACCTTGCTACTAGCTTCTAATGACTCGTCATGCAAAAACCATATCTTATAGTTCGGCATAAATCCACGCCTTGATAGATGAAATCTGATTGTATGTAGGTTAGGGAACTTATTGCGAAGTTCACATTGTGCACATGGATAGGGAATGTGTGTCTCGTTCATCCTTTTCTGATGATCGAGAGCTGCTTTGCAAAATTCATTATCCACTTTTGATTCAAAATAATTCCCTCGCTGACCGTACATCCATTCACGGTCCATTCTACAAACACCAAATGAAAGTTAAAGCTAAAAAATATCTACAAAATATATTGATAATGCATAATAAATTAACTTATATTTAAAATAATAAATAAAAAAACAACAATAACGAAACTATCTTTGGAAATGATATATAATGATATGGTTCTTGCACGACGAGTCTGTATATATATATATATATATATATAGTAGGTTACTTATATGTATATATACGTCTATATATAATATATATGTACTACTTGGTGATATGTATATACATATTCTATAATTATATATAAAATTTGTTATTTTATTGTGTTATATACTATATATTGTATAATTAATACTAACTATTACATATATGAACTAATTACACAAACAATCATGATAAATGACAAATGATTGGGTTAATTGACAAAATAAACTAACATGTCTTTGGTATATGTATACCGTATATGAGGGTAAATGAAGGACGAGGAGCAGGTGGAACTCAGAGGGAGATAACAGGGCGGATGGGAGTAGCAGAGGTGGGGCGGTGAGGGAAGGCGGCGAGGAGCTAACGCGAGTAGATACACCGACGACTTGTATAGTATCTAATTCGTTGACATTATATAATCAACACTATAACTTATGAAAATCAAAACATAAAAACAAGTAACTATAAATCACATTTTTATGTTAATTCATACCGACAATTCATAAAGGACACTTACTCATCATTAATTCACACAAACCATGGTAATAAAGCAAACAAAGTCATTGAAATTGGTTCAGATATTTTATCGAACACATTGCGGGCATATACATTATTTGTAAACTGACACACATATAGCAATTACATCAAACCAATCAATCTTCTACATTCCAGATGACATAAATCAAGCAACCATTATACATATACACCAAAATAATGCCCAATTCGACCAAGAAATCGAAATTTCAAATTCGGTATAAAATACCTAATTTTCGGACTGGAGCTGCTTCAGTTTGTGTCGAACCTCAGCCCAGCTCGACGGCGACACTGAGGACGACGGCGGCGGCGGCGGAAGATTGAACGGAATAGGCCAGTGGAGGTGGAGGCGACTGATGCTTCGAGAGCGCAGTACGTATCTGTAGAGAGGAGAAGAAGAACGACTATAGGGATTCTGTCGGGGGTCGGGGTCGAGTTAAAAGACCCTTTTTCGGCGTTTTTAAGCTAGGAACCGCCGAAAAAACCCTGTTTATTTTTTAAAAAAATTAATTTGGTCTTTTTCGGCGGTTTAGAACGAAGAACCGCCGAAAAAGACCTATTTTCGGCGGTTTCTCTAAAAACCACCAAAAAATGTGTTCTCAGTGAGTTATTTTTGGCGGTTACGGTAGGAACCGTCGAAAATGTGACACCGAAAAAGCCTCATTTTCTACTAGTGGAGGTAGTTTACAGCTAACTACCCGATCCCGCACTCTGACGTCCATCAGCAGCTACATATCTGTAAACAATTTTATTTTGTATGGAATCAGCCCCTGCTGAGTATGTGATCATGCAACTGTCATGCACCCTCAGACCCCTTGCGTTAATTGGTCGAGTTGACTTGCGGTTCCATTTTCATATATATGAATAACAATAAACATAACTTGTTAATCCAACAAATTAGTCAACATATAAATCACACAATCCACGTATCTCATTCACTTATAATCAATCCAACAAACAACTCAATATAAATGTATGAGACTTAATTTAAACGTTCCTCGTTGCTGGGCCTTCAAGGCCTTTTTTCATTCTCCTTGCTGTTACGAAAGTAATGTTCTCTCGTATTAAGTTCAGCTAAAAGCTTACTTCTCTACATGTTTATCGTTTAACTCTTACCACTCACCAAGTTGACATGTTAGAAGACGACTTGTTCCTAACAATGTACTCTTATTGTAACTCGTATTAATTTGGGCCGCTACCCTTGCACCTACGGTAGTGCCCCCGTCCAACAAAACCTTCAATTGTTAGAAATCCACAATTTTCCATTGTAGGATTGTTATCTTGGGCCAATGCCCCTTTTACCTTCGGTAGTGTCTCCGACCAAGGAATCTTTCTATTCTTGGAATTTCCTTGAGTGAACCTCTTTTCAGTCATCCTCTCGTGATCATAATGCGCAACCAGTCACCCTGAATTTCTTACCAAACTAATCATAACTCATCATACTCAACCTCTCACTGTGCGATCAAGTTCACTTAATCTAAATGCCTAAGATTCAATCTTAGGTTGTACAGTTATTAACTTCTTGAATGTATATCTACATTTTAGGTCTTTAATGTATACCTAGAAGTCATCTAGTGTAGTTCTGTATTTGGATAAATTCCCACTTGAAGAGTGGTATTACCGTTACTCTACCTAAGTTCTCTTCATAGGTTGTTTCGGGATAATATAAATTATATAATTATCCTACCTTATGTGATAGTTCGTGTATCACATCTCATAGCTTACTTCAAATTATACTTGGTATTTGCCTCGGTTCGATAATAACGCGCACAATTAATTACGCAAGCTATTCGGGCAAACAAATCACATAAACATAACAATCATTTAACCACATGTATCATCTTATCAAGTAATACACACATATCTAAACCCAAGGAAATCCTTGGGAACAATCAGATCACACAACAACGTACCATACACCGTAGCGAGAGACAAGCATCCAATCTCGCGTCCGTACTCTAATTCCTTAGCTCTGGAAGTCATAACGCTAAGTATTAATTTATGGTGAATCACTAAACCATCCCGGTTTTCCTTGTGATTACTAACCTCGTCGTATTTAACCCCCGATGTTCGCCACTCGTTGTTTGTCGAGTTTTAAGTTCAAATATTCAAGTACGGGAATTAGCTATGAAATCCTTGAATGATGTTAGTAACTAACATAGTTGTATAATCCTACAACTTTAGGATTTAATCTCTTTACTTTATTCATCTCCTTTATAAATAGGTATATATTTATATATATACTCACTCATATAGTTTGACTACTATATGGTATTAATGAAATTAACCTTAAGTTCATTCTAGGTTTAATAACCTTTCAACTAATCCAACTCTTAACCATTTATGTAATGGTGTTTATATAATCCCCCAATCTCATATAAATGACTTAGGTTTAAATTCCTGATCATCCTCTTCCTTAATTACATTTCCGAACCTTAATATATAGTTCCACGTATTCCATTATTTTATGTGAATTATAATTAAGTTCCTTAGTTTGCACCAACCTGTATACACTAACATTAAGTTCTTTCCCTTAGTGTAACATTCCATAATCACCAATCTTTTCTCTCAACTTATATAATTCCCAACTTGGAATATAATTCCATAATATCACATATAATCATTATTTTATGTGAACCATAAACTCCTTAAGGTTTCTACTAACCTTTATACTCCAACATTAAGACCTTACGCTTAATGTCATACAATATGATTCTTAGCCTTTTTCCAAACTCACTCTTAACCCATGTAATCCTCGGCCATACCCTAAACTTATCCAATATTACATTTCTCCCACCAAATATTTTCAAACTTTACATTATCATCCCAATTCACATATCTAAATTCTCACTTAATTTTATTCAAAGTTCCAACCCAAACTCTTTGTGTTGCCGAACAGACCCCTAGTGGTCTCTTCTGATTTTTACCCCAAACTTTCTCATAATTACAAATTGACCCCCACATCTTTTCATATACTTACAATTCACCACTAATCTTTCCTTAACTCACATGTCCAATATTGCTTTCTCTCACTTGGTCAAAACCCTAAGTTCACCTAGATTTGACCAATTTACACTACCTTACTCCACATTTTTTGGAATTTACAATTTAATCCTTAAAGTTTTCCTAACTTTCCAAATTCACCTTAAACTCTTTCTAAGTCCAACTTTCAATCTTTTCATTCTATAACTTGGTCAAAACCATAACTACATCTAGGTTTGACCATATTACATGCATACCCTTAAATTTCAGAATTACAGTTTGGGCCCACAATTTCCTACTTTACAATTTACTCCCAAATCTTATTTAAACTTGTATTTTTCATTCCTAGCCAAATTAACACAACTATCGGCTATGTTTACACCTAATACTCCTAAATTCAGTTTAATTCATTATCCAACCCATCCTTTAGACATAGTAACACTAAAACATTCAATTAACCCTAAATCACTTTTTATCCCAATTTTGTCTTTAATGCTCAACCAACAATTCCTAAATTCGTAGGTATTTTTCCCCAAATTTTTGAGGTGTTTTCAAGCAATATAACAGCCCATTAATAGCATATTTATACACCTACATAATATCATAAAGTCCTTAACTCTTAAAAACCTTAAAACACCAAAATGCTTAAAACTTAGCCTAAAATTGTGGCCATAAATAAACTTCCAATAAGCATAAAATAACCATAACATAACACTTAAATTCCGCCATAATACTTCCTATACTTCCTAATCCATAATTTACATAAAACCCCTTAACTTAAGTTAATGTGACATTTAAGTCCTTGGTAGACATAACCCATTATGTTAGTATGATTTTATGTGCTAACTTAGGTCATACTAGACCATTTTCTCTAGTTCATTCACGACTTCAGATAGTTTCCCAACCATAAACACTTTAAAACATCAAATGAGCCTTAAGTAGAACTTACCCTTTTATGCTCTAAGCTAGATTTTTCTCTTGAACTTTTGGACCTATTAACATACAAGGGAATGATTTATATGTTTGCATCAATCTTAAGCTTGAATGACAGATTATAGCCCTAGGGTCTTAGAGCTACACTTACCCTTTCCTTAGAGTTTTTTTGCACTTGTTTCTCCTTGATCTTTGGCCACCAACACAAGATTTACTTAAGCATCATTTTGGATATGCAAATAAGACAAAGAAGGAATAAAATTAGGGTCTTTATACTCCTAAACAAGATCGAAGGAAAGCCTAAGGCTTAAAGCACCAAATGTGCATTAAGGAGTATGATTTTACCTTGAAGCTCCAAGTGAGATTTTTGCCCAAAATTTCAGCCAACTATAGATAAATAGCTTAAATGTTAGATCTAGTATAGATCCATGGATATAAGGTAGATTAAGCACTTAGACCCTAGTTCATGACTTACCCTTGAAGTCTCATTTGGAGGTGTGGTTTCTTGATTTTCAGCCAACAGAGGAGTAGAAGAAGCTTCATTTATATAAAGACAAGACAAAGAAAATGAGTATAAGAAAAGGTTAGATTCGGCCATATATGGGCCAAAGGAAAAGATGGAAGTTCAGAGCACAATTTCTTACCTTAAGCTTGATGGATCTTGGCCAAGCTCCACCCATGCTATTTTTCCAATGTTTTGGCCTCCAAATGTGTAGGAAATCGGCCTTAGTTCATGTGGAAAATTGTGTTTGTGTTGCTCTTGAGTTTTTGATGAAGAAAAGGAGAATATTTGAGAAGAGAGGTGATGATGGTCTAATCCACCATTGTTATGTTCTTGAAGAAAGCAAGAAATGAATAAGAAAACACAAGGAAGAAGATGGGTAATATTCGGCCAAGAGGAGAGATGTGGGAGGATGAGTGTATTAGATATTTGCTAGGTGAGTAAAGTAATGAGTCATCCAAGTATGACTTGCAACTTAAGGAAATATCTTTCTAATGTGCAAGGTGGTACTTGGCCACTTAATTTCCTTGACGATTCTGGCCCTAGGAGATATTTAAGAGGGGATTTTGGTCACAATTTGTTGATTACATTATAATGTGTCTTATAATGTTATGATCTTATATGTTGTACATTAGGACATATTTTATGTGTTAGTTTGTGCCAACATGATTACCTTGTCCTAAAGTGTGTTTATTTGTGTTTTGAGTGATTGGTATACTTTACTATTCATTGTGACTAGTTAAAGTATGTTCTTTGACTCACTCATGATATTGGTGCTCTATGTTCATGTAGTGACATGGTACATGTTACACCAACTTTCTTGGTTGATTTCTCCTTATAATTACTCCTACATTAGTCCAATACTTGAGCAAAATCTTATTCTAACTAGTAGGAAGAAGTTATGTCCCAATGGGAGAACATGAAAATACATCCAGCAGAGTTAGAGAATGTAGAAGGAGAGATGCTTCAGCAAGACTGTATTAGCCCATAAATGTCGAATGCTTTGTTTGGAAAAGTTTGGCATCCAAGTAGAATCTCAGCTAAGGCCTCTACAACTTCCTAGTTCATATTTGGAAACCAAAATCTTTCATCATGGTCAGTGAGATGAGATATAACAAGTTCACATTTCTTTTCTCTTTTGGAAGATATTTAAGAAATGTTCTAAACCACGGTCCATGGCACTTTCAAAATAGACTTCTTATGGTTATAGCTATTGATCCTTATAAACATATAGACGAGCATGCTCCAAGGAAAATCAAGATTTAGGCAGGTATTCATAACTTACCTAAGATGTTTTTTAACTGAGCTTCAACTATCACTCTTGGGAATAGGATAGGATCTTTTGATAGCTGTGCATAAAAGTTTAACCCTCTAACCTATAAAATTCTGAAAGTTAGAATGGAAATAGACATATCAGAGTCACTGTGCAGAGTTCTGATAGTCAAAGATGGGAGTGAGGATAGATGTTGTAGAATATCCTATGATAATCTCCCTTATTTATATTCAGATGTGGAAGGGTTGATCATATGTTAGTGGAGTGTGGTGCAAAGAAAAAATATAAAGATTATTTTGAAAGATATGGCCCTTGGATAAGGACTGAATTTGCTAGCTCAATAGCAGCCCTGTCTGAAAATTTCTTTTGAAGCAAAATCTGATAGCAAGGGAATAACCAGAAACTAAAACACTTGCCTGCTTCCTCTTAAAGGAGGTGATGAGAGTCGGAAGAAATCAAATATTATGAAGCATTCTATTCCCACAGAAGTGAGAAGAATAAGGATGATGTTTATAAAGACAATACTATCTCTGAAAAGAAGAAAGATGAATTGAAGATGATATGTTTGGTTTTGAGAATCTGCTTATGTCTGAGTGTAATAGAGAAATCAGTTTAAAAGATACTTCATTTCAGGAAATCATTATGCAAACTCAGTGGAAGTGCGGTCTAGTTTAGATTTGGTTTCTCCTCTTCCAGGTATTGATAATATGTAGAATGAAGTACTATAGGTCCACTAGTATCCCCAAGCTTTGAACATGTTTTTAACACTCCAGAAGCTAACCTGAAAAGAAATGTTTATGAAGCTTTTGATTGGGCTGGAGCTATGGAGTCTTTTTGTGGTCCGAAGGATAAAAGAAATAAACTGAGAAAGTGCCTCAGCTGAAATAGATATGACTATCACTAAGATTGTGGAAGAAGCTGATGGTGTATAATAATGGTGTAAAAGTAGCATAATTTACTGTGCACACAAGGTGCTCGATATAATGTCTGAATGAATAAAAGTGTTGTTTGTGCTCTCTGTAGAGATAATCTAGGAGCGTTTGCATCTCTCATATTGCCGGATTTGAAACGAGGTTGAAAGCATATCATTTTAGGTATTTTAACTTATCTATTTATTCTATTCACTCACTACAATTTGCAATCTTATTTATGTACAAGGAACATACATGCTGCTTCTACGTTTATTTTCCTTATATTTGCTCATGTAATTTTGCAATCCCAATTACGAACAAGAAACGTATATGCTGCTGCGTTTCACTTCATTCTCTTCACTCACTATAATTTTGCAATCCTCACTATGAACAAGGAGCATACATGCTGCTGCGTTTCTTTTCTAATTTTTTTATTTGCACCTTTGCAGAGACATATAAAAAGTGGTACTGCTGCATCTCTCGCACACCAGTCTCCCGCCTCTCTATAATCTCAAAAACAAGTAAATATTTTGATTTCGGTTTCTATTTTAAAAGTTCAATTATTTATTGAAATTAAAATGCTATTTTATCTGGGTTGGAACCTTAGAGTTAGGCTAGCTTAATTACTTGATAGTCATCCAGACACGCTCCATTAAACATTTTAGTTTAAGGTAGAGTAATTCTCATACCCGTTTTATGTCTCACATATAGTATGGAGCGTGACTGGATGTATGGTGATCGAGGGGATCACTTTGACAAGATGCCGAAAGAGTTTTGCAAAGTTGCAGTGCAACACAAAGATAGGTTAAAGGCGGTGAAAATTCCATTTCCTTGTGTTGACTGTGGTGTGGTAAGGAAATATTCAAGCATCGACGTCATACAATTCCATCTGAAAACCCGTGGTTTCATGCCACATTACAAAATATGGACTTTTCATGGAGAATCAGTTTAAGATAATGCTTCAGCTTCCTATAGTCATGATCGGTGTCATTCAAGAACCGAGCAGACCTTCGATACTGTCAACGAGTCATATCGATTCCCAAGTAATTCAGGAGTCAATGTTGACAGTGAGACGACTTACCATGATGAGAGAATGGACGAGATGCTTGATAATGTCGAGGACAATTTCTTTGATAGGCCGGATGAGTATTAAAGGTTGTTGGATGCGTCCAAGACAGCCTTGTATTAAATACACAAAATTGACGATTGTTCTGAATTTGTTCAATTTGAAGGGGAGATATGGATGGAGTGACAAGAGTTTCACAACACTTCTCGAGCTGCTTCAAGATATGCTTCCAGATGGGAACGGTCTCCCTACCACCACTTATGAGGTGAAGAAATGGATGTGTCTAATGTGGATTGAGTATAAGAAGATTCATGCATGTCCTAACAATTGTGTTTAAAGGGGTTATTATGAAGACCTAGACAATTGTCTGAAATGCTCATTGTCTTGATACAAGCTCAAGGATGGTGACTCCTCATCCACCCAGAAAAAAGTCCTCCAGCTAAACTATTGTGGTATTTACCGATCATACCTAGGTTCAAAAGGTTGTTTTCCAATATGAAAGATGCAAAGAACTTACGACGGCACGCAGAGGGTAGAAAAAGTGATGAGAAACTAAGACATACAGCAGATGGGCCTCAATGGAGAAACATCAATAGACAGTACAAAGAACATTTCAGACATGAAGACAGGAATCTGAGGCTTGGGTTATGTATTAATGGAATGAACCCGTACGACACGTTGAGTAGTTAGCACAGTACGTGGCCTATTTTGCTAGTGATCTACAATTTACCCATATGGTTGTGTATGAAACAAAAGTACATCATGTTATCGTTCCTGATATTTGGTCCCAAGCAGCCAGGTAATAACATTGATGTGTATCTCGCCCAACTGATTGATGATCTGAAACTACTGTGGAATGAAAGGACCGTGGTGTATGATGCTTACACAAGAGAAAATTTCACGCTCAAGGCTTTGTTGTTCTGTACTGTCAACGACTTCCCTGCATATGGGAACTTGTCCGGTTACACGGTGAAAGGAACATTTGCATGTCCCGTATAAGTGGAAGACACTTGTTCGGACCGTTTAAACATTGTGGGAAGAATATTTACATGTGTCATCGAAGCCTTCTGCCTGAAGATCACCCTTATCGAGTAACAAAGAGAAAACTGTTCAATGGTGAGGCTGAGACTCGTGTGGCCCGTTTACCTCTGACCTCTGAGGAAGTGTATGAAAAGGTTAAGGACAGTGTAAATGTATTTGAAACACATCAAAACCGGTAGAGAACATTTGGAAAAAGTGTTCTATCTTTTGGGATCTACCTTATTGGCATCATCTGGTTGTGAGAAACTATTTAGATATCATGCACATTGTGAAGAACGTTGGTGAGGCATTGAGTGGGACTTTGCTCAACGTACCTGGCAAAACAAAAGACGGACTAAAAGTCAAAAAAGACATACAAGCCATGGGTATACAAAGGAGTTACACCCAGAAGAGAATGGGAAACGAATATACCTACCTCCTACATGCTATACACTCTCAAAGAATGAAAGATTAGTTTCTGCAAATGTCTTCACTCGGTAAAGTACCATCTGGGTACTCTTCAAACTGGAAGAACATTGTATCGATGAAGGATTTGAAACTATTAGGCTTGAAATCTCAAAATTATCATGTACTAATGCTACATCTTCTTCCAGCTGCAATCGAAGGGATATTGCCCTCTGATGTTAGAAATGCGTTAACCTGGTTATGTTTCTTCTTCAACATTTTCTGCTGTAAAGAAATTGATGTACGTCTCTCAATGATCTACAATGTGAAATTGTTATCTAATTATGTCAACTTGAGATGTATTTTCCACCTTCTTTCTTTGACATAATGGTGCACTTAATTGTACACATCGTTAGAGAGATCCAATTATGTGGTCTGGTCTACTTACGGTACATGTACCCTTTTGAACGGTGCATGGGTATTCTGAAAAGTAGAATGAAGAATAGGTATCGACCAGAAGGGAGCATTATTGAAGCGACAGTGACTGAGGAAGTCACAGAATTTGTGACCGATTATTTGAATGAGGCGGAGTCAATTGGTATCCCAAAACCATGACACTACGGCAGGTTTAAGGGTAAAGGTATCATTGGCAAAAAGATTGTGCAAGTTCCGTGTCATCTCATTTATCTAGCACGTTTATTTGTCTTACAACACGTTGAGGTTATTAAACCTTATTTTGATACCCATATGGTTGAGTTAAGGCAACAAAATCCTACAAAAGACCACATTTGGCTGACAAAGGAACAAAACTGAGTGTTTATCCAATGGTTCAAAGATCATGTGTTTGAACTAGCATCATCGAATCCTGAAGCTATAAGTGAATAGATCAAATGTCTGGCAACTGGACCTGAAACTAATATTACAGCATTTGAGGGGTAAGATATTAGTGGGTATACGTACTACACTACACGCCAAGATGCTAAATCGATAAACCATAATAGTGGGGTAAAAATTGAAGCTACAGCCACTGAATACCAAAGCGGTAACCGATCTCAACCGATTAGGAGCTCTAGTTGGTATTACGGTGTCATCAAGGACATTTGGGAACTAGACTACCACATTGATTCCTTTTTGTTGTGTCGATGCAAATGGGTAGACAACCGACGTGGATACCAAAATGATGGAGGGCTTACCCTGGTTGATCTTTCACGTGTCGGTTATAAGGATGATCAATTTATTCTGGGAAAGGATTGCGAACAAGTGTGGTTCATTGAGGATCTGAAATACTGTAGATGGTCTGTCGTCCTTCTGGGAAGAAGGCCGGTTCTAATCGAAAATGAAAATGAGGATGACGATGACAATGAAACAGTAGAGGAAACACCCTTGTTTCCTATTGGATTACCGGATTTGATTGATATTACCGAAACAACTTGACGTATGCATGATCAGACCATGATGAGGGCGTTTGGGTTGAAAATATGAAATGATTTACGTTTTCGTGTCAAGTAATGATGTTAGTAGAATGTAGGATGTAATGTCATCTTAAGTATTATCATTGCTATGTTTCATAGTATTTAACTTAACTTTTATAATGACTTCATCTGATGAGAGTGCTTTACGTTTTGCAGTGGATGATCACCCTATGGATGACCCCATTGGAGAGTTTCTCACGACTGGAGAAGGTGAGCCAGAGCAGAAGAGACCAAGCAAGCGGGTCACACGAGGTGGGAAGAAAAGAAGAGCGATCAATTAGCTGTACATGATGCTGAGGTTGGCCTTTCACAACAAATTGAGAGACGACAGTTGCCCCACTAGAGCCCAAGAAGACGAAAAAGAGAGGTCCCACACTTGCGCTGAAGACTAACAAAGGCCCTGCTATAAACCCGATGCAATTCAATGAGTACAACAAACCTCACGGAAATTGGAAGAATGACTTCACCGCTCACTATAGCCATTTGGTGAAGACATACTGCAACATGAACCACAACTGGAAAGAAGTGCCTCAAGCGTTCAAGGATACCATGATTGAGCGTCTTCAGGAAAATCTATATGTTATTAGTATGTTGTAAAAATAATAGAATATTTATGTACTTGTTACTAACTGGCTAATCGTGTATGTAGGCTCAATTCTCCATGGATCCTGATCTTAAAAAGGATGTGCTATCATCGATGTCGAAGCAGTTTGGGACCACAAAAATACGCTAGCCGACAAGTACATTCATAGGATGCCTGCTCCCGCAGATCCAGATGCTGCAGATCATGATGTCAGTGGTGAAAATCCATCATGGGAGAAGTAGGAAGGCCTCACCGAAGAGCAATGGACGCAGTTTGTTGAGTATCATCACATACCGAAGTACCAGGTGGATTTTATTGTATATTTGTATATGTTATGATCTTTTATGCATTTTTTTGTGGTTAATTTCACTAAACATAGTCATATTAATTTATGCAGGCTCTTCGTGAGAAGCAACAAGCAAATGCTAAGAAAAATGTGTTCCCTCATCCCTTAGGTGGCATAAGTTTTGCCCAACGTGTAGCGAATGGGAGCAAAAGGGTTATCTGCCAACGGACAACTCATTGGATGTCAGTGGCAAAAGAATGAAAGTCTTGGAGTTAAGCCACATTCTAAAAAACTCGACTCCTGAAAATCCTCAATATGATGACGCACAAGAGCAGTTATTGCTCAAACGGTAAGTATTAAATTCAAAGTCATATCGTGTTCATTTTTAGTCAAAATGGTCATTTGGTTTGTATATGTAACTTATGAAAAATTAATAACTATATTTGTGTGTTGTATTAGGGTGACTTAAGCTCTCAGCTCACCCAAGGCACTTGGACTTCAGAGAGGAATGATGATCCTCTTACACGCGCTTTTGGAAAGAAGGATCATCCTGGTCGTGCCATTGGTTTTGGTGGGCATGTTGGTATCCACCAAGCATTTGGCGTTCCCGGGTCTAGAAAAGGGACACAAGGGAGGATGATCAGCTACGAGGAGCACCTAAGAGTGATATCTGAGATGGAGCAGAGGATTAACAGAGTGTCGACGAGAGGATCGCTCAGGCTATGTCTAGGTATCGATTAGAGAGGCCAAGCAGCCAAGAGGTTTCTCGACCACCAGCTTAGACACCCATTCAGGAGCATAATACATAAGTATGGGGAAGTAGTGTCCACTCGGCGAAACCATTTCCCTATGCATCTCTACATATAGACCAACATTTAAATTTAAAATACGAGGATTAAGATTTTTCACTTGATCACCAATCACATCGTAGAACTAGGATTTCACAATTTCCATCGAAACAAATTCCACATAACATTCAGGCACCATGTGAATGCACGTTTTTTTACAATTTGGAGATCAAGAGGTCATGGTGGCATGAGGTAAACTTTTCCCCTCAAATCAAAATGATATTGTGCATGGTGAACCACTCTGATATTACCATGCACGGGTGCTTCTGGATGACTTTGTTGTAGAGCATGGTGATGTCTGTTTACTGGTGTCGATCCCACAGAGACCTATACTACGTTCTGCACAAACTATGACAGTGTAGTGGCCAGCTCGATTGGTCAAACTCTCTGGGCAGGTAAGTACTTTTAATCATTGCTCTAAAACTATCGATATACCACCTTACATCCATATACTTAATTAGTTAATATCTTACGAAATGAGCCAACCAAAAACTGATAAGGGAAAAGGAAAAAGAATTGTTGCACAGTTAACCGGAGGCATCCACCAATTTCATGGTTGACCTGATTTGGTGAAGTAAAGGATATTGGTTGGCTTGTCAACTAATATGAAGCTTCTGCACTCGGCATTGTTGCTGACGTTACCTCACAGTGATTCGATCACTATGGAGGATGACCAGACCATATTTTACTATCAAGTTACAGTAGGAGATGCACAACGATTTGAGGTATATATGTCCGATTTCACTGAGGTATTCACGAGGGATTGGTTAAATGTGTCGATCGTCAAGTCAGCCGTCATGTGAGTGACTACTACCTTTTATAATTTGGATGCATTGATCGATGATGAATTAGTTGTTTGAATAAAAAGTAAATTTCTGATGTTATTGTCTTTATGGTGCAGGCATATGCATAATAAGTTGCCCAGTCTACCCAAAATGATAGTTTTGGATTCATGTCCTACTACGTGCTGCGAAAAAACCACCATGACGAGTGACATTCAAGGCTTTATGCAATATATGACAAATCTCATCTTTCAACGTGCAAACAAGTCATTTATTATGTTGTCATATCATCAAGGGTATGCTATTTGACTATTTCTCTTAGTATAATCTATTTATAAATTATGCTAGTTGTTTAATGATTTCAATATATTGTTGTAATTTGTGAACAGTCGACTCTGGTCATTGCTTGTCTTGGTGATAAAACACCCAAGAATCCTATAATTTGACTCACTTGGTAGGAGTGCCAAGAAACCAAGGATCTCTACAGCGATATTGAGGTAAGTTTTTGTTATCTTAAACAACATTTGTTATTACTTAACAATATTGTGTCAAAACTTCTGATGTAACTACGTGTATCTAAAACTATATGTTTGATGTAAAGACAAATGGAGAATATCCCTTGGAACCTAGTCAAGGTATTCTTAATTACTAAATTTGTGTGATAATGTCAATACTAGTTTATAAATGTTGATAATACATGTGCAATAATAATTGTGAATATGTGTGTATGTATAGTGCCCGGTGCAACCTGGGGGTTGGAATGTGGATACTATGTCATGAGATATATGCATGACATAGTAGCAATGTTGTCCCTTTTACCAGAATACTCATTAGACAAGGTATATAACATTCTTTGAAAGTTTCAGTTTAGGTCTTTACATGTTGTTAGACTTAGAGTTTTTAAACTACTGTTCATTTTCTTTTTTTCAAGGCTTACGAACAATTTCTCCAAGGTGGCGAATATGAAGATTCTCAAATAGTTGAGATGCTTGGGGAATGGTCAGAGTTCGTCGGCACAAATTCAATCACTTGTTGATAATGAAGTTGATTTGAGTACTTTTTCGATAATGTAATTACAATTCTATGCATTTGTGGATGGTGTATTGGTAGATTTGAAGTGTACTTTGGTTATTCTTTTATAATACAAGTGTTTTTTGTGTTTTTGTTGGTTCGTTTACTCTCAAATTGTAGCGCGTCGTTGATATTGGGCGCTTTAGAACTTTATGAATTTGTACTGGAGCTCCCCATTGTGGAGGCAGCTATATTATACCATAATACAGGTCTGATTGAATCATTTGGTGTGTTATGGTGAATATATAAGCTAGAATGATAAAAAAACACAAAAAAGGGGGGGGGCTATTTCGGTAGTTCTAAGCTAAGAACCGCCAAAATGGAGACAAAAATAGGGTCTATCTCGGCGGTTTTAGCTTACAACCGCCGAGATAGACCTTGGGTCGGTCCCTAGACCGGTCCCTTGGTTGGTCAATACCAGAAAGTATTCTGGAACCGACCGACCTTGGACCGACCCATGGTCTATGGTCGGTCAGTCCCAGAAAACATTCTGGCATTGACCGACCAAGGGACCGGCCCAGGGACTGACCCAGGGTCAATCTTGGCAGTTGTAAGCTAAAAACCGCCGAGATAGATGTGGTTAGTTATTGATTTTAGTGAGCATCTATTTCGGCGGTTTGTTGTTACAACCATCGAGATAGATATCTATCTCGGCGGTCTCCGTTTCGGCGGTCTCCATTTCGGCGGTTGAAATAGACCTTTAAGAACCGCCAAAATAGATCTTTTTTCTACTGGTGAGATCTTTAGATTTTTTGAACAGATCAGAAAAATCAACGTCACTCATCCTCTTCTCGTGAATGGGAACAACTTGAAGTTTTAATCAAAGGCTGTGAAGTTGTGACTAGTTCTTTTGATGATGATGTTTTCAATTTCACTATTTTACGTATATCTCTTATGTATAATAGTTCTAAGTTCTTTAAAGTTTGGGTGGGAGTAGGTATCCCTCTTAAGATTACTAGGTCATGTAATCTAGACATGGAAGATCCTTTTTGAGTCTTTGTGTTATGAATGAAAGTGGGAACAGTTTATATTCAAAAAAAAAAAAAAAGGAGTGGACGGTTATACTGATAAATAACTGTGCCTTTCGGTTGATGGCCCATTAATGTGAATGAAGTGGGGCCTTATTTTGTTTTCTACACATCATGTTGATAACGCAGTCGTGTAGTGCTCACGTGAATAACGGGGAAGATGCTACTAAATGAAGTAGTACGTACAACAACATCATTATCAAATGGAAACTGGCTGCACACCAAACTTGTAGTAAATCAAATGCATGCGATCTTCCTTTTCAAAAAAAAAAAAAATGCATGCGATCTTCTGTGGGAACTTAATTCATAAGGGATGATGACGTATAACCGGATGACGTATAGGCCCCGGATTAGTCAATACTCCTACAATAAAAACTGCTCCTACTCTTAGCCACCTTTTGCATTTTATATTAAGTAAATATATTTGACCAAGGAAAGGGAATTGGAAAGAAAAAGGAAACGCTAAGTCCCACTCTCTCAACCCACACGATCACATCCCGGCAAATGATTGTCCACTTTGACAACCGAATCTAGCTTATTGGTAATCCATCCATGCATCCTTTTTTTTCTTTTGTAAAGAACGGCCTTCTCATCTAGTCAAACGTAAAACAGGAACTTACAAGCTGTTACAGCAAACGGGAGATTGGCAGTTAGCTTAAGAACATAATTAGCAAAATACTCTGACTGAGGTTACTAAATTGACCTCTATCAATTTGGGTAATAAAAATCTCTCCATCCTTATTAACCCCAAACTACAACACGGTAGGTACTCACTGATTCAAAGGTGAAAAGAGTTGATTAAGTGACTGGTCTGTAACCAAACAATCAAATCTATTAGATATGATCTGTATTCATTTGAGTGACCTCCAAAAGTTAGTATGGTCATAGTAAAGAAATCCAATGTAAGAAACTTTTGTACTTGAAAGATATGTTAATTTGTTCTTCTTTGACCAAGAACACGACACCCTCAGCTGCTTCGGAAAATTACTTTGATCATCTATGAAAGTCTTCTTATCCCCACACAACGAGCTCGATAACCGAACTACTGAATTGAATTTCCCTTGGCCGGCGACATCTTTAGTCAGTACCACCCTTGTCATCTCTGATCGTCAATTGGATGCATAGACATTTGAGGAGGACGACTGTCGTTAAAGATCTCACTTCTACACCACGATTCGGTCAGCCTTGGTATCTAATGTTTGGTTTAATGATTATATCTGTTGAGGTTAGGAGTTTTGTTGTTCGTCATACATAACAAGTGAGCTTCATTCCCTGCTGAGGGTTAGTTTAATGCATTGAAAATAAGGATTTATATTCTCAAAGTCAAATCTGATGAGCAAATCGTTTGGGATTGATTTGTTCGATCAAAGAAAGACATGCTCTGTTACGTTGCCAACGAATTTCAGTCATAGGGTTATCAAGTCTAGGGCTTCTGGTTACTATTATTGATATTAACCAGCTTCACGTATTTAGCTGACTAGGTGGTTTTTGGACCCTACCTGCCCGCTTTCCAGAAACTCGTTTGTGCCCGCCACTTTGTAAAACTCTTGAATGTTATTTGCTGCCTTCCTGGTACATAT
>CM041777.1:13967138-14014900 GCA_023374045.1 Limonium bicolor
TGGGAGGTCCGGAAACCGCACCAAGACCTCAAGCACCGCGAGAGCCTCCGTGTTGGGGTTGAAATTTGGTCTCCATCTTCTTACGGTAAGGTAATGATCAAGAATGGGCCACGACCCTTCTGTTAAAACATATTGAAAGTCCCCTTCGTTGGCAAACATCACTCTGAAGAAGCCGTTCGTGAGGTCATCCATTGTGAAATCACCTTGGAGTTTCCATCTAGACTTCAATTTGTTGTACATAACTCCCATCGGGAGGTTCTTACCAAGGAGCTTTAATATGAGAGCATTCCGCCAAGGAGATCAAAAGCGTTGTTTCTGTTCTTTCGACATATGACTAGACGGGCATCTGGGATCATCGTCATCCAAACTCTCTTCCTCGTCATCTGAAACTTCCTCCAACCAATCGATACAGTCTGTCGCAGCTGAACTTGCAGGTGAGTCGCCATTGACCACAGATTTAAAGGTGTCTAGCATTTTCAAGTTAGGGGAGGGCTCTGAACGCAACTACGAATGTTGGGAATCAAGAATCATGTCCACGCTCTCTGAGCTTCGGGCTTTCTTGACCTTTTTCTGACCAAATTTCAGATCTTCCATCGAAATCAACCTCGCCTCCCGAAGGGAAAAAGCAATCAAAGTGAGGGATCCACTACTAAAAAACTTGTAATCACTAACGAAATTTTAGCGACAAATCAAAATTTGATAGTAAAGTTAATAATTACTAATAAAATATCAACGAAATACTAACGAATGATATTAAGTAATTATTATTTTTACAAAATTAGTAAGGAATATATATGTTGTTAGTAAATTACTAACAAAAACAATAATCTGAAAGTAATTACCAACAAATTATAAAATCCCTCACCAAATAATTAACGGATGAATACATCTCTCACTAATTACCAATGAATAAAAACAATCCTTACCAATTACCGATAAAAAAATTCTTACCAATTACCAATTAAAAAATTCGTAACCAATTACTAACAGAAAATAATATCAATAAGTAATTACCGACATATTTAACAATCATAAGTAAATTAATTAACGTATAATCAGATATATAAAAAATTACCAATAGATACTCAAATCTATAAGCAATTGCCAATGGATTTAGAAATTCGTAAATAAGTTAATTATCACATAGTAAATTCTATAAGTAATTGTGCTATATTTCCTCTGGTTGCAGCTTCCGTCCTCAGAGCCCTTTCTTCCTCCTTTCAAAATCCCAAACTCTCTCAGCCCCGTCGTGAATCATCTATCTCTCTCGCTAAGCACTACGATCAAATCGGAAATTCCCCTCTGCTTCTCAATTTCATAAAATTGAAATCATAACTCACGGAAGTATTGAGTATTTTCTAACACAATCGAGCGAAAAATCTCTCTTCGCTGACTACTAATGACGGAATTTCCAAATTTCTCACATGCGGACTCGTCTTCACCAGGAAGGAGCGACGAAGTTGTGGAGAAGAATATGCACCAATTTTTTATGGTTGAGTAACAGTGGTATCTTCTCATCTCAGATTCTTTATCTCAAACAATTGTGGTATCTTCTCATCTCAGATTCTTCATCTCAAACAGTTGTGGTATGTTGTCACTATCTAATTATTGACAAGCGGATCTCTCTTTGTCCTTTGAAATCTGATCGAACTTTCATCTCTCAATCAGTTTGTCATTTCCTCAGATTTCAGTTTTTGCCAGTTTCTGCAAAGGTGATTTGCTGAATTTATTTTGTTCATTGGATTGTTGTCCGTGCTCATTGTTTGTTTGAATGTGACGGCCATCTACTTGATAAACTGTTTTGCTGTTTATTTTTGATAAAATTTACATAAGAGTCCTAGTGGAACTAAAAACCGGTAACTAAAACTTTCAATCATTATAATCTGTTTGTGATCTAATTCATCCTTTTTTATTAGCATTTTGTCTGCTTGACGATGGAAAGAACTTGATTATTAGGTCTTGCCTTGATAATATATGGGAGACTATATGACTATTATAAATGATGACTTGGTAACTTTGATGTGTAAGGAAAGTTGAAATTGCATGGTGAGTATCACTCATTCTGTTTCTACTAATGGCTTGATCAGTATTTAATGACGAGGTTGGAGAAACACCAATGGATTTTGCTGTAAGACTTGTCATTGCCTCTTCGTTGAAGGATATTACTGCTCCACACTGAAGGGCCCTTTTATGCGATAGTTGTATTTTGAAGTTTATTAATCTATGTCGTGTTTTAAAGTATTACATGAGCATTTAGCTTATACACTCCATACTGGTTTTGAATTATATGTAATCTATATCTAGCAGGCATAATATTTTGGGTAGTTCTTGGCTGATACACATGCATAATCTATGCTAAAGCGTGCTTGACTATTGTTGCACATCTCAAACAGTTTGCCATGTCTCCACCAATCTCTTGATGTTATGTTATACTAATGTTTTCTTTAGCGTTCAACGTGTGGTAGTATTTCTCACATGCGAGCAAAAGTTATCCACACATTGGAGTATTACTTTGATTTTATGGACAACTGAGAAATTGTTTCTGTTTCCTGCATATGGTCCGCATAGAGGAAAAATATTTAGTCTCATTCGATTTTATCCACATGTATGATCCTAATGAGTTTTTGATATTTCAAGTAATTTTGATGTCTCCAAACAGCTCAATATTGCACTTCTGAATTAAAGGGTCTGTGGAGGTTGATTTTTCAGATACTAGAGTGCTTGAAGGTGCAGCCTAGCCACAATCTCTCTACATGAGCCATTTATTCACTCTGTTTCTTCTTCATGAGCCATTGCTTTGAGTTGTATCCTTGTTTCTTCAGTGGCTCTGTGTCCACCTAGAAAAACAGTGGAAAGAATTTAACAAGGCTCAGATCATAGGTTTGCAAGCAGATACGTCTTCCATCTGCCTAGATATAAGCACTCAATTCACACTTGGTGTTTTACCCTCTGCACCGCTGCAAAACAATTCATCTGGTGCGTTCTAATTTCATTTTTATCAATTGCTGTTACATGATGGTTGTAATTATATTCTCAAGGATTTTGAAAAGTACTTGTCTTACAATTATTTTGATGCTAGCTTAAGTCCTCTAGGATGGGAGCAGGTATAACAAAATTGTACTTATTCTTTCTCCTCAATTTAGACAGTACTCACTCATTCTTCGGTTATAGTTAAAATTGCTTGTAAACGGTTCTCTGGTGTGTTGCGGCCCAGGTTAATAACTTGCTGAAGCAGGTTCTTGCTAACCGTATGTCTAAAAAAGTTGAGTTGGTCATAGTTTCTCCTTTAACCAGGTTAGAAACTGTTGCATGTCTCATATTTTAACCACTGTTTTGATAGACTATGATTAACTTGGTTGGTGTTTTTATGGTATTGTCTTCAACATTCATTCATTCATTCAATACATTATGATAGTTACATTAAGGATAATCTACTCATGGTATGCTTTTATGTAGTAATTGAATTCTTTCTTTGTTTTGCCATTTATTCTATGAAAATGTATGAATTATAGTGGGTGTTTTAGGCAATTTCTTGCGCATGATAACTGGGCAATGTGGCATGCTGATGGTATGAGCAATGTTGTATGGTGTTTTGTGGGACTGAAAATGACCTTAAGGAATGATCAAGCCCCTTTTCTGCCACATAGCAGGGGTGAAAAGAGTAGGCTTTTTAGCTTGCTTGTAGACGGTGTACAAATATTTTCAATTTGTACTTCAGACTTGGATGAGCTTTGACCTTTTTTCTTTCTTTTTGTTTGTATGTATTAACCATCACCTGATGAAATCCTATGATTTCTATCTTGATTGAAATGTTTATGACAATTTTAAGAATTTGACATTTTTCATTATTGTTCGTGACTTACACTTCTGTTATGTTATAGGAATCTATACGGATAGACCTTTCCTGACTGAAAAATGATGCCATTTTTCCTTGCTTGAGATGGTGCTTAAAAGCGGAAAAGAACAATGGTTGTGAAGCTCTGGATGAGCTCATGAGATGCTCAACTCCTGAATAGCTCTTTGGGCAGTATAAGCTCAAGTCCCTTAGTCATTTGCTGACGTTTGTGCGGTTCCCTTTGATGCCATATCAGCTGCTTAAGAAGGTGAGCAGCATCATCTCTTAACATGAGATAACCGTGGATGGATTAGGAGTTCCAACTTTGCAGATTGCAAATTTTAATTCAGATTCTCGCCTCCAAGGATAAAAAGATGTTGAGTTACATTTGATAGGAGGATCATACTCTTTTGTTTTATTACTGTTGTATCATTTTTATATGAATTGGAAATAATCTTTTGTATTAGTGATGTTATTAGAAATGTAAGAATGCTTTTCCAGTTTTAATGTAAATTGTGATTCGATTATTGGTGTGTTATAAGCTCTTTTGATTCTTGTATTAATACAACAAAATATAAAATTAATGCAGACCACAAATTATTCTTATCTTATAACTATCATCGTTAATTACCAATGGATGGAATCCTTGTAGAAATCCCTTAGTAATTGCTAATGGATTAGTATATCTCTTGGTATTACCAATGTATAATTCCTTATTAATTACCAAGGGATTATCACCCCTCCTCCATGGTAAATACATGAATTATCATCTCTTGCTAATTACTAACAAATATTGTTATTATCTTGTTTACGATAATTACCAACAAATTTTGATGTTTGTCGGTAATTGCTAATGATTCTTAATTATTTATTGGTAAGTTTTAGCGACAAGCAAAACGCTTACGAATATATTTTATCGGAAGTTCATCGGTAAAATAGATTACCAACGAATTTTCTTATTTTACCGATGAATTAATTCGTTAGCAATCACCTTTTTTTTACGGAGAAGTCTGCGCGCCTGCTCCCAAAAAAATAAAACAGCCCATAGGCATGCATGTATATCAGCCCATGCGCATGGATTAAAAATCCATGAACGTTGCTGCTCCAGTTCACATAAGTCTTCATGTCAGCCAACATACAGCTTTGTCGAATATCCTTCCAATATTTTCTTCAACAGTTAGTCCATTGTGGCAGTCCATAAAATTCATTGACGTGCATGCATTAAAACAATCCAAGTCGTGGCCCTCATTGTACGAGTCCAAAATATGTAACCGATATGCTGCTTCTTCAAGCTTTCAAAACGCGAGATATATATTTATGTCCATTCCTTGGTTCGGGAATGTGTTCCCATATTACACCCGGATCACTTCAGAAAATAAATAACCGTCAAAGTGTGATCCGGGTTTGTAAATCAGTACACATATTGGGATTATATCTAAAATTCTTTAAAAAGCTCTTTTTTATGTCAGCTCACTCCCGTTTTGATTCTTAACCACTAGACACATGTATCTAGGCCCTTTTCATCAGTATTTTTAACATGTTTTAGCATAAAATCACATGTGAGGAATAATCTAAACATTTAACTCATTCACGCACTTAAACGAGGAAACATATAATATTATAGCATAAAATAATGAACAACAAAACATATAAATATAAATAAATTCCTCACTTATCATAAGACATTCACCACCATTGTGGATACAGAAACCTGGAAACACCCTTCACCTAGGGAGGAAAACACCCTCAGCCTAGGGAGGAAAAGACTTACATGTGGAGTCTTGTATCTGACCCGGACATAGAACCCACATATTCTCGTTACATAGTATGTTGCATTCGAAGTTGGCACCAACACAATGCAATAACCTTGCCACTTTTTCATTTTGAATAAGCTTAAGACTCATTTTGTTATTGAATAAATAGATTCACTTTAAAATACATAACATAAATTTACCAAAATATATTCATGATGCATCTTATTTTCTAATGATGAATTATGATATAATTTTTTCTTTTTACACTTATATATTAAAGGTTACAACATTTTAAAGTTCATTAATCAATAACATTGTGTCATATGGCACCGAAACCACATAGGATGCTGGCTCGGGTGCTAGCTTCCCCCAACCATTAAAGAAAAGTGTAAAATTTAAACTCTAGTGTTACTTATTCAATATTTCTCTTAGGTTATGATCGGTCAGATCAATTATTAAGCTAGCATGTTATTAGATATAAAATGATTAAAATAAAGAAAAAAATAAAATTTATATTTATATTCTCTTGAATTAAGTAGTGCAAGCTTTTTTACTAGTTCCGTTAACTTTACATCATATAAAAATAAACTTAAAACACTGTAAGTTAACTAATTCATTGCATTACTATTAAAATAATTTAAGATGCTTTGGAAAAAAATCTCAAATAAAAGGAATGATGCGTTTAGTATGATCCTGATTTACTTTTATAGTCTACATCTAACTAACTGAACATCTTTATTTTCTAAAACAAAATTATATATTATGATAAAATCACACTATCTTTTACACTACTAATTTGATCAATTAATCTGACCTACATATAGTTAATGGTAAGTTTCCTATAGATAGGGATACAAATGTTTTTTTAGTAGAAATGTACAATTTTGATAAATATAAAGTAAACATAATGTATAGTCAGCTTACGAAAATGTAGACTTTACTCAAATATGAAAATGTGTTATGTCACAGAAATATTTTGGATAATTTGATTTGTAAAATAAAACGTTGTTTGTTTAAGCACTTTTTACAAATTTAAAAAATGAAAGAGCTTTGAACCTAAAACATGAGATGGTCGTTAGATTTAGGCTTCGTTCAAAATTAGGCTTTAGGACCTTTAATCAGCTTTATGGGCCATTAAAATACAGGCTTGACTGCATTGACCCACGATGTGCCCTAAAATAGAGCTGCAGATTGGGCTTTATCCAAAACACGGGTTTGGTTATGTTTGCATAAAGTTTCGACTTTTACCACATGGCAAATGACGGTATTGCCCCTCAATCCAGCTCGTTAATGGTGATTTCAATTTTCTCCATTGTCATATCTCACTCACCCACTTTTGTACTTCTTTCACTTCTCCTTTGATTTCTTTACATCCGTTGTCGGTAGACAATGAATACACATGTCTTCAATGCCATATTTGAGAGATTTCTACCACCACAGTTCATGTAGATTCTTTAATAAATTGTAGTGGTTGTTCCTCTTTCTTCGACGCATGCTGGTAAGTGCTTCGACCTCTCTCGATTACTCTCTCTTCTTCTAATTTGGCATTGCTAAAACAACTGTTATTGTAGTCACCAGATGCATTGTACATGTTGTACACAACATCGCAAGTTTAAAGAAGTAGATCCAGGTATTGACCTTAACTTTGTTTTCAACTTTGTCGGTTCTACAAAAATTTGATGTACAATTAACTGAATACAGTTCGAATGTTGATATGTGCCTTTTTCTACGTATCTTCATTTGTTGTTTTCGCTATACCACTTAGCATGTCTACTGCGTCTTTGTTTGAGCGGCCAGCCTTCCCCGTTCAGCCAGGATTTGTTATCTCATTCTTAGTTTGTGTTGTCTCTCTACATGCTATCATTACTATTTTTATGTAGATGATGGATAAACAAAATTGTAAAGAAAAGGGGAAGGATAATAAAGGAAAGGGTATAAACACTAGGGAAACACAATGTAAAAAGCCATAACATGACTGAAATATGGATGATGTTGAGTTACTAGTAGAGTTACTTGTAGAGCATGCGAGAATTCAGATGGAAAGGAAGGATCAGTAGTAAGTTTAACTCATAAATGGACTAACAATACTAAAAATGTCAATGATCGACGGACTGGTAACCCTTCTGTTGACAAATATCAATACAAAAACAAGGGTGACACACTGAAACCAGGTTGGCGCAAGTGGAAAGACTTATCGCATAACAAAATTGGGTTAGGTGATGATGCAAGCATGAACTTTGTCACCTATCCACCAGAGTGGGGTGACCGTGAAATACAGGTTAGTAGTTTTTTCAATATTTTTTCCTACCTACATATATACTAAAACACACGTCCATTTTGTTGTAACATGTTTCTCTTTTTGTTAAATGTAAAAAAATGAAGGTATATCTAAAATAGTCAATTCCAAATGGCCTCATCATCTTGTTGATGATAAGAAGTTAGTGTGGGTCAGAAATATGCCACTAGCGACTTATGACTCACACCTAGTGGTGACTTCAAAGTCAGACAAACTGCGGCGATGTGCATTCCATTATGAACAAAGGGCTTGACCAACATTCACCCACCTTTGATGATGAAGGTGACTAGCTCAGGATGTCCTCGGTCCACATAAGTTTCTCTGACACTTTCACTACAGCTGGAACTTAATCAATGGATATTTTTTTGGTACCCAACAAACAAATAGTTTTGGTATAGCTAGATCCAACAAGAATCATGTCAATGCACCATCTCAAAATGTTTTGGATGAGGATTGGGCTTCAATCTTTCGTTACACTATAGAGACTGCTAAAGTTGCTGCAAGTACTCTGGCTAATTCCTTCCAAATTAGTGTAGCAGGTTCATTTACTGGGTTCATACCTAATCCAAAGGTGATGGTCCACGGTAGCATTACCAACTATGTGGGCCTCTTCGGTTCTTGCCCAGATTATCATGGTCGTCCTCCTTTTCAACCTTTACAATCTTGGATGTTGTGGCCTCAATATTGTCCTCTTTTCCATCTTGACGGTCGCGCCTCTTCCTATCAGCTACATAACCACCTGTATTAGAGAACTTTGGTGGTGGAGAACTGATGTTGTCTCCAGTGTTAGAGCCACTGAGCTAATGTCAATGACAGGAGTGAAATACCCTAAACATTAATTACCTTAATTAAGGATGAATAAATTGAATGAAGGGGTTTAATCAAAGGCTAGTCATTGATTGATAAAGACTAATGAGCCCTAATTCATCAAGGAATTATAAATTTATAAACATACATACATAAACAAATATTTGTAGTCCAAATTATGGGTACTAAAAACCCACATGAAATAATGGACTAAAGAGGGAACATTTATAAGAAGAAATCAACTCTTAAAGTTAATGTAACATGTTAATACATGATTTAAGGACACAAATCATGAGAGAAAACTATGTAGCATATTTTATATAGTCAAAATAATTTATAAGTGCAATATCCACTTAGCAATACACCTAAGGACAAGGTAACAACATGTGTTACAAACCTAACACATGAAACAAGTCCAAAATGTATAACATATAAGACATAATATTACAAGAGTATAAATGACCAATTTACCCTTCTTGTAAAGTAGGGGCCATAAATGATTTAAGAGGCTATCAAGTGCCCAAGTGTCATTTCTCACCTTGGCAGATATTTTCCCTTATATGCCTTAGTCATCCTTTGACTCATCATTTGATTCACTTAAAGAAAAACACAAGAACTCTTCTTTCTCCCTCTTCCCTTTTAGCCAAGAGTTCACCCTTCTACAAGCTTGGTTTCTTCTTCTTTTCTTGAGTTCTTCAAGCACTCAACAATGGTGGCTTGAGCTCTTTGCACCATTTCTCTCAAATCTTTCTTCTTTATTCATCTACAAGATAAGGGGAGCATAGATCCATCTTCTCCTTGGATAAAAGCCAAAATTCTTACACAATTTTGAATACAAATTTCAGCAATGGAGCTAGGAAATGGAGTCTAGCTAAGTCCCACCAAGACAAAGGTAAAAATGTTCTTTAAGCTTTAAGCCTCCTTTGACTTATTTAATGGCCAAAACTCTAAGCCTTTTCTAACTCATTTTCTTCACTCATTTCATATACAAATTCTGATCTTCATCAAACCCCATGGATACCCACAAATAGATTGAAGTTCTACCTAATGTAAGCCTTGAAAAAATTAGGGTTTTAAGTGTTTATACTATGTTCTAACCATGGGTCTACCAAGAAATCATTTCCTATTTATATTTTTTCAGCTTGGATGAGATTTTGAAGAAGAAAAATCACACTTGTGAGCCATAAGGTAAATTTCATTCCTTAGAACACATTTTGGTGCCTTAAGCCTTAGGTTTCCCTTTGATTATGTTAAGGAGTCTAAAGACCCTAACTTTGTCTTTATTTTCCTTCTCGTAAACATGGCCAAAATGGATTTCAAACTCTTTGAGTGGTTGGCTAAGAGTGCAAGGAAAAGCAAGGTTAGAAAAATCTACCTTAAGAATGGTAAGTCCTTAATCCAAAGCCTTAGCGCTTAAATCATCCATTAAACTCTTGGAATTGTGTAAAATCTTAATTATTACCCTTATGTTAAAATAAGGCCGAAATTGGATGCTTGGAAAATCAACTTTTGGTCATTAAGAGGTAAGATCCAAGTTTAAGGCTTTAATTGATGTCTTAAGTTGTTTATGATTGGTAACAATACATGGCCGAGATCCTTATGTGAGAAATGGTCAAATGTGACCTAGAAATGAACATGAACTTATAATAAAAACATTTGGATAAGTTAAGTGAAGATATAAGGACTTAAATGCAGCTTTTACAAAGTTTAAGGGGCCAAAATTTAAATAGCCAAAACTTTGGGGATATGGGTGTAATATGTCTGAGAATGGACTTTGGTTTATGGATATTTTAGTACATTTAAATTTTATATTATGGTTTGGGTAATAGTGAAATACCCTGAACTTAATTAAGGTGATTAAATTATTCTAATATGATATTTGAGGGCCTATTAGTGCCTAAAGAGTTTCAGTGAAGAAAATAAAGCTAAAAGAAAAGAGAAAACGCTTAAAAAGCGTAAATTGTAAAAACGAGCGTTACGCAACCATAGGAGGTATATGAACTCGGTTAGAGTCCTAGATGGATTCTTAGGGCTTAATTGCGCCTAAATAATATGTGGGAATAATTCCCGAAGAAAACGGATCCAAATAATGGGTTAAAACGCTAACAGAGCCTTAAAGCATGTTTTTTCGAGAAAACCCAAAAACGTGAATTTAAGTGGTCAAACGGACCCGTAAAAATTATAGTCAATTAAATAACTATAATTAAACATTAATGGAAGCTTAAGAACCATTAAAATTAAAGAAACGAGAAAAATTCAGAAAACGGACTCCGGTGAGTGAATAGTGTAAAAACAGGGACTTTTGGGGCGTTAATTGTAATAAGAGCAAAATGCTCCTCTTCCCTTGTAATTAAAAAGCTGGCACTCTTATTTGTGGGTGTGGGGGCACGTTTTTCTCAGCCTTTCCCAACTCTCTCACACACTAAAGGACAACAAAAAGAATAAAGTAACAAACGTAAAAAGAGGGTCTTGGAATTCTCTCTCCTCCCATTCTCCTTTTTCCCCTTCCTTCTCCTTCCCTGCCGATTTCTCCCCCTCTCTATTCTGCTGGAACGTTTTTGAAGTTCATCCATGGCTACTCCATCTTTCTCTCCTTGTACAAGCTTCATTAAAGCTCCAACCACAAAAATAAGTACATATTCTTGCTCCTCTCACCAAGCTCTATCATTCCCTCTTTTAAAAATCTCAAATGAAGGAAGTTGACCTCCATGGGTGTTGGCCATTTGAAGAGAAAACCACATGTTCTTGGAGCTAGACACCTTATCTTTCATTCAAGGTAAAAAGATTTATGAAAAAACTCATTTTTCTCCACTCCTTTGTATTGGCCGATTTTTACTCCTCTTAATACCTTGTTTCTTTTTTTTGTGGAGCATCCTTTTGATAAGTGTCCAAATGAGCATGATTTATAGGTGTATTTCATATATAATTTAACACTTTTCTTGCTCATTTCTCCACTTCGGTTAACTTTCCTCTAGTTTATGTTTTATTGTTTATCTCACAAATTTATTGTTCAAACATGAGGAGAACCAAGCTGGGAGAAAAGTAGATAAAGAGACGGACACATAGACGCAAACGGCTCAGAAAACGGAGTCCAAAGAAGAATGTAGAGCCGGTTGAACAGAGGCACGCGAGAGTCACGCGTTGGGCGTGACCGCTCCATAACAGGCGGACCACTCTGAGACAACCGCCTGGCGGACGGTGGAGAGGCTACCGCCTCCTAAGTGGCGGACAAGAGACATGCAACCGCGAGGCAAACAAGAAGAGAGGCTACCGCCTCGTATCTAGCGGACAACATAGAGTGTACCGCCTAATAAGTGGCGGACACCATAGGCGCAACCGCCTCGCGGTTGATCAAGAGAGTACCGCCTCTTTATAGGCGGTCTTGGAGGCGGTCAAGTAGGAGGGAACCGCCACTTACCAGGCGGTACCACAGGCGGACAGCAAATTATCAGTCGCGAGCTTATCTTCTTCTTCGACCGTCGTCCTCTGCAACTCGCGCAACTCGCCTTATCTATCTACCCCGCCGCGCCTACCATATTTCCCTCACGCGTGAGCTCTGTCCCCTGGAGCAATCAACAGTTAATTGAATTCGTACGGACCTTCTTCTCCTCTGCCTCTATATAAACCGACGCCCCTTCTGCAAATAAAAGCACTCCCTTCCTCCGAATCCAAATTGTTATTTGTTATTTGTTATCATTAGTATTAGACCACCGTTACAGACCACAACCACCACCATCGATCCACTTCATCCTCTTATCCTCCACTTCTCCATTTTAGTTTTATTCTTCATTTCCCCACGAAGCGTAAGCACGATAAGAAGAACAGAAGAAAAGGGAGCTGGAGCAGAAGCGAATCGCAGTCCAGTCTCCGCCGGCAGTCTCCAAATTAATGGCTATTTCTGTTCCCTTTTTATTACTGTTAATGTCTGAGTGATTTTACTCATATCCTAGGGTGGGGTTGACCCTAAATAATTCAGACTTATTATTAATACCAAGTTTGCTTATAAATATTTGTTGTCTCTCTAAATTATTAAATGCTTAATAACTGATCATTTTTATGCATTTACGGTTTCTCTATTTCAATGATTTTGTAAATCTGAGAATAGACCACAAAGAGAGATAAACGTTAGATATTATCTCCTTGATTAGCAGATAAAATCCATCGCTGTTATAAAAAGAATTCTCACTTAAAGCTAATTAATGATTTTAGACTTTCTCTGATTGTAAAAAGTCTATTGATTTAATTAAGAGTTGTCCTTATCAAAGATTTAGGAAGGCCACAAGATTAATTCTTAAACAGACAAATAAGAGCGAATTAGGATTATAATTATTGTCTGTACTTAAATAATATTTATCACCTGTTTCACTTATTAAACTTGTTTTAATTCCTTTCAGCAAATATTGTAAATGCTTATTCTGACAAATACTGCATTTATTTGGTAGCTATCAATATATGATTTTGAGATAGTTAAAGTACCACAAGGGAATTAAGCTTGGTATTTACACTCCGGATTGAGCAGGAAAATACTAAGGCTATTAATAGGAGTTCGTAACTGACAATTATTAACTCTAATAGACAATAAATATTTGAGACAGGATTATAAATTGTTTAAGTAATTTAGGAAATTCCCCCGCTATCCTAGGATACCTTTTTCATCCATCCTTTTACTTTATTTTACTGTATTTATTATTTCTGTACTAATACTGAAAATCAAGCTTGCCTCCGGCTAAACCCCAATTTATATTTATGCACTTTAATTTATCTTTTTGTACATTTATTAAACTGGATAATTAATTAGACAGTTGCGAAGTCTCTGTGGATACGACCTTGTTGTACTACAAAGATTGGGTTCACTGCCCATAGTTAGCAAGATAGTTTAACTATTATTTTGCCCAACAAGTTTTTGGCGCCATTGCCGGGGACTTCGGTCCAACTATCTGGTTCATTATCTGTTTAGTTTCCTTTTATTTCTGTAATTACCCTTTTTTTGTATAAATTTTTGTTTTGTTTTTAAAGGTACTTAATTCTGATGGATGGTCACTACGATCAAGCAGAAGATTGGTATGGTTACCCATATAGCGCAGAGGACTACAGTCAATGGAGTGTCTGCCAAGAGTGTGGAGGAGACCACGAAAGTTCCCGTTGTCCTATGGTTGCAATAGAAAGAGACAACGCCATTTTACGGGAAATGATGGCAAATTTTACCTCAACCATTGAAATGATCCGGCAAAGAACGCTAGATCAGGTAGACCACATGGAACAACCCGTTCCACAACTGAATGCAGTGGTTCACGAGGAAGAACAACCTGCTGAGGACATAGGCTACTTTCCACCTCCTCCCCTATTCGAATTAGAGAATCCATCACCAAACAACTATCAGCTTGATTATGGAGACAACCCCTCAGAAGAGAGTTTTCCTTGGACTTCATGGAGTCCCCTCCCTCTGAAATCGACTACTACTTCCCCTCCTTCACCGTGCTTTACCCAGAAGATGAGGGTGGATACATCCTCAACCTTGAGAAGGGGGAGATGCCGCCTCCCTCCGAGCCATCAGAAGAGAGTACTATAGTAAATTTCAAGGAGCCACTTCCTCTGAAGATCCCTTTCAAGGTTCTTACCATAAGCCTCAACAAAAGGAGGATTTTTACATCCTCCAATTTGAGGAAGAAAAGTCATTTTCACCGGGTCTTCTGTTTAGAATTACGTTCCCGGCAGTACCTCCTCAAACACCGGATTTTGTGGAGTATTAATTTTATTATTGTATATGCCGAGGTAACGTTTTGTTTTGATCCAGGATAACAAAGCAGGCGTCTAGCCAAAGACGTTAAAGAAGGGCAGCTTCCTGGGAGGCAACCCGGTGTAATTTTTTTATTTGCCTTTATGTTCTTTTAATTTTCAGGTTCTCTTTAAATTTTATTTTTGCTAACTTTTAACCCCGTTTTAGTATGGTTGCTTCTAGTGTCTTATGCAGGTGTAACCCATGTAGCACCGCAACCAAGCTACGCTACTTGAGGCTGAAGCTCAAGTGTGGGGAACGCTGATTAACGCAAGCAAAAATAAATCAGGGGAGTACCAGTTTCTTTAGTTTTGCTTTTATTTAAATAAAAATTGCAGAGGAGCGTTTATGTGCTTAAATGTTTATTTGTGATCTTTGTGTTATCTCTATTTTATCTACTTACCGAAAAGGTCTTCTGAAAGCTTCCCTTGTTTTTCTGGTAAACAATGAGGACATTGTTCAATTTAAGTGTGGGGGAGTGTGCCCTTTTCGGTGACACTTTGTGCTTAAATGTTTAATCTCTCTCCTTATTTTTCGTTTGTCCAAATTCAAAATTCATGGACCCTTTATATGTGGGTTGTTCTCTTCAAGAATAAATATTGTTATGAATTGTGGGATAAATGGTATAAATGATACAAATTTTAAAATTTGATTACTTTTGAGGAGCATTTTATGCGGTGTGACCAAATAATCTGCAAATGGCTGGATTATTGCTCAGGGTTTCTTTCTGTCTTCTCTCTTAGGGATTGCTAAGGGGTACTTCTCTGTTTAAAAAGAAAGAAAAAATAATAATAAGGGACTCATGAGACACCATTGGTAAACAACAAAGAGAGTTGAGTGTTCTTAAATACAAAGGCGTAATGCCTACATTTTCTCATCCCTTAAGCAAAAGTGAAACAAATGCATAAATCTATTTTTCCTTTTGTTTTCTCCTCAATGCCCATTCTTGAGAGAAGTTGGCCATGGTAAAAGTTCTCGGAGTCACCTAAAAGAAACATTGAAGTACTTGGATCATACCCCGAAACTCTATATTTTATTTTCACCCTGAGCACACCTATGCCACCAGCAGTTAATTTTTCACACTCCTCATAAAGTTTAAAGATCATGTTTATCCTACCCTTCATAATAATATTTGTTAGAATTGAGCATTCCCTACTTACTTGGGTACGTGATTTTGCTTGAGGACAAGCAAAAAGATAAGTGTGGGGGGGGTGTGAAAGTGTCCAAATGAGCATGATTTATAGGTGTAATTTCATATATAATATTAACACTTTTCTTGCTCATTTCTCCACTTCGGTTAACTTTCCTCTAGTTTATGTTTTATTGTTTATCTCACAAATTATTGTTCAAACATGAGGAGAACCAAGCTGGGAGAAAAGTAGATAAAGAGACGGACACATAGACGCAAACGGCTCAGAAAACGGAGTCCAAATGAAGAATGTAGAGCCGGTTGAACAGAGGCACGCGAGAGTCACGGTTGGGCGTGACCGCTCCATAACAGGCGGACCACTCTGAGACAACCGCCTGGCGGACGGTGGAGAGGCTACCGCCTCCTAAGTGGCGGAAGAGACATGCAACCGCGAGGCAAACAAGAAGAGAGGCTACCGCCTCGTATCTAGCGGACAACATAGAGTGTACCGCCTAATAAGTGGCGGACACCATAGGCGCAACCGCCTCGCGGTTGATCAAGAGAGTACCGCCTCTTTATAGGCGGTCTTGGAGGCGGTCAAGTAGGAGGGAACCCGCCACTCACCAGGCGGTACCACAGATGCGGACAGCAAATTATCAGTCGCGAGCTTATCTTCTTCTTCGACCGTCGTCCTCTGCAACTCGCGCAACTCGCCTTATCTCTACCCCGCCGGCGCCTACCATATTTCCCTCACGCGTGAGCTCTGTCCCCTGGAGCAATCAACAGTTAATTGAATTCGTAGGACCTTTTCTCCTCTGCCTCTATATAAACCGACGCCCCCTTCTGCAAATAAAAAGCACTCCCTTCCTCGAATCCAAATTGTTATTTGTTATTTGTTATCATTAGTATTAGACCACCGTTACAGACCACAACCACCACCATCGATCCACTTCATCCTCTTATCCTCCACTTCTCCATTTTAGTTTTATTCTTCATTTCCCCACGAAGCGTAAGCACGATAAAAGAACAGAAGAAGAAAAGGGAGCTGGAGCAGAAGCGAATCGCAGTCCAGTCTCCGCCGGCAGTCTCCAAATTAATGGCTATTTCTGTTCCCTTTTTATTACTGTTAATGTCTGAGTGATTTTACTCATATCCTAGGGTGGGGTTTGACCCTAAATAATTCAGACTATTATTAATACCAAGTTTGCTTATAAATATTTGTTTTGTCTCTCTAAATTATTAAATGCTTAATAACTGATCATTTTTATGCATTTACGGTTTCTTCTATTTCAATGATTTTGTAAATCTGAGAATAGACCACAAAGAGAGATAAACGTTAGATATTATTCTCCTTGATTAGCAGATAAAATCCATCGCTGTTATAAAAGAATTCTCACTTAAAGCTAATTAATGATTTTAGACTTTCTCTGATTGTAAAAGTCTATTGATTTAATTAAGAGTTGTCCTTATCTATGATTTAGGAAGGCCACAAGATTAATTCTTAAACAGACAAATAAGAGCAAATTAGGATTATAATTATTGTCTGTACTTAAATAAATATTTATCACCTGTTTCACTTATTAAACTTGTTTTAATTCCTTTCAGCAAATATTGTTAAATGCTTATTCTGACAAAATACTGCATTTATTTGGAGCTATCAATATATGATTTGAGATAGTTAAAGTACCACAAGGGAATTAAGCTTGGTATTTACACTCCGGATTGAGCAGGAAAATACTAAGGCTATTAATAGGAGTTCGTAACTGACAATTATTAACTCTAATAGACAATAAATATTTGAGACAGGATTATAAAATTGTTTAAGTAATTTAGGAAATTCCCCCGCTATCCTAGGATACCTTTTTACATCCATCCTTTTACTTTTTTACTGTATTTATTATTTCTGTACTAATACTGAAAATCAAGTTTGCCTCCGGCTAAACCCCAATTTATTTTATGCACTTTAATTTATCTTTTTGTACATTTACTAAACTGGATAATTAATTAGACAGTTGCAAAGTCTCTGTGGATACGACCTTGTTGTACTACAAAGATTGGGTTCACTGCCCATAGTTAGCAAGATATTTTAACTATTATTTTGCCCAACACCTTTCAAACCTCCAATGGTGTTTGGAAGCCTTCCCTTGATTGTTGATCAAAAAAAAAATCTAGGGTTTCCAAGGTAATGCCTCATTTAGTGTTTTAAGCATTTCCTTGTAGTTTTGAGTTAATTAATGAGTTAAGTGCTTTACTTAATCTCATTTCCTTATTTAATGTGGGGCTGGAGCATTGTCAATTACATTGCCTATTCAACCGAAAATGGGAAGAAGAGGAGAAGAAAATAACTAAAAGGAAACTTGGGAGTTTAAGGTAAGAATCTACCTTAATGTGTATCCTATATGTTTTAGAATTATGGGATGGGAAAATTTAAATGACGAACCAAATTTAAGTTAAGAATGTATTTGGTAGTTAGTGAGAGTTGGTGGTTTAACTTGTGTTGGAATGAGGGCCTTAGAGCCAAGTGATTTGAGATTGTGTTTATGTTGTTGCTTGATGAAATTTTGATTGAACTTGTGTGCTGGTAGGACCCTCAATGGGTGTGGCTAGTTGTGAATGGATCTAGGTGATAAATTGTGCATTTGGGTAATGTTAGAATTGTAGGTAAGTTATGGTGAAATTTTGGTAGAAACTGAAGGAGTTTAAGGTGATTAGAAGAGTAAGAATGTCCTAGAGAAACTAGGTGTTGATGGAGGTTGGTTTGGGTTAGTTAAACACCATAGGAATGCTTATTTAAGGAAGGGATTTTGGTGTAAAAATCTGTAGCAAATGGGTGTTGAAGTGCATTGGATTCTAGGAAAAAGAGTTAGTGTGCAAGACTTTGAAAACGGGAGCTAGAATTGGGTATAGATAATGCATTTGTCTAGGAAGAATTGGGAATGGTCAAAATGGGTGAGAACTAGAGGTAAACCACCAAGAGAAGTTGGAAATGCACAAGTGTGCAAAATGCGAAAAAATGTGAGAATGAAAATGTAGGAATTGAACAAGAATTGGGTGATGAATTTGACCAAGGATTTAAGGTGTTCTTAAGAGTGTTTTAGGGTGTTTAAACATGTGGAAAGATTAGGAAAATGATTAGGTGTGAATTAGAGGTTGAAATGGGATTGAAATTTGACATTTGGCAGCTTTTTAGCAGGTTCCGAGACTTAGGGGGCGGACCAAGTCCCAGACCAACCTTAAAAATGCCCCGAAACTGAAAGAATGAAGTGGTCCGGGACTAGTCCAGGTCAGGACCGGACCAAGCAAGAAAAATGGCTGAGAGTAAAGATAAGTATTGGTCCGAGACTTTGGGTCCGGACCAAGTCCTGGACCACCCCCAGAATTGCACCAAAAGTGGTTTTAAGGCATTAGAAGGTGGGGGATTGATTGGTAATGGCTTTAGATGATGTTTAGGCCTAGTTTGGTGACATGTAAAGGTACTAAGAAGTATAAACAAGTGCTAGAAGTGAATGAGGAAGTTGGGAAACATAAGTACAACTTGAGTAAACCTAAGATAACGGGACAACGGGGTAAGTACGGGAGTAATAAGTTTACGTACCATATGAGCTTGATATTAATAGAAATGTTTGAAACATTATCAGAGGATCAAGTGTGAACCGAGCAATGTGAGGTGACCCGATAAAAGTTAAACCAAGGTGTAAGGTATGATTTTCTCATGCCTCGTATGCTAACCGGATTACTTTGATTTGTGTGCTGTGTGCCGACTTAATCAAGATAAAAACATGAAATTGATTTATTGCATTTGATATGTATGTCTTGACGCATGATGTATGAACTAACATACTTGAATGATTGTGTGGTCTAACTTAGTGTTATAGACCGACTCGTAGATGAGGATTACTTGATTAGAGACTCGTAGGAAGAGTTGTTGCAATTAACGATAACGTGGAAACACACGAAAACCATCAAATCAAAAATAACGATAATGCAAACCTGTGAACTCACTAGAACGTGAGAGAGTTGTGCGGGATTAGTAACTCCCGATAACGGTTAGAGAACCGAATTGAAATAAACCACAAAACAAATGATAGTTAGGAGATATAATGAACCTCTACTTAGAGGATGATGAAAGTTCTAAGAAAAGAACTCATGAGAAAGTAAAAGAGATAAAAGGACCAACAAACTCCTTTAAAAGTTAGTCAATCTACAATGTGAGGATTCGACCTATATTGAGAAATTTCCCTAAGCTAATAGATGTTATCAAGAGAAATACTTCTAGGCTAATCTATGAGATTATGAAATAACTCCGAGAGAGGAGTTTTGGAAATTTGAGTTGTCCGGTAGAGAAATGGACGTTTGAGAATTTGAGGAGCTAAGTGTATAGTTCTGCTTGATAGTCTAACTTGCCCACCATGCTAGACCCAGAGTAGGGTCGAAACCGGGGAAGTAAGACTTGTATTTGAAAGCCCGGTGGTGAGTCTTGTGTATAACTCTGCCCGGAGGTCATGGGTAATGACTTAAAAGATATCCTTTGAGAACTTGACATTGAGATTTGAGAATTTGAGATTGAGATTGAGAAGTTGAGTATAAAATGAGAATATAGATTTGAGAACTCGAGAATTGAGAACTTGAGAGTTGAGAGTTGAGATTGAGAATGTAGAACTTGATTGAGATTGAGAATAAGAGAGCTTGAGTAAAAGTAACCCAAGAGAATGGGTAAGATAGTGAGTAAGTGACTAAGGCGTAGAGAGGTAGAAACCCTCAAGGCCTGAGAGTAAGTTAATACTAACTAACAACTTTTGGTGTTAGTTGCTATTGTATTCCTTGTTTGAATACCTTTGTATGTGAGCATGTCCATTGAATTAAAATGAATTGCATGTTCTCGACCAAGTAGTCGGCGTATCCCCGTTAGCACGCGGGGTATGCGAATTTCATACCAGCAAATAGCTGAGCCCCTTGGGGCACCGTTTTTACCTTACAGGTACCTTGAAGCCGATCACCGTCCGAGAGTGTATGACGGGGTTGCTGTATAAGCATGGGTAGTTATTTATGAACCTTTGTATTGATTTTGTAATTTTAATTGTTGAATTATAAGTCCGAATTGTATCGGCAACCTTGATGATTATAGAAACTCGGTATATAACTGAATTGAGGATGTATTATATTGCGAATTGAACAAGGAATGAAATGAGTTGTTTTGTATAAGAGTACTCGGTATATTCGTTCATCAGACCGATATTGTAATTGAATGTTGTATTGGATTTGGCCTTGTTAGTCACGAGGGTGACTAACGGCATTGTATCACCCACCGTTGGAGTAAGAGTTCCACTGCTTGATATTGGTAATTGAGACGGATTAGGAGATAATGACTGGATTAGCGGTAGGGGTGTTACAAATAGCCAAATGTTTATGCTTGTTTTATAAGCTTTTGGATATATTATATGCTTTAAAAGCATAGGTTATAACATAGTTATGTTATTTGTGAAAATCTGGGTCATAAAAGTTGTTTGGATGAATTTAATATAAATAAAAGTCGGTAGATACTTAGTCCATGTTTAGATTAATTTAAAGGTAAAATTGACCTTAAAATGAATTATAAGTTTATTTAATGACATAGTAACTATAAGGGTCAAATGTAGGTTGCTCAATGGAAAAGGATTTAAGTTTGGGGTGCTGGGTAATATTTGAGCTGAGAGTTTAGGGGTTAGAATGGAGATTATAAGTTTAGATAAAGTTTTGAAGTTAATTGTAAAAGTTATAAAACTTGTGGGCAAATTTGTAATTCTAGAAAATAATGAGGAATTTAGAATAAACTTGGTCAATCCTAGTTGGAGATAGAGTGTTGACCGAAATTTGGAAGGAAATTGTTGAAGTTTGAAATAAAATAAGAATTATAGTATAATTGTAAAGATTATAAACTAGTGGGGTAAAACCATAAATATGGGAAAATTAGTGTGGAGGCTGAAAATGATATTTGGGGCTTGCTTGATGTTTCTAAAAATTAAGGGTTGTGTTTGGAATTAATTAAGTGAAGAATTAGAATTAAAAAATAAATGTGATTTGTGGTAAATTGTAAAGACTATAAAAGTCAAGGGGTCAAAGTGTAAATATAGTTAAACGGGGTGAATTCGAATTATGGACAGATTAGGTGTTGTCTGAATAAGAGGAAATTGGAAGTATAACTTAGGAATAACTAAGTTAGAAATTAAAGCTACATGTTATATAAGTTAGAGGGAGGAAATTGTAAACTTTGGATGACATTTGGGGATATATGATTGAACAAACTCATATATATATAAGTTTGTTCAATATTAGATAAGAGATTAGAGATATGATTGAGGTTGAACTGTAAGTTGGAATTACTTGAAGGATTAATGTAATGTTATTAATGACAGTGAACCTATAAGAACAAGTGTGACTACATAAGTATATTAAAGTTAAGACGGTAAATGTAACATTAATGTGACATTTGAATTGATGAGAATTTATATTATACACATATATATAGTTGACAATTTCCCTGAAAAAGTTGCTATTTAATGAAGAACCGTTACATTTGAAAATGCTAAGGAATTAACACATACCGTTAATCCAACTATAGGAATAGGATAGCTAGGGGCGTTAGCCGAAAGTAGGCAAGCGTCTACTTGACCAAGGTATGGTTTCATGTACCTTGCATGTTACCGAGTTTACCTCAGCTTGTGTGCTAAATGCTTGTTTAAAATGACCGTAAGATAATTGCATGAAATATGGATTATTATATTGTTCTGTGTATTATTGTATTTCTCTAACAATGACCTTCTATGTGTTATGATACTAACTACACATTAGAGTAGACATAAAACACACATACGGTTCATATGATGACGGTTAGAAGGACCGAGTGGAATAAGAAACGAACCTATCTAACAGTGCATAAAACGTGAGAATTTCTCACTAACTTCCCTTCAATATTTAGTTAACATCCGAAAACAGAGATGGTCAATCTAATATACTAGAAGTAGGACAAACGTTCCAATTACTTCTATCGAGCTTGAAAAGAGGAGTCCGGGAAGGTTCCAGTCACACACATTTGAATTAGAGGACGGTATTTGTATTGATCCATTTCCGTTGGACCGCTGTCTTCAGACTTGGTCATCCCAGAGTCAAATAATTGACTCGGCGTCCTTGGCTTCAAATCATTGACGGGGAAAATTTGATGGTACGCCACTACGAAGGAAAGTTGTTGTTGATTTTTTTATACTCAATTTGAATAGGGTTCGAAAATACCCGACTTAACATACGTCACACTGATGGTTATGGACTTAAGATTTCGATACTCGCCTACATGGTTCATACATACCCGAATACAATTGATAATTGACTTTGGAAATAGGCAAGCCCTTTAAGGATTGTCCGAGAATGAATTGATTAAGGTCGTATTCGAGATTCCAAAAATAATCTCAAGACCTAGGAGATAAAGAGAATGACTCATTGAATATGAATTTTATTTGATGTTTTGATCCCAATATGTTAGATTATTTGCTTGAGCTTGTGTTGTGATTACGTACCAGCATGTTGGATGTTTATTGCACTTTTACATATATTGTATAATAATCAATCGCATGTTCACTCAACAATTAGTCATGTGTAGCCCGGTAGCTAGCGGGTTACATGTTATCATACTCGGCAAGTTGTGCTGAGCCTGTTGTGGCCTACCGATTTTCAGGTACATAGCAAAAGACGTCATTGGAGTGCGGGATTTGGGTATACTGCCCTTTTGGTTTATTATTTGGGATTAACTCCCATTGGTATTATTTGTGTTAAATTAGATTGCTCACGTGTACATTGTATAAGGCTTATAATTATGGAATTACTATCTCTCGGTCATCACAGCGTTTTATGTGTGTATGTAATTTGGAAGCCTTATTACTCACGTGAGTGAGTAACCGCGGTAACACCCAAAGTTATGTCATTGCAATTATTACTGCTGCATAGGATGAGTTAAGTACGATAAGGAATAGATTGAGTCTGAATTACGAGAAGGGGTGTTACAAAAAGTGGTATTAGAGCGGAGTATCACACTGCTGACTAAGAGATAGTAGGAGAATACTGTGAGCATAAGATTTTGGGTGAGAGGAAACGCATGTGAGATTCGTGACCAAGGAAACCCCTAGGAACCTTTAAAACATGCAGAATTAGCCTAGAGGGTACTTGAATATTGAGTGAGTTTGGATGTGGTATATTACCGGTACATGAACTAACCTACCCTTCTGACAGAAGTCAAAAAGGGGTTGGAGAAGAGATACTGGAGAAGAGGACGAGGCATGCCGGAGACGATTGATGTATTGGACATTAAGGTGGGAAGTTACTAATTTCTAAATATTTAATAAAGTGTTTCTATTTTCAATTCAGTCCATTAAGTTAACTTAACTTAAGGACTAGTTAATAAATTAAAACACTTTTTATAATCTATGAAATAATATAAATATAATGTTCCACATGTCAAGTTGTAATTGGGTTAAGGAAAGAGGGTATGTTACCCTCACAAATAGGAGGGGTACCGAAGTAGTCACCATTAATAGATTAAAAAAAACAAGTTACTTCACTTCGATAAAAATTTAATAACTATCCACAAACATACCTTATTTATACTCCTCTCAAAATAATAAAACTACTAAATAAACTAAAACTACATCAATAATTATGTTAAGTTAGGAGTTGGTTACTAATGTATAACATGATGCAAATTATAATTATTTGTTTAAGTTAATCTTTTATAGGCATTCATACTTGTTGAGATTGATTGAAGTCAAATTTACAAATCATGATTATTAAGTTTCTTGATTCTGTAATGTCAACGGAATTTAACCGAATAATTGACCCGAATTAACCAATGACCCGAAAAAACCAAACAACCCAAAGGCTAACCCGAACCGAAAGTTACCCAATTCGAAGTCATCCTAGCCGAAAGTCAACCAAACCAAAAGTCACACCGAACCAAAATTTCAACGAACCAAACTCAACTCAAACAAACTAAATTCACCCGATCCGTTCCAACCGAAACCAAATATTGGGTGATTTTAAATCAACTTGAACCAAATCGAACCCGAACCTCCCAAAAGGCCACCTCTAGTTAATATAGAGTTGGTCGATAGGGTTGATAGCATTTAAGCACATCTTGAACAAATTTCCTTCTCTATGTCCAGTGGCTTTTAGAGACCCTGTTCATTCATAAAAAAACTTTGCAATCGACGGATGAGAAAAGTACTAAATTGAATTTATCACAATTTGGGAAATACTCAAACAACTATGTTGAAGTCCAGCTACCAAATGAACTCCATCTACCTTAAACTTGAAGGGGTTACCAACGGAACCAACTCCAACAATTTGTCCTTGATTATTGTTTCCAAAGGTGACATTTTTTTCCTATGTATGCTGAAAGTGAATTGAATTGATTGGGATCCCCAATCATGTGACGGTAGCATCCACTATCTAGATACCAACAATCTTCATTCGCCTTCATCTACAAAAAAAACCATTTGTTCGCCTTGGGAACCTAGATATACTTAGGTTCCCTTTTCAAACCATATTATCTTAACTTCTCACGTGCTTTAAGAATTAAAGTGACTCTTTTGAGATTAGAAAACAAATCTTTTTACAGTTTTTTGCAAGCACTGTCTCGATGTCCAAAACAACTACAATATCCACAAATCTTTGTAGGAGGGAGGTTGACATATTTTTTATTTCTTTTTCGCCAGAAGTCAAACTTCTCCTTTTGTCTTTGTCGTCTATTTTTATTTTTGGGTTTAGAGACAATGTTGGGAAAATCTAACTTGCCTTTGTGCCACTCAGGCTTGAATTCAGTGGATCCAATTCTAGATCGTAAATTGGTTATCTCCTGAGAAAGTTTCTTAACTTCATTTCGAAGATTATCACGATCTTCACTAAATTCTTTGATCTTGGAATTGCCCACTCAGGTAAATCCAAAGAAGAGACTTGCTTGATGACACTTACTGGTTTAAATGAAAGAGCTTGCTCCTTTTCTTTCGCTTGTTTAATTTCTCAATAGTGGATATCAGATTTTTATTCCGAGATTCAAAGTTGTTCAATTCATTTTGCATGAAACAACACTTCTCATCAAATATAGCTAGATCTTCCTTGCATGAGTCAATATGAATCCTTGACTCCTTATGTTCCTTACTTTGGAGTCATCTAGAATTGTAGCTTCATTTAGTTTCTTTTGAAGGGAATCTACATGGAGTCAGAATTCTTGAAGATTAAGTTGTAATGAGCAAGCATTAGTTTTGGATTCTTTATCGTTGTCAATGAGAGCATCAATGACGAACTTTGTCTCCTCTAGTTCTGCTGTTAGATCTAAAATTTGCTTAACATATTTGGCTTTCAAAGAACTAGTGTCAGTAATGATTTTGGAATTAAAAGTAAGAAATCCCTTGGGAGTAATTCTATGAAGATCAGTTTCGAGATGGGATCTAGTTACCTCAATGTCCAGAATCATTGAGTCCTTCATAATATTGGTGGAGGTGACGCTTTCAGTTCATACTTATCGGAGGATGTCGAAGTGATTTTTATTGTTCTGGTTGGAGAGAAGATCTGCCATCTTGATGTCGTGGGTTTGTCAGCAACCAGACTCTGATACCACGTGTAGGATCGATCAGTTGACTCAAAACACTTCAAGATGTGAGTCTATGAAGTGATTTGACTATGTCGTACTAAGGGTTCAGAAGTAGTTAATCGAACTTGAACAAGTACACAATATAAGTTATTTTATTTTTTTGTAAAACAAAACAACTTTACCTACTAAGTAGAAATGATCTACTCAATAAAACCTCACTCACTTATCTAACACAATATCTAATCAGCACGGTGACAAGTGTGATGAGGCTAGGACCTACCTAAAATGACTATATCGATAAGTGCAAACTAAAACTAGTACTTTTTTTCTCATGAATACAAGCAAAGTTCTCTTAAACAAATCTATGAATAATTCTCTCTTGAAAGCGTTGAGAAGAAAATGAAACTACAAGTCTCTTATATAGGTTCTTAAAACTGAACGTTGTAAGAAGTTAGTTCCATAATTTTAGGAGCTAACTCCCCCTTCCTTTAATTTCAGACTCAGGACACCAGGACTTCTAATTGTGCTCTCGTTTACATGAATTTCAGTCCAAGAATGATAGTTGACGACCGTTGTGGTGTAGTGGACGTTACTCCATCAATCTCACAACTGATAGATGGGCTCACATGGATGGACTCACTTGATTCTTCAAACAGAATTGACTCTATGGTCAGGGAGACTTGATTGACTCAATTAACCGACAAACTCTATCTCATCAACACTTAATGCTCCAACATCAAGCAACTCAACAAATGCGACATGAAACTTAGATAAAGCTTTGAAATTGGACTTGTCTATTGGGTCCGTGGCGATTCACCCCCCCTAAAAAAGAACAATCCTTTTTGAACGGCCCTTAAAGAAAGGAATTCCCAGAGGAGGAGGAGGAAAGCGAAAAGGATTTCGTGACGGACCATTGATTTCTGTCACTGACGGAATCAATCCAGACCATACATCTGATATTATAGAATTGGGGACAAATTTGATTTTTCTATGGTAGATGGACTTGCCGACGTCACTAGTTCCATGACTTTAGTTTTAAAATAAGCAGTCAGTAGTTACATGACATGCAGTCATGCACGGATCATAGTACAATCACTTAACTTTTTTAATTTTAAATTTAATTCAAAGACTAATGTGATTTAATATAAAAAAATAAAGTAGTAATTCATTAGCATCATTCCAATGATAATATAATTATATATAAGGTACTCTTAAAAAATCCTTATAATTAGAATCATAATCATTGCATTATTAGTAATTTGGCTATCATTTTTTCTTAGTTACAGGTGTTTCTAGCCACGATGGCTACATTGAGGTGCAGAAGTTCAAATCTCTCAGGTGTCGTTTTTTGCTTGGGCCGATTTTCATTTGCTCGGCTTACTACCATCCCTCCTATGTCGCCTTACAGAATAGAAGAAGCGATAAAGGCAGGTCTTCATCATGACAAATTTACAGTTCTGATCAATCAATGTGTTACAATAAAACATAATACAAAACATTATTGTTTGGCTAAAAAACACACACATACATAATATGTGCCGCATGTGGCTATGGCCTATATGGTTGATTCGAGCAATTTTGAGTTTGAGCATATATAAAATTATTTTATATTTTTGAATCAACTTAGATTTAAGTCGGGTATCTTTACACCTGTTGGGACATCGGAGTGTTGCAAAGATAGCCTTTCACCACGACAGAGTCAATCATCACTGACAGACACAAAGAGTGAAGCCTCGGCGATGGAGTCCGCGTAACAAAGAAGACCCCATTGACTCTCCATGCCGTTGCGGAAAAACAGGAGTCAACTCAGAACATCTTAAGTGCCAAACGGTCATGAAGGTCTTCCTCAACATCCGAAGATCGCGGCCCAAGCAAGAAGACCACTTCAGAGCCGTTAGGAGTTGCCCACTAAGTTAGTTCTGGTTTTCTCGGAACTAACCTTCGACCCGTTGCTGAACTTAGAGTATAAATAAGACATGTAATAGATAGTTTCATGTGTGCTTTCATTGAGTATTATTTTCAGAGCTTAGAGAGAGAAAGAGAATCACATTGTAAGCCAAAGAAGAGAGAGAATACGTACCTAGTTAGTTAGCACCTTAAGATAGACTCTACCTAGGAAGTTCTTAGTTTCATTACGCTTACCATTGTTCTGATTAGAGAGTGTGTTGGGTAAGTGAGTGAAAACCGCTAAGTAGATCCTTTCTACTTAGTGGGCATCTGTAAGTTATTTTATTTGACCAGGAAATGAAATAGCTTATTTGTGTATCTTGCTGAGTTCCACAGAGTCCTTCTCTCTTTCCATTGTTTTGCTACAATTACCGCAAAAGTCTTCCGCTTCATTAGTTTAGTTAATTCGATTGAGTGCCTCTACATCACAGCGGTTTCTCACTTACGAAGGCTGATTGAGTCAAACCAACTCTTAGACTCACACCTTGGGTTGGTTGAGTTAGCCACCCGATCCTACACGTGGTATCAGAGCCTTGCTTAGGCTAACGGTCAATCAAGAAGCAATGGCAGACCTCTTTGCCAATCAAAACAACAAAATGCACTTCGAGCATCCCAGACTCACCTCCACCAACTACGACCACTGGAAAAACGAGATCGAGCAACACATCGAGTCTGTCAACTCCGAGCTTTGGGAAATAGTCACTGGAGGAGATCTTGCAGTCAATCCAGACCGATCCACATGGACTGCAGCAGATCGCAAGAGGTACGAGCTGAATCGTCAAGCATCACGCGCAATATATACTTGCCTGTCCATCCCAGAACAAAGGAGAGTCAACCACTGTAAGTCCGCTAATGAGATCTGGACACTCCTTCAAGCAACTCACGAAGGAGTCACTGAGCTGAAGAAATGCAAAGCTCAAGAACTTCGAATGGACTATGAAAATTTCCTACAGAAACCCGGTGAGTCTCTAGAAGAAGTGCTTGATCGTTTCTATTTACTAACCACTACTATGCAGGAAGTCAGCATCTTGCCAGATAGAGAGGTGTCTTGCACAAGTTGCTGGACAGTCTGAGAGAAGAATGGGCAGAAACGGTAATCTCTACCAAAGCATGCAAGGATTTATCCAAATGGAGCTGTCAAGACCTAGGTTCCTATCTACAATCTGTAGATAAATACAAGAAGAATGTTCGAAAGAAGTGTGGTATTACTTCTTCTCCTCTTCTAGTAAGTCTACTACTTTGAATGACCAAGCCTTGCAGGTTAATTCAACTCAGTTCACTCAAGAAGGAGCCTATGTCGCTGACACTCAAATCAGACAAGCTAGGGCAGAGCTGGTAGATATTATTGTTGAAGAAAGTGAGGCTGAGACCATGGAAGACTTCGTCTTCATAGTTAAGAACTTCCGAAAATTCATGCGTAACCAACCAAATCGTCAGAGTCGGTCGTTCTCAAACCCCTCCAAACAATCCTTCAACTCTGTAACTTGCTTTAACTGCAACAAACCCGGTCACTTCAAGAAGGAATGTCCTCTACTCAAGAATCAGTATGGAAAACCTCAAGGGAGATCGCTGATGGCAGCTGTCGGCTGGGGTGATTCAGATTCCGACGATCCAGACACAGAGTCCAGCGGCTTAGTATGTCTCATGGCACGATACGACAGAGTCCATGATCCCTGATAATGAGTAACGCGTTCCCACCTTGAAACAGACCTTTACCGTATTTCTCCTATGGGATTTATGACATTAATTGCTAAAATTGTCTCGGAGACAAACTCTCTCAAAGCAAGTCTCAACAGCAAAATTTCTGAGTTAACAGAGGAGCTCGAAATATCAAAAAGTCTTATGTATGCCTTAAGAGACGAAGCTGAGGAACACAAAACCATCTCTTGCTCTCTAAGGTTAGATCTACAAGATTCAACGCGTCATGTCGACTCCCTTCAAAAGGAACTTCATGATACCTTAGAACAAACTCAATTCAGACAGGGTGACCAGAAAGAGTCTCTCACCCTGATCGACTCTCTTAAACAAGACCTCACCATCTTCACTGATAAGTGTTGTTCTCTCCAAAATGATCTTAATGCTTCTGAATCCAAAAAACATATCCTTGAACACCACTATCAAAAATCTCACTCAAAAATTGAAAGAAAAGGAACACGCTCTTTCCCTTAAGCCAGTCAAGTTTATCAAACAAGTCACCTCCTCCGAACTACCTGAGTGGGCCAACTCCAAAATCAAAGAAATTAGCCAAGATCGAGATGCTCTTCGCTCTAAAGTCGAACAACTCTCTAAACAGATTGTGAATACAATCTGGAGCTCGACCCACTCCGTCCACGCCCAAGTGGCAAAAAGGTAAGTTCGACATTCCAAAGAATTGTCCAAATCTGACAACAGAGCCAAGCGATATCAAGAAAAGAAAAATTCGACTCCTGGTGGAAAGGACAACAGAAATACGTCAATCTTCCACCAACCAAAATTTGTGGCTACTGCGGGAGTCTTGGACATCGGGACAGTGCATGCGATAAAACTGAACAAAGATCTTCTTTAATGTTAAACGTGTTCAATTGATACTTGAAGCACGAGAAAAATTGAAACAGTCTAGCTCGAAAAGGGAACCCAAGTACATCTGGGTTCCCAAATCTAACAAATGATATGTATTTGTAGGTGAAGGCGAATGGAGACAGCTGGTACTTGGATAGTGGATGCTCCGTCACATGACTGGAGATCCAAATCAATTCAATTCGCTTTCATCCTACCAAGGAGGTAAGGTTACTTTTGGAAACAACAACCAGGGTGAAATCGTGGGAGTTGGATCCGTAGGTAACCCCTCAAGATTTAAATTGATGGAGTCCATCTGGTCACTGGACTCCAGCATAGTTTATTAAGCATCTCTCAAATTTGTGATAGATTCAATTTGGTACTATTCTCCTCTTCGGATTGTAAGGTTTATGATGAGCGTACAGGTTCACTAAAAGCTGTCGGCCGTAGAGAAGGCAACCTCTACAAAATGTGCTTAAACTCCATTAACCCAGACGACCAAGTCTGTCTCAATGTGCATTCCAAAAACTCTCTGCTGTGGCACTCCAGACTTGGCCACACAAATCATAGGCTGTTGAACAAACTCAAAAGCAAGGACTTGGTGATTGGTTTACCAGATACTACCTTTGACACAGACTCCGTCTGTGAAGCATGTGTAAAAGGTAAACACACCCGGTCCTCCTTCAAAAGTAAGCCTACTCTCTCTACTAGCTCTCCTCTAGAACTACTACACATGGATCTCGTTGGCCCCATGCGCACACAAAGCAGGAGCGGTAAGCGGTACATCCTGGTCATAGTTGATGACTATTCCAGGTGGACCTGGGTGATTTTCTTATTTACCAAAGATGAAACTTTTACGGAGTTTGTCAAACTCCATAAAATGCTTGTCAACAAATTTTCATTCACTCTAAAAGCCCTGAGAACGGACCAGGGTACTGAGTTTGCAACAAGTCGTTTGATGAGTTTTGCAGGGACAACGGAGTAGATCACCAAATATCATCCGCACGGACTCCAGAACAAAACGGAGTGGTTGAACGGAAAATCGAACCTTGGTAGAAATGGCTCGCACCATGCTCATCGACAGTCAACTCACTCCATCTATTGGGCAGAAGCCGTTAAACAGCTTGCTATGTGTTAAATCGTGCGTTGATTCATCCATTCCTTCACAAGACACCCTATGAACTACTCCGTCAACGTAAACCAGCCTTATCCATCTCAGGCGTTTCGGATGTAAGTGCTTTATTCACAATAATGGTAAGGACAACTTGGGTAAGTTCTCTCCTAAAAGTGATGAGGGTATTTTTCTTGGCTATTCTTCTAAAAGCAAAGCTTATCGCGTTATCAATCTGAGAACTCAATGTTTAGAAGGAAAGCCCACATGTCAAGTTCGATGAGTTCCACAATGTTGGCTCATCTTCTGATCAACTTGACTTTGCCCCCGATGATTTTCTCACCGATCCACACTTCATCACTGTCCCAATAGGAAGACTCCCTGAGTCCCACTCCATCACTCCTCTTGATTCCCCAGCAACACAAACAATTCATCAGAATCTACTGACTCAGACAATAACCTGGAGACACCCTTACCACAAAACTTGAATTTTGACTCCTCCGACAAAGAAACACCCCCTCCTGCTTCACGTCGCCAGTTCCAGCAAAGATCTGCTCACCCTCCTGAAAACATCATTACAGACCCAAACACTGGTGTTCAAACACGCTTACAAGCTATGCAAAATCTCTGTGCCTTTGGTGCGTTTCTGTCTAGTACTGAACCAAGAAATGTCAAAGAAGCACTCCTTGATAGTGATTGGGTTACTGCTATGCAGGAGGAACTCAATTCCCTCCAGCGCCATGCTGTCTGGGAGTTAGTTCCTCGCCCCACACATCAACAAGCCATTGGTACTCGTTGGGTCTTTCGTAATAAACTTGATACTGCAGGCCAAGTTTTCAGGAATAAAGCTCGATTGGTCGTTCAGGGCTACAATCAAGAAGAAGGGATCGACTATGATGAAACCTTCGCTCCAGTAGCTCGTCTTGAAGCAATTCGCATGTTCATTGCGTTTGCTGCTTACAAAGGTTTCCAATTATATCAAATGGATGTTAAGACAGCCTTCCTTCACGGCTACATTGATCGAGAAGTCTACGTCGAACAACCTCCAGGGTTCACAGACTCCGTCCATCCCGACTACGTTTACAGACTGTGTAAAGCCCTTTACGGACTGAAACAGGCTCCACGCGCCTGGTATGAAAGACTGTCTACATATCTATTGCAAAATGGTTTCTCTCGAGGTAACGTAGATAAAACGCTCTTTATTCTACACTCATCACATGATTTACTTCTAGTACAGATCTATGTTGATGATATCATTTACGGTTCTACAAGTAACACCCTCTGCGACCATTTTGCTAACCTTATGAAGCAAGAGTTTTCCATGAATGAGTTAGGTGAGCTCAAGTTCTTCTTAGGATTACAAATTCAGCAGGAAAAGGACGGGATCAAGATCCATCAACAAAAGTACATCAAGGAACTCCTTGAAAAGTACAACTTAAAAAATGCCAAGAGTATGTCCACACCGAGCTGTACATCTGCAAAATTGCATCCTGATGATGACGGAGTCGGCGTCAATGCCACTGAGTATAGAGGAATGATAGGGTCCCTCTTGTACCTGACTGCCAGTCGCCCAGACATTCTCCATGCAGTCTGTCTTTGTGCTCGCTTCCAAGCAGCACCAAAACAGTCTCACCTCAAAGCAGTCAAGCGTATCTTTCGCTATCTTAAAGGTACAAGTACACTCTATCTATGGTATCCACGATCTCCTACTTTTACTTTATCTGGATATAGTGACTCTGATTGGGCCGGTTCTCTCCAAGATCGAAAGAGTACTTCAGGTAATGCACAGTTCTTGGGTCTTTGCCTTGTTTCATGGTCCTCCAAAAAACAAAACTCCGTAGCACTGTCTACAGCGGAGGCAGAGTATGTCTCTGCTGCAGCATGTTGCTCCCAACTCCTTTGGATGAAACAACAACTTCAAGACTATCATATCACCCAAGAACAAATCCCATCTTTTGTGACAACAAAAGCACAATCAAAATATCAAAACCCAGTCCAACACTCAAGAACCAAACACATCGAAATACGTTTTCACTTCTTGAAAGACTGTGTCGAGAAAAAGCTTATCCAACTTGATTTGTGCCCACAGAAGATCAACTTGCAGATATTTTTACTAAACCCTTGTCTACAGCAAGATTCGAAGCACTGCGATCAGCAATCGGATTGACTCCGTCTACCTAGACGGTCGCATCTCCTTGCCCCTACCGCAATCTTCAGCAGGTACGCCCTCATGTTCATAGAGTCTGTCTTTGTTTGCACTTGCATCAGTGAAATTGTTTTATTACTTAGCACACCTAGTACTCTAGCGCTACTTCCACGTCATCTATCCGCACCAGAACCCGCCTAAATCATCGCCCTCATCTCGCCTTATCCTGACGTCGCCACATTAATAGCACCTGACACACTATCTCTGCAATTCCAGCCTTTATATCATCACCCGTCCACTCCATCTCTCTCACTTCAACTCCCTTTACACCCGACATCCTCAACTTCCAAATGGCCGGCATCAATTCTCTGGAATCAATATCCCAGCCGAAATTTTCGCATCCCATTCGCCTTCAGGCATCTCAAGCGATGGCAAACCTAATCCTCCTACACTCACCACCACCACACTCCCCTACTAAAACCACCGCACTCTCCCCCACCCACTCCTCCACACCCCCCTGAACCCGACCCATCCACCCATCAAACACCGCCATCTGCTGCAAGAACAGAGATTCTTGACACCGACATTGAGAAGTTACCCCATCCAAACCCTACCACCATCCCCAACCCCAAAGCTGAAAACCCTCCCGCCGAAAATCAGCCACTATCAGCCACAGCCCCGCCAGCAAAACACCGACCAAATCTCCCACACCAACCCCGCCAGCATCACCCCGCAAATCCGCAACTCCACCACAACAACCTCCACCCAAAACCCGTAAGCGAAAAGGCCAAACCTCATCCCGACCCACTGCCAAAAGAATCCTCCGTTCCTCTGTCAAGGCCCAACATGTCTCCTCCGATTCCGGTGAATCGTCTCCCGTCCAAGAACTGCCCACCGCCAGTCATGATGCTCTACGGGTGCCACCTCCGCCAGAGATCAAAAACCTCCAAAACCCCACCGTCGGAGTGTGAAGGTCGACCCCTTCACTCAAAGGTACATGCTCGGGGACCCTGCCTCCGACCGTAACATAGTCAGGGGTAAGTTCCTAGACTTTTCTTGGGCTCAGTCTTCCAACTTAGGGGAGTTAGTCACTATGCTCGAAATTCAGGGGTGGAAACACCTTTTCTGTGAATAACTGAGTGGTATCCCACAGAGTCTGTCGACTTCTTCCAAAACCTTGTCATCCGTAACGGTGCTGCTCAGTCTGTTGTCAATTCCACCCCAATATTTTTTGATCTTGCAAAGCTGTCTGAAATTCTTGGCGTTCCTGCCACTGGCCTGTCATTTTATGAAAAAGGAATCCTTCCTGAGATCCCCGGGGTACCACATACCAAAATCTACCGCTTTTTCTCCTCCAAGAAAAAGATTGGCTCCCCCATACCCCGTGGTGATCTCTCTATCCTACACCAACTCCTCCACATTTTGGTCATCAAAAATATCGTCCCACGAAAGGAAGGAAACCTTGTGGTCAACTGCTTGGACTTAACCATTATGTACTGCATCATTAATCGTCACTCTATCAATCTGGCACACATCATTCTCCATCACTTAGCCCAGTCGGTCGACACCCCGAAACACTCCTTGGGGTACGTGTTCTGGCTGCCTCGTATATTCCAATTCTTTCAGGTACCCTTGGCGTCTTCGACGCCAGAGTCCATCGAGGAGGCAGACACCATCAACCTACGGTATTTGAATCGGCTCACTTCAATCGACAAATCAAAGCTGCTGCCCCCTCCATCTACTCCAACGACGGCGGGGACATCCACTTCTCAAGAGGCAGTCCCTCAAGCTTCACTCCAACCTCTCATGGAGAAAGTGGAGCGCCTCTTTGCGCATGCAGCCGAGCTGATTCAGGGCCAGAAGCGGATGATGGAACGACTAGCCGGGATAGAGACGACAATGGCGGCCTTGCAGGCACAACTCCTTGACATTCAATCCACCCTCACCCCAAACCCTTAGAATGACGTGGTTGTGTAGTGTTAGAACTTAGGATGTTTTTAAGTTCTAAACACTTTTTATTGGTTGTTTGTGTGAATACTTGACTAACTCTGTGCTACTATGGGCTTCCCCTCTGATGAAAGCAAAAGGGGGAAGCGGTGAATCCCGTCTGGTGTACGGGTTATTTTGTTGCTGGTTTAAAACTGCTTTCCGGATTGCGCTGCTAGACCATGTGGTCTAGTATCTTTTGATCACTTTATATACTATCCTGCCTATTACACTGCTTTTTATTGTTTGCTTGCCTGGAGTCCCTCTCCGATCAAGGGGGAACCTAAATAGAGTCCTTGAACTTAACTACTACTGCTGCTATTAAGGGGGAACTTTGACAGGGTCGGTTCCCCTAGTCTTCGTGTTTTTATTTTTCAGGATTGACTCCATCGGGATTCACGAAGGTTTGCTATCATCAGCAACAAGGGGGAAATTGTTGGGACATCGGAGTGTTGCAGAGATAGCCTTTCACCACGACAGAGTCAATCATCACCTGACAGACACAAAGAGTGAAGCCTCGGCGATGGAGTCCGCGTAACAAAGAAGACCCCATTGACTCTCCCATGCCGTTGCGGAAAAACAGGAGTCAACTCGGAACATCTTAAGTGCCACAACGGTCATGAAGGTCTTCCTCAACATCCGAAGATCGCGGCCCAAGCAAGAAGACCACTTCAGAGCCGTTAGGAGTTGCCCACTAAGTTAGTTCCGGTTTTCTCGGAACTAACTCCTTCGACCCGTTGCTGAACTTAGAGTATAAATAAGACATGTAATAGATAGTTTCAAGCGTGCTTTCATTGAGTATTATTTTCAGAGCTTAGAGAGAGAAAGAGAATCGCATTGTAAGCCAAAGAGGAGAGAGAATACATACCTAGTTAGTTAGCACCTTAAGATAGACTCTACCTAGGAAGTTCCTAGTTTCATTACACTTACCATTGTTCTGATTAGAGAGTGTGTTGGGTAAGTGAGTGAAAACCGCTAAGTAGATCTCTTCTACTTAGTGGGCATTTGTAAGTTGTTTTATTTGACCAGGAAATGAAATAGCTTATTTGTGTATCTTGCTGAGTTCCATAGAGTCCTTCTCTCTTTACATCGTTTCACTATAATTACTGCAAAAGTCTTCCGCACCCTTAGTTTAGTTAATTCGATAGAGTGCCTCTACATCACAGAGTGTTTCTCATTTACGAAGGCTGATTGAGTCAAACCAATCCTTAGACTAACACCTTTGATTGGTTTGAGTTGGCCACCCGATCCTACATCCACCAACTCTGTGCCGTACCCTTCAAGTAGTAAGCGGCAAGACGGACCTTAGCTTCAGCAGGCACTGCCAAGGTCTCGTAGGCGGTCTCCAGTTTGGAGATGTACGCCTCCAGTTTTCGAGGATCAGTCTCCCCATTGAATGATGGCGGTCTCAGATCAGCCAACGCCTTGACCCAATTGGTCTCTCGTGGCGGTGGTGGTGGTGGCTGAACTCCGGGCTGTTGCCCTTGCTGTATAGCAGCAACCAGATCGGGTACCAACTGGGCTACGGCGGCTGCAACTGCCTCAGCCATAGTCTGTGCCGTAGTATCATCGCCCTGGTCACCCAAATCTCCAGTACCGCGCCCGCGGCCTCTACCTCGTGGTCTACCTGCCATCTGAATTCATATGAACATTTCATTAGCATTATGCTTGCACACTTATCGGTCCAATGGTTATAGCATCTTCCCGACAACCAGGTAATTCCACACTTAACTAGTGGTTAACCTTTCCAAATCTGTTCACTTAGGTATCTGTAGCTAGGTTTCCTAACTCGGTATATCCCTAAGCTCGGTATTCTAGTCATCAGAGCGATACTTCGCTCTGATACCACTTTTTGTAACACCCCTACAACGCCCCTATCAACTACCGAAATCGCAGCGGAAATAGCCAACCAAACAATAACTAACGCTTTGGTGTTACAACGCCGTTAACCACCTGTAGACACCAAAAATTCTCACCCCATAAAGTAAATTCCGAAATAATAAACACAATAAGAGGGGTCGTCGCCTTTCTTTGTCAAACACGTATTGACGTGCATGCCAAAATGAAACCATCGTTTTATAGTCTTTTTCAAAGCATTTTGCTAAAACGAATTTTCAAACGACAATACGGTTTCAAACTCATCACGTTTTGAATCTTATTTTTAATTGTATCCCATAATTTCATCTCATTTGTATTGTATACTTTCCTTCTGAAACGGTAACATTTTTTAGATGAATTATCCGGTCAGAATTAAGGCTTTTGTATTATTTCCTCCATCTATGTGCTGAGTTCTGTCATAGCTTAACCGGTGGAAACATGCAAAGGGTACGCAAGAGGTCGCGAGTTCAAAACTGGGAAGCTGCAAAAACTCATTTTGCCTCTTCTATCCCCCTGGTCCGATTTTTGCCCCAGTTAAAGCCCACCTCTATTAGCTAGTCCATGAATCCAGCCCAAATAAAACCCTAGTGTGCCATCTGTCTACCCACCCCCATTCTTACATTATAAAACATTGAAAAACCCTACAGTAGAAGGCACGTTTTTTGAAAGAGACTGAGCAGACACTAATCCCCATTTTCATTCTCCCGTTGTCATCGTTCGCTTTCCATTTCCGAAACGGAGAGACTAAGAACCCAGCAACACAGATCCCCATCATTCTCATTCCTTCCCCATCGTTCTCGTTCTTTTTGTCTGCCCCGTTCTTCGAAATCCCGAGACAAAAAACCAGGCATTGAGCCTTCTTCCTAAAGAAAAAATCAGAGCCTCCTGCTTGAATCCTCAACTTCATCTTCATCGGTCCACCGAATCTGCCTACTCCCACTGTTTCGACTCCGTTTTGCTCCAGGGATTAGCAGGGTAAGTCGAGAGTGCATTCGTTCCCTCTGCCTCCGAATCGCTGCTTCTCCAGTTTAAGTTCTATTTCTTACTCTACTTTCTCGATGGCGAATCTGTCAACCAAATGAACCCAAGTCGGTGATGGTTGGGGAAATCGCAACTCTATCGGGACCTTGGTCCCGAAATATGAGTTTATTTTCACATTTCTCCCGCACTCAAAATTTTTTTTACCCTACTATCATGTTTTCTTTTTTTTTTGTTTCTGTTCGAATGCTATCAATCCCAAAATGAGCACTCGATTCTCGTTGTGTATGTCAATCACAAACGAGTGTCCAGACTGCTAAGATGTTCATCGTTTTTTTTTTTCCTCTCTTACCACTGCTACCTCCTGTTTTCGAAAGCATTTCGACGGTTTAAGCACGCACGCCTTGTTATTCTGTGGATGTGTTGTCCTGAAGTTCATCTGGCGATTCTATGAACTCCGAATCTTGCAAAACCTCCTGGTCTTGGGAATAGATTCCTCCCATGTTGAGACGAAGGTCTCAGTTCCTGATTTCAACTCCTCGTTCTCTGTTTATCTGCGTACTGATGTTGGGTGTTTTGGTCTGAAGTTTATGAAAAATACCGATGCGTTAAACCATGTTTGAGGTGGTATGGCATCATCTTCTGGGATGCCGGTCTCGTTTCGCTTCTGTTTGAATTCTCTAAGGCCTATGCAAACTCAGTACTAGACAGTTTGTGTACCTCAGGTGGGATTCCAAATGTTTCTGGTATTATGTTTGGATTCGAAACTATTTTGGGTTCTCATTTCTTTATGTCTTTGCCTCAGAATACATTTGTGATATTCGGTTAACTCCTCACCAGTGTGATCTGTATATACTTTTGCTTTTGGGACTGATATTCTTCTCTGATGGGTTCAGTTCGGAGAGGGCTGCCACATACCATAGCTAGTATCTATCTTCAGTGTTCCACTCCTTAAACTCGACACTTGCTCAATCTTTTTCTTTAAATTGTGTTCGTTGATCTATGTGTCTGAACTAACTCACCCTCTTTCCTTCTGTTGGACTTTTCTTTATCTTGCAGAAACATTCCCTTCTGTTCTTCCTACGGTATCTCATCCTGATTTTAATCCGTTAATGTGTTGCATCATTTGATTGTATGTCTCGGTGAATCCAGATCTGTATGCTGTCCGACCCATGTTTATACCATGCGCTCATCTATTTCTGATGTTGTTTTTGCCGTTTTACCTGTGGACTTTGTTCGACTATCTTAATTCGCAAGCGAACCTGAGTTAATCCTGACAGCTAGTATCACTTTGGCCCTAGTCATCAGACTTTATCAAAGAAAAGGGTTAGCGTAATCAGTTTGCTTTAATCTGTTTAAAGATATTGTCATCACATCAGTCTAGGGGTTGATACTCTCTTACAGATCATAGGCAGAAAGTTTGTTTGGGTTTGTTTCGGCAGTTTAAGAATGAATCTACATCTTACCCTTATTTTTGTTGTTAGACCTGTCGGTAAAGCAGTAGAAAGGAATAAGGTCATCTTTGGGTAACTAAATAATCTAAGTTCTTCCAAGAAGGAATGTGTGAATGAGACAAACTGTTTAGTGACTTAGTCTAAGCTCGTTAATGTTTGATTTAGATGACGTTAGGTTCAGATTCTTATGAATATTGCAGAATGACCACCTTTCTCTGTTTCTCTGAGTTTGGCTGTTGACATCACTAATACTGTTTTATTGCTCACCTAGTTCTGCTATGTGCTCGGTGTGCACCACTTTAGTTCTTTTTTAATTCTTCTCCCCTTTGATTATTTACATTATATCACACGTGTATATGCCGGGTATGTTATACGCTCTTCTTTAATTCATTGCATTTTATTTTGGTTTGTTATTTAAACCCTAGATGGCCCCTTAGGTCACCCCTTTTCCTTTTAATCAAAGTCTTGGATGGTACCCCACAGCTAGCTTATTTCTGATTTGCTTTGTGGGGGAACAATATCATCCAAAACTTTGAAAATCTTTTAAGCCTTGAGGGTACCCCACAACTAGCTTATTTCTGATTTGCTTTGTGGGGAACAATACCCTCCCAACTTTTAAAGCCTATCCCAAACCACCCCTTAATTTCATTAAAAAACTTTACCAAAAAAAAACACAAAGAATAAATTCAAATCAATTCAACTTGAAGTTTCATTTCACCTTCACCCCAAATAAAGCCCGAGGCCAAGATTAGGCCCAAAAATCAAGTCAAGCCCAACATTCAAATTCAAATGTCCACTCGGCCCAATCAAAAATCCATTTCAGCCAAAAAGGCCCAAATGTAGCCCAATTTCCAAGGCTCAAATTCAAACCCACTTCAAGGCCCAAACCCACTTCAAGTCCAACCCCACTTCAAGGCCCAACCCCACTTCAAAGCCCAAATCGGCCCAAAGCCCAAATCACCCAAAAGGCCAAGTCAAACCTAAGTCTATCCCAAAAGGCCAATTCAGCCCAAAATAAACTTCACAAGCAAAGCCCAAGTTCATGAAAAGCCCAAACCCACAAAAGGGACCAAGTTCATAAAAAACCCACAAACACAAATTGGGCCCAAGTCTATTTTGAACCAAGCCCATTTCGAGGCCCAAGCCCATTTTGGGGCCCAAGCCCATTTTGGCCCAAAAACCCAAACGAAGTCCAAGTTTGACCAAACCCAAACTTTGACCAACCAAGAATGTTGACCATGACCCAAGCTTTGACCAACCCGACTTTGACTTTGACTCGGTCCAACCTTGATTGACCTGGTCCAACTTTGACCTTGACCCAGCTTTGACTTGGTCTAACTTTGACCAATCCGAACCTTGACTTTGACCCATCCCGACTTTGACCCTCGACTTTGACCTTTGACTTTGACCTATCACAACTTTTGACCTGGTCTAACTTTGACCCGACCTGTTTTCCAACCCCAACCCGAATTCAATTCAACCCAATTCAAACCCAACTCATTTCAATTCGTTTCAATTCGGTCCAATTCAATCCAATTCCATTCAATTCATCTAATCCAAACAATTTGGAAATCCCATTCAAGCTCCAAAAATCTCTTTTTTTCAAAATTCAAACATTCATCTCATTCAAATCTCATCAAGTTTTCTTAGATTTCAAAGAAACTATTTTGTGGAATTCTAAAGGAAAAACTCTTCTCACATCACAGAAAACTCTTCTCAAATGCAGAAAGTTCTTCTCACATATACAGAAAGTTTTCTCCTGAAACATTTCTCAAAATCAGTGTTTCTTCATCGAGAATTCCGAACAACTTCAAAGATTTTTCTAACCCAGTTTTCAAACACAAAACTAAACCGTTTTCGGGGAACATGGGATGTCTAACACCTTCAAAGAACGTTTTCTTCCTTGTTAGACATAACTTGTCTCTCCTCTAAAATAAAAATCCGAGGCGGGGCACTGGGGTCGTAACCTCCCTTGTCGCAGTCTGGATCTCTTTAGGCGGGGCATTAGGGTGACAAACCTCCTCTAATTGCAGCCTAGATTTTTACAAGGCGGGGTGCTAGGGAAATAACGGCCTTCCTAGTTGCAGCCGGGATTTTAGAATCGTCTAACTCCCTTCCACTCGATTTCAATGTTTTCGTTTTTTAATGTTTTAAAACCCCGGGAGTTAGAGACGTTATTAGGGTTTGACCGAGAACATCTCATTCATGGTGTTCTCTCTGAATCCTATTTTTCGACATAAATTCATTGCCCCATCTTTCGAGCCTCGGCACTTACCATTAATTAAGTGTCGTGTTCGAGGGGGTACATAGGGTAATCCCTCGGGATTATCCGCCCTTTTACAACAAAAAATGATTTTTCGGTTTCAAAAGCTTTAAGAAAGACGATCTCGACAATCATTCCTCCAAACAATTCTGTCCACCATCATCTCACTCTAAACTCGAAATATCCCAAAACCTCAACCCCTTTTGAATCTCAAATCCGAAAAACCGGGACCTCTATCCGAACCCCAATTGCCTCACACACATTCGAATCATCTTCCAGGCTTCAAATCACTTCAAACTCAAATCCTCTTACAAATTCCAGCTCCTCTCCAACCTCCAAAGTCTCACAGGCCCGAGCGCCTCACAGACTTGAACATCTCAACCTTTCCACCATATTAAGATTCAAATGTCTCATAGACCCGAGCGTCTCACAGACTAACACCTCAAAACCTTCAAAACCCCAAAATCTCCGAAAACCCGAGATCGTGAACTACGTAAGGTCTGATCTCAACATGAAGTTGAGTACGTAGGCAGCCCACACAGGGTGCGACCCCATTCCAAACAAAAAATCCTTTTCCCCCTCTAAGGTGGCTCTCATATCTCTCGGAACACTCGAACCTTCTTTGGCTCCCACAAACGTCAAACCATCAGACTCTAAGTCTTGTCTATTCACTTGACCCCGACTGTTCCCAAACCTTCATTCTGTACTTATCCGAATTCACCAATTCTTCTTCTTGGCGCTAGCTTGGCAGAAAAGCTCGCCTCATCCACTCTTCTTCTCTCTTCCCGTCCTAATCCTATCCTTGGCTTTTAAATGAATCTCTTTAAAAAGGTTTTGAAAGAAGGTAATCCCGACAATTGGAGACCGAGGTTTCCTCGGGCACCAATCCGAAGTCGTGGTCGTTGCCACTTCTAAGGGGTGTAACCCAGTACGAACCCAACACAGAATCTCTGAAATGACCAGATAAGTCCTATCCATAGGCAACAATCTCAGAGTCAATTAACGGTTCATAGAACCCTTCCCCTCCCTTCCTAGTTCCTTAGGTCAAACTAGGTGGCGACTCTAGTCAATTTCCGCCCTTAGGGCATAAGTCCGCGTGGAGCCCATCGAGAGCGGGTGTAGTGCTCACTAGCATTCCCCTTATGCTTTCTGGGAAAGACGGACGATTTAGTAAGTATTTGAGGGATGCCAGAATAACGGGTTTTCACCCTCCACAGAATGGCATTTCTAGGATCTAGGCTTGTTAGTCAGAACCATTTAGATAGACCCCCCTCATACCGAAAAATCACCCTCCACACCACCCACGTGGTTAACTAGGCAGAATAAATACAAGTGTATCGGTCTGATGATCAGACTCCCGAGCATAGAATCTAACATCCATATATAAACATAACCAACCATACCGAGTATTTAATTACATCACACCTGCCAACCATAAACATCACCACTGTTTAACAAACGGTACCAAAATGTAATGCCACGGGAGCACAGGCGCATCCCGGGCTCAACATCCAAAAAACCCAAAAGTACATCAACAACCTAGGACCTAGAGCCACTCTGCTTCTTCGATCCTCATCCTGCAATAAAAATATGGAGCCCCCGAGGGGGTCAGCAACCTTTGCTGGTATGGCTAACGCGCAGCCCATCGGCTACCGGGATACGCGCAACCAATTGTCATAATAACATGGCGTTCATTTTTAAACATCCAACATATATTTATATATATACCAAGCATAGCAAGGGAAATTGCATAGCATCATAATAGTACATAGCACCATAGAATCGGTCCTCAAAAGGAACCTTCCACCATAGTTAGTATACCATGTGAGCCTAGAGATTTTTACCAATCCCATGTTAAGCTCGTTACCAACCTCGTTACCGTCCGGTTATATAGAACGGTTAACATATACCAAAGGTGTGTCGGATATAGTAATCCCAAGCACACCGAAATAACATACGTATGCCCCTGTGGCCCGACGTGAGTCAGTAACTAGCTTTGGATAAGCTAAGGGAAGGTAGAAACCAAATTGGAATACCACCTATACATACACCAAGAGAGCCGAACCGGATATGATATCGACTCCCGTCCATCACACGCGTGGCCGGAACAACCGGACTCCTCACTCCCCCGGTTAGCACTTGTTAGTGATCATACAAATAAACTTATTAAGTCACACATAACAAGTGTATAGGTCTTGTTAGACACACCAAGGGAAAGGGGTCATAGTAATACAACATCATAATATATAACAATCGTAAGCTCTTTTCATGCCTTAATCTTATAAGGTCGTAAACACACAGAAAAACAACCAACACCCAAGCCGGTGTAAACCGGTAGACAACAGACTGCAAGAAAACCATACCTTGGTCCTTGCCTCGTTTCGTTTCCACCTTGAGAGAATCCTATACACATTAGTAACGTCGGTTAATTATTTATTTAACTTCACACTTACTAAGTATTTAACATGATTGTATGACATGTTTTAATGTCTATCTTACCCTAGGTTACCTTCATTATACACCCTAGGGTTGACTACATAAGTCACATTCTTTTCTGTTTTTTTTTTTTACAAATTAGGTCCGACCGACCTTGCCGACCGGACTTGTCCAAGTCCGGTCGATTCCAGAACATATTTCCGACAAAATTTTCTACTCCGACCGACCTTGTAAGTCCGGTCGCATGTCCGGTCTATTCCCGAGGGTTTCTCCCCTTTGAAAATTTAGCCCGACCGGACTTACCAAGTCCGGTCCTATGTCTGGTCGCTTCAGTAACCCAATCCGTACACAAAATACAAGCCCGACCGACCTTGCAAGTCCGGTCCCAAGGTCGGTCCATTCCAGAAGCCAATTCTCGCAGGGTAAACTGGGCCCGACCGAACTTGCAAGTCCGGTCGCAAGTCCGGTCTGCCCCAAATCTTTGTTTTCCTTTTTACATTCAACTCCAAACTTCACCCCATATAACCTAGTACCCCCTAACCTCAATTGGGCACTTTAAACACACCTCAAGACATCCTTAAACACTCACAAAACTCTTTTTCTAATTCCTTAAGCCTTTACTTATATCTTCACAAAATTCCTAACACTTACAATGTTTTCTCCTGGTTTTTCAAGTGGTGTTTCATACCTAAGATAACTACTATCCCAAAATGCTTTCTCCTTATTTTAACATCATCTCCCAAGCATCATCTCTCACAACAACTCCTTATATCCTTACTTCAAGTCCTTTTTCAAGTTCACACTTTCTCCTTAATTTACCAAAGTTTGCCTAAGTCTTTACCTAAGTCCAACATGACTTTGGTACATACTAAAATCTCAAGATCATGCCTAAGTCCTTATTACACTCTAGAGTACTTCCTAGTCCATCAAAACTCCTTTAAAACATCATGAACTCCTTATTCATTTCCTAAGTTTTCTAACTCACCAAACCTTATGTAAACACTTAGAACTTCTTGCTTCTTACCTAAATTTTGACATGGATTCCCCTAGAACATTACTAAGCCTAAACACTTTGTTTTCTCCATTAAACACACAAGAACATCTAGATCACCAAGAACACTCTCATACACAACTTCACCAAATTCACACTACATTACAATATAGTGCATAATTTAAATTGCATGGCACTTAGGCCCTTAAAATGCATGGCTCTTAGGCCCTTAAAATGCATAACCCTTAAACACTGAATTTCCACAATATATTTGCCTTTGGCCTGCAAATACACTCAACACACATATGCCTTTTACTAGTCTCTTGAGAACACTTTACTAAGTCATTCACCATTTGCTCTTTAGGTAGTTTTAATAAGCATTTATAAGCTCATTTCTCCTAAGGCATTAAACAACATTAAGTTAGTAGATTTACCTCTTTTCCAAAACACTTCCTTCTTGTTTCCTTACAAAACCGTATGGTATTTTGATTCCTTGTCAAGTTCTAAACAATATACAAACACCATAATGAGTATTCAAGCTCTAAGCTTCATCTCATTGTAAACCCTAATTTTACATTGTTTCAAAAACATTAATGTAGTTGTTTTACCTTGATCTTTGAGGAGAGTTTGAATATATAACAAGAGAGGACTCCACCTAGTCCATGAAGAGTTGAAATGAAGCTAGAACAAGGTCACACAAAGAGCTATATCAATGTGTATTTTCGGTCAAGGTAAGAACATGGAGGAAACATGATTTTTCTTTGAGATTCCTTACCTAGAAGCAAAGGAGAGTGATAATATGTCAAAATACAAGCTCAAGCTCCTTCAATGGTGGAACACCTTGGCACCTAAATGGGGCTCTTGGAGTTTTGAGAAGATAGGAGTGAAGAGCTTGATGAGAGGAAGAGATTGGTGGTCTTAGAATTTGATTTGGACAAGTGAGCTTGATTTAGCAAGAGGTCAAAGATGGAGTTTCTATGGTGGTAGTAGTATTACCGAGAGAGAGCAGCAAGAAGAAAGGAAGAAGAAGGTTGAGACCGTGGGAAATGAAGGAAGAAATGAGAATGAGATAGAATTTGCTTTTAAGAAGATATTTGTAGTATAAAGTAAAAAGTAAGTTTAATTAGTTTCTTTCCTTACTTATTATACCAACTAGAGAGTGGTGAGTCACCACACTTAGAAAAACCGGCCCCCTATATTATAATGAGGGTATTTTAGTCTTTGTTTGTCAATTTAATTACTTAATACAACATATGTTATAAACTAGCTTATAAAAATCACTATTCACCTAAACAAGGCACTTAGAAGTGAAATTTTTGATTTCCCATTAATATAGCCACCCAAATGTGATACTATATAGTACACATATATATTTAAGAGTAATGATGGACATTTAGCCACTCAAAACCCATTTACAAGACAATTTTTCAAAATGTGCTTTAAGACTTCTTAAAGCACATTTTGTGTTTTAACTTGTTTTCAAGCTTGGTTTTCTTTGGTAATTGATTTAATATGTTCATTAATATATATAAGGTCTTGGTAAGTTCATTAGGTCTTACCCAAGCTTATTCCAAGCTTAGAGCACGTTTTAGCTCTTATTGACTTTAAAGCACATTTTGTGTTTTCTTTTGTTTAAATCAGTTTACTAATGTTTCTAAGACTCTTTTTAGTCTTAATAATTCATGTTTTAATGTTTAACCAACATACCAAGGTTTGGGGTATTTCAATCTACCCCCCTTAAAAGAACTTTATCCCCAAAGTTCATACTTCCCACATATCTTACTAGTTTGAGGTATTTCACTAACACTTAACGTAAGTGACAGAATAG
>CM041777.1:14015400-14148191 GCA_023374045.1 Limonium bicolor
TCATTGAAAAAAGGAGCAATAGAGGGGTGAAGAGCAAGTAAGTGATTTAATCTTTCTTGAACTTTATCCCTTCTAAAATAGTAACCTGCACAAGTAATAACTTCATATTAGATACCTACCCAATATCATAAAAGACGAATACGTACAAATCTTTAGTTGTTACCTATGTTGATGAGGTACTTTTTCCACTCCTTGTTTCCAAATCTTGTCTGAAAGTTTGAAGCAATATGACGCATACACAAGAAATGTTGGGCATATGGAGGAAGCCAGAACTGTTCTTCCTCATGATCGACATTATAGCTCAGCCCGATCCGTAATCACTGCCACAATCATTCCTAACTCCAATGACTACGGTACGAACACGGTCAAGAAAATATTTCCAGTCATCCCTTGACCCGCTAGCAACAATACCAAAGGCCATTGGTATTATCTTGTTGTTACCATCTTGGGCAACAACAACCAATAATTTACCTTTGTACTTACCGTACAGGTAGTAGCATCTATTTGTAGTAGAGGCTTCATATACTTGAAGGCAGTAATGCAAGGCCCAAATGCCCAGAAACATCGCTTAAACCGCCTAACTTGAGTAGTTTGTGTTTCATCTTGAAACACAACAGTCGAATCTAGGTCGATATACGAATTAGGTATAAAATGTTTGATACTTATGAGATACCTGGGTAATTCAGTAAATGACTGTTCCCAATCACCGTAGACCCTTCTTATCGCTTCAGCACGGCCTAACCAAGCTTTCTTGTAGCTGATCTTCCTTTTATATTCTGAACGGATAAGTTGAATCACAGTCTTCACTTGTAGTGCGGGGTTCTCTTTGACCCTTGGTATCATGACTTCAGCAATGAAATTGTAAGTCAAAAAATGATCATTACCCTCATCTAGGACTGGAGCGCATGTGTGAGGACTGAATTTCCGTAGTCGCCATTCAAATGAATTCTTCAACAGCGCGGCTCGAAATCTGAAACTGCACCCTTGTCGGCACCTTAGGGTGTAAATTCTCCTGTTATTCTCGGGGGCAATGAAATCTTCGTTTCTCTCCAAGTGATACTGTTTTACTGCAGTCACAAGAACATTTTATCAGCAAATTCTTGCCCCACGACGAACTCTGACCTGGCCTCAGTATGGCAAACCACGTCGATCAATGTCTGATGGTATCTGGCTTATGGCCTGTAAATCCACTTGCGATGAGAACGGCGCTGAAGGAGTGTACGGTGTGGAGGGCCCAGCTTCATCAACTATGTCATCGTCATCCGGTAAATCTTCAGGCTCCATCTCAGAATCATCATCCGAACTCTACAAATTTTCATCTTCGGCTTGCTGATGCTCGGAAAAATCATCGTCGGTTTCATTGTCTTCCTCCGGAGAAGGTGTAGTTACATGCTCGAACTCAACTAGCACAGCCACATTGTTCAGCAAATCTGAATTCTTGATGAAGTTTGATATCATCAGCTTCACCCGAGAATCGCTATTAATTTTGAGTGGAAGGAAGGAACAAGATGGATATTATTCTCAACTTCCTGCAAACCATGTCGGTGATAACATAATCTCCCCCAAACTCCAAGTCGACAAGATTTTTGACACTATCTTTGAAGGATTGAAATGTGGAATGCTCGGAAATTTGAGTGTCGATGAATCTAGACCAATGAGGATGAATATGAAAATATATACCATCTGGATTGTATTTGAGCTCTGCATTTAGATAAAGAGTACATGGAATATCCATCTCAAATATCTATAGCACACAGGGAAGAGTGTAGAGTGTGAAATTGTGTGGACTGAACAACAGATTTTGATTCTGCCAGAGAAGAAAATAGGAAGCAAGAACCAAATGTTGGGACAAAATAACTTATTTGTAGCCAAGACAACATTAGCCGTTAGAATTCGACCGTTGGAGGCATTGTATACAAGCCGATAACACTATTATCGGCATCTGAAAGCCGATAATAGTATTATCGGTTTGTGTACAATGTCTCCAACAGTCATTTTTTGACTTGTACAGAAGCTGATATCCTTGTTATCGGCTTCTGTACAAGTAAAAAAAACGCATTCTCAGGCAATTCAAACAATTTTAACCGCGATTGGGAATTGACTCTGGGTAATGCACGCGTACAGAAATTTTTCCTCCAAGTCCGTATTTACTATATGCCATTCTGAATCTCTTCCCAATCCACTATCTATCATGTTTACCCGTCAAACGGTTTTACAATAAAATTTGCTATCTCTGCTTTGCTGACCTTCGACTCTGTCGTCGTGGGTGACAGGGGTGTCATGGATTAAGTCCACCGGATTTAACCCGATTGGACTTTGCAATGTTAGCCCATGGCTGGCCCGCTGAACAGAGTTCCGAGTTTTGGATCTCAGGCACACACACGTCGAAGGGGTGGCAGTTACCGAATCGGCTCCATCTTCATTTTCCTTTTCCATTCCATTTCATTGTGTCCACTGCCACATCACTCCCATTTGACTGCACCGTTTGACACTTTATTCTCCTCTTGATACGATTGCAAAAAGGAATGTTCCCTTTCATGTGGCATGTGGGTTATTCGTCACTTTCCCACTGGAATCTTTAACGACATCCAGCCAGCCAAGATCTTCTACCATCGGGCACAGCAATTTGATTCCCCCCATTTTCACTGCTTTCCCCGGGTTTAGAAATTTTCTCATTCCCTAGAATTCCATCCCTGCCTTTTCGCTGGGTTGGGTTTTGGTGCTCATTGACCATAAAAAACGAAAGAAAATATATTGGGCTAATCTCGGGGAACAAAATATTGGGCTTTTTAGAAAATTTGAATTTTTAAATATGGAGCCGTTGATCAACGATTGGGAAACGCTCGCCGACAGCAGTTATATATACTTGAGGGCGTGTAGGTCGGCAGAGTTAGATACAGCGCCCCATTTGCTTGGTATCTGGAAGAGAGAACGCAAGATACTTGAGGTAATCAGTTTCTTAGTTGATGATGGACAGGGAAGAAATTGTGCCGCCATCGGCCATGGAAGCTTTCGAGAAGCTGGAGAAGGTGGGAGAAGGAGCATATGGCAAGGTTTACAGAGCAAGGGAGAAGGCGACGGGCAAGATTGTGGCTCTCAAAAAGACTCGTCTCCACGAAGACGAACAAGGCGTCCCTAATACCACTCTTCGCGAGGTCTCTTTGCTCCGTATGCTATCTCGTGATCCTCATGTTGTCAGGTTGAAAGATCTTAACGCAATTTTCTTTTATATATTATTTTGTTGTGGTCGTTTTCGTTCATATTTTTGGTATGTTCCATGAATTTCTTAGGCGTATATGATTCAAGTAGCTCTCTAGATCTGTATCCATTGGAGCTCGTTTTTTGTCATTGAGAATTTACAGTGCACTGGATACGAGTGCTTTAACAGCCCACATACAATATTAGGCCCAGTCAATGTCTCTTATTATTACAGCCCACATACTCTTTTACATGTCTGCTATAAATACTCGCTGTAACCCTGTTTTACATACAAGAGACAATATACACTGAATATACATTGGCGATCTCTCGTCTCTAACATGGTATCAAGAGCCATCTGATCTCACGATCTTGCTCTGGGCACTTCACCATGGACGGTACTATCTCAGAGAGTGACACCTTTACACCAGGCAACGATAATGTTGGCAACAACAATGGCAGCAACAACAATCAGCCTGTCACAATTCACACAACAATTCAGTCAAGTGGATCTCAGTCCATTGTCTCAGCTGCAGCAAACTTTGTCAAATTAACACAGGAAAATTTCAGATTATGGAAAGGTATGATCCTTCCATTCTTAAAGGGAAATGATCTATACAAGTTCCTCGATGGTTCCCACCCTTGCCCCACCCCAATTGTTGATAACAAATCAAATCCCGAATTTCACAAATGGATCCAACAAGATCAGTTGATTCTTAGCGTGCTTCTGGTTTCTCTATCACCTCAAATTGCAAGTCAGGTTATAGATCTATCTACTTCTGCCCTAGTATGGGAAGAACTACATAGTACTTTCGCAGCTCAAACTGCTGCTTGCATTGGTCAGTTACATCTGAAACTTGCAAATCTAGCTAAGAAAGGTGATGAAGACATAACAGGCTATTTTAATCGAGCTAGATCTCTCTGCTCATCTTTGGCAGTTACTGGACACACTGTGTCTAATATGGAGTTTAAAAGCTTCATTCTCAGAGGTTTACCTGATGAATATGATTCGGTTGTTACAAATCTGATAACTCGCCACAGTCCCTCTACTCCTCAACAGATTTATCACAGCCTTCTTACCTATGAGGATGTTTTAAAACAGAAATAGAAAGGGGTCACTGAAGGTGTTTGCTTAAATGCTACAGAGGCCAATGTTACTACTGGCTCCTCTAAAAATAAATCCTATGGCAAAGGGAAAGGGAACAATAACAGAAACAACTATTCTCAGTCATCTCAACAGAATTTTTCCACCTCATATGGAAGAGGGCGTGGAAATCAGAATCAATTTTACTCTGGTCAGGGTAAAGGATCAGGAAGGGGCTCTAATATGTTCAATGGCCAGCCTGATAACAGGCCTTCTTGTCAAATATGCCAGAAGAAGGGACATGTAGCAGCTGTCTGCTATTTTCGCTATAATTACACTCATCAACCACCCCCTCCCTCCTCCTTTACAGCCAATGCCACTTCAAACTATACTCCATCAGAATGGTTGCCTGACACTGCTGCCTCTCACCATTTCACAGGAGATTTCTCTCGGATGAATCTCACCGCCTTTGATTATAATGGCCCTGATAATGTTGCTCTAGGTGATGGATCTGCTCTTCCCATTACAAGTTATGGATCAGGTTCAATTTCCAATCCTACCAAAGATCCTTAGCTCGAACACATCTTCTTCTTCTGACCCTACTTCCCCAAACACCACCACAGATTCACCCTCACCCAGTCCATCCCCTTTACCTATTTCCCAGCACCAACACCCCATGGTTACACGGGCCAGAAACAATATATACAAACCCCTGACAAGGACTGATGGCACCATCCCATGGGTTAATGTCACCACAACTTCTCAAGACCCTATACCTGAGGAACCCACTTTTACACAGGCTCTGAAATACCCTGAGTGGTGTGATGCTATAAATCAAGAGTACAATGCCCTTTTAAGAAATCAAACCTGGGATTTGGTTCCTAAACACTCAGGAGCAAATGTGTTGGGAGTAAAGTGGATCTTGAAAACAAAGAAAACCTCCACAGGTGCAATTGAAAGGAGAAAGGCACGTTTGGTTGCTCAAGGTTTCAAACAAAGTGAGGGGTTGGACTATACAGAGACCTACAGTCCTGTGGTCAAGGTGGTGACCATTAGGGTTATTCTCTCTCTGGCTATTTCTCTAAGTTGGCCAGTCCAGCAACTGGACATTCAAAATGCCTTCCTAAATGGGGATATTGAAGAAGAGGTATTTGTACAACAACCCCCAGGGTTCATCAGTTCTACCTTTCCTCATCATGTTTGTAAGCTTAAGAAAGCCCTATATGGGCTCAAGCAGTCTCCGCGTGCCTGGTTCTCTACTCTCAGTTCTACCCTTGTGGATCTGGGTTTCACAGCCTCTACAAAGGACCCATCCCTATTCATCTTTCACTCTAAAGGTGACACTGCCTATGTCCTAGTGGACGTTGATGATATTCTCATCACAGGCAACTCTCTCCTTTTACTCACTAAACTCAAACAGAAGCTCTCTGCTAAGTTTCCTGTAAAGGACCTGGGAGATTTATCCTACTTCCTAGGTGTTTCTGCCAAACGTTCACCCTCTGGGCTTCTCCTTCAACAAACACAATACATCACCAACCTATTAACCTCCACAAAAATGCTCAACTCCACGCCTATTTCTACCCCCATGAGCCCTACTGTTGATCTTGTCCATACAGACTCACCCTTACATCCAGATCCTACTCACTACAGAAGTGTCGTTGGCTCCCTACAATACCTAGCGTTGACTAGACCGGATATACAGTTCGCAGTTAGTAAAATTTGCCAATTCATGCATGAACCTCGAACAATTCACTGGCAGGCAGTAAAAAGAGTTCTACGCTACTTAAATGGAACTAGGGATCTAGGTTTCTACATACCTTGCTCTCCTCTGGGTTCCATTCGCGTGTTTTCTGATGCAGACTGGGCAGGGTCCACTGTCGATCGTCGCTCAACTTCGGGCTTCCTCATCTTCTGCGGTGATAAACTCCTTTCCTGGAGTTCAAAGAAGCAGCAATCAGTAGCTAGATCTTCGACGGAAGCCGAGTATAAAGCTATTGCTAATGCTACTGTGGAAACTCTTTGGATTTTGCATCTATTTCAGGAATTAGGGTTTCCGATTGTAAAGCCGCCATCTTTATTATGTGACAATGTTGGTGCGACATACCTGGCCAAGAATCCAGTCTTCCACACGAGGATGAAGCACGTTGCCATCGATTTCTTCTTCATCCGTGAGAGAATTAAAAATGGAAGCTTTACTATCACTCATCTCCCAGCTCGAGACCAACTCGTCGACGGATTGACCAAGGCGCTCTCCACTCCGTTGTTTTCTGCATATCGTTCCAAACTTCCTTTAGCAAGCAGTTTGGATCGCGGGGGAATAAAAGCCCACATACAATATTAGGCCCAGTCAATGTCTCTTATTATTACAGCCCACATACTCTTTTACATGTCTGCTATAAATACTCGCTGTAACCCTGTTTTACATACAATAGACAATATACACTGAATATACATTGGCGATCTCTCGTCTCTAACATGCTTTTGCCCCCCCTCCCCGCACGAAAACCGAATCCCTGTGTTGTAGACTGATGGACGTAAAATCCCTGTGCTTAGATTCTAGTAGTTCTCCTGATCAGCTGATCTAGATCCATTCAAGCTTCTTTGTTGTCATTGAGAGTTTCCATGCACTGGTTACGTACAAATGTTTTTAGGAAAAACTAAAAGTCCCTGTGATTTAGTTTGATGGACGTGAAGCAAGGTCAGAATAAACAAGGAAAGACAGTGCTATATCTGGTGTTCGAGTATATGGACACTGATCTGCATAAATTCATTAGGAGATTTCGCCAGACTGGAGATAACATTCCTGCTCCCATAGTCAAGGTACTTACTATGATCTTTTGAGCCGGTTAATGCCCCTGACCAATGTGTCTCGTTATTTGACCCTGAAGTTGCTTTCCTATATTTTGGATGGCAGAAGCTGATGTATCAGCTGTGCAAGGGTGTTGCTTTCTGCCACTGTCATGGAGTGATTCACAGGTAGTTTTTCTTCCTTTTTATTGTGCTCCCGTTGATGCATCCTGACCATGATTAGTTGTGAACTACTTTGCATTGGATGATCTAGGGACCTTAAACCTCGAAATCTCTTGATGGATCGCAAGACTTTGGCACTGAAAATTGCTGATCTAGGACTCGCCCGAGCGTTCAAAGTTCCCATTAAGAAATACACTCATGAGGTATGTACATTTTTTTGTTTTACTGCTTTGGCATCTTATTCTACTATTGCTGGAACTAGCCTAATAGTCAGTGTATTAATACATTCATTCAGATACTGACCTTATGGTATCGCGCTCCAGAAGTTCTCTTGGGCACTACTCATTACTCAATTGGGGTGGACATGTGGTCTGTTGGATGTATATTTGGTAACTGATAAAATTTCATTGCAAACCTGATGTTCTTTTGTAGGATAAAATGTAACGATTTTTAAAAGATTGTGTCTACTTTTCTTCGTTTGAAAATGATAATAGCTGAACTTATCACGAAGCGAGCTCTCTTCGGTGGGGACTCGGAACTGCAACAGCTTCTGCACATTTTCAAGTAGGTTTGATTTTGTCGAAGGGATGTCATCCTCTTGTTTTGCATAACAAAGAAAGGACGAGTTTAATCCGTAAATGAAATATAATTGACAGGCTACTGGGAACTCCTAGTGAAGAGTTGTGGCCTGGTGTAACCAAACTGACAGGTTGGCATGAATATCCACAATGGATGCCCCAGGATCTTTCCATTGCTGTTCCTGGTTTGGATGAGTTGGGAATAGATTTGCTATCGGTAAAACAACAGCAACTCTTCCTTTTTTCCCTCTCCAAAATTTCCCATTTTTGAACAAGTGTGGGTGCTTTGCTTAATAGAGTTGAGCGTTATTCATGTATTTAAAAAATCTTATAGATTCAAATGTTTTGTTGTGCAGCAAATGTTGCAGTATGAGCCTTCGCGAAGAATATCAGCCAAGCTAGCTATGGAGCATCCCTATTTCAATGATTTGGTCAAGACTGATCTTTAAAAGTCTATACATGGCTACTGCCGTGGATAACTAAATTGTTTGATAAGGCCGAGTGGAGTCAGGAGAGCCTCAACCATGGGCAATCTCCTTCCAACAAACACTGCTACAAACAAGCGTCCCAAATGGAAATGCTGCACTCAAAACGAACCCTAATGACCGTGTGCCAACTTTAATATAATATTATATTTTTAAAAGAAACGTTTTTTATAAAAATAATTAGAAAATAGATTAATTAAATTATATATTATATTAATTTTATTAAGTTACTAACACATATAGTTTTTACTCTTACTAGTTTTTTTCATACGTACGTAATTGACTCTAATAAAAAACGAGACCCTAAAATATAGACAAGGCCCCTAAAAAGTGGGCCATGTTGCAGACGCTAATAGACCGGTTGGAGTGGAGTTTTTTTTTTGAAAGAGGTAATTAATTACTTGCATTAGATTTGACAAAGAGCAACAATAAAAAACAGAATCTCATTTTGCCAAACCCTTTACCTAAGTTTGTAAACATGAGCATTTACATTTTGTTCCCTTGAAACAAAAGATCATTTAACTTGCTCAAAATGGCAACAAAAGCGTAAGATTTCATCTAAAACCAAGCAACAAAAGACCATTTTGATCCATCACCATTCAACCCATCAACCCCTTCACAATTTAAAAAGAAATGAACTTTAGAGAAACTAGCAGAATGCACCCAAAACGCTATCTGTAGAAGTGTTTGAGCATCCTGTCACTGGATGCTACCTGCATCCATCTAGCAAAAACCACCCTGCTCATAATGCCCACCACACCTAAACCACAAACACATGGACAAAATTGTCATCAGAATCAAACACTCATCCTGTCACTAGTATAACCCTTCCCTGTAAAACAAGTTGTATCAAGAAAAGCTCCTACCTGCTGTCACCCCCATTCTAGGTCCCGTACCCATCCATGACAAAACTGACATCTAGAAAACCATTTTTCCACATGAAAATGGCAAAGTGATCAAGCATGAGATGATCTAAGGAAACACAATAATCACTAACCCAATAAAAAAAAACACCACCCCTTGTCAATCCTGAAGGCCTCTTAACTACCAGGCGCAACAAGAATTGCTTAATCGTAGGGCAGAAAAGAAAAGCATGAAAAGTTTCTTTAGAACCACAAAAACATGTTGCAACATTGATATTCTTAAACTTATACGCAAACACAACACCACATGGCAACACACCATTCAAAAGGTTCCACCAAAAAACTTTACTTAAAGAGGAATTGTACATCCAAAGCTTCTTCAAAATACTTCCCACCTTTCCCTATTGACGGTTTAGTCCATGCACCATGGTAGGGTCGGTCGGCCTGAAATTTTCCAACCCGGAGCATTCTAACTTCGATCAACCTTAGGACCGACCTTGGTAAGGTTGCGGGCTAAAATTTTCAAATCCCGAAGTCTTCTAACTTTGACCGACCTTAGGATTGACCTTGGTAGGGTCGGTCGGACTAAAATGTTGTAAACCCGTAACCTACTGACTTCGACCGACCCTGGCAAGGTTGGTTGGGTAAAAAAAAAAGGCATTAGTAGTAAACCATTGTTAGAGTAATGATGGTAAGAAGAATATGCCCCTAAGAATCCAAGTAAATGAGTGCTTGAAGTGAGTGATAAGTAAGAGCTTAAGTACACTTGAGTAAACCTAAGATAATGGGATAACGAGTTTAACTACGAGAGTATTAGTGGCTTATATACTGCGTGATCTTAATGTTTAATAAAAACCTTGGAATGTTATCAGTGAATCAAGTGTGAACCGAGGAACGTAAAGTGACACGGTAAAGTAGTCCATGATGAAAGGTATGATTTTCTCATGCCCTGTATGCTAACCGGATTACACTGATTTGTGTGCTATTTGCTTGTGTGCCGACCTAATCAAGATAAAAGCATGAAAATAATTTATCGCATTTGATGTGTATGTCTTGATGCATGATGTATGAGCTAACCATACTTGAATGATTGTACAGTCTAACTTAGTGGTATAGACCGGCTCATAGATGAGCATTATTTGATTAGGGACTTGTAGAAAGAGTCGCTTTGTAAATTAACGAAACGTGAAAGCACACGAAAATTATCGACTCCAGAACAACGATAACACAAACTTATGAACTCACTAAAATGTGAGAGAGTAGTACGGGATTAGTAAACTCCCGATAATGGTTAGAGAACCGAATTGAAATAATCCACGAAACAAATAACAGTGCAACGAAATAGTGAACCTCTATTTGGAGGATAATGATAGTTCAAAGATATGAACCTTTGAGAGAAGTAAAGGAATGATAAGGGGGCACCAAACTCCCTTAGGAAGTAGTCGACCTACAATATGAGGGTCCGACCTAGTATAAGAAAATTTCCCGAACATAAAAGTATTTGAAACGTTGGGGAAACCCTTAAATATGAAAATACTAGAAATTGAAATAATTCCATAAGATATTAGATGATATCGAGAGAGATACTTCTAGGCTGATCTTTATGATTATAATGTAACTTCGGGAGAGGAGCCCTTGGTGAGTCTTGTGTATGACTCTGCCCGGAGGTCATGGGTAATGATTTAAAAGATATCCAATTGAGTATGAAATTGAGAATTGAGAATCGAGATGGAGACTTGTAGTATCCATGCACCTAAGAGAGATCGAGTATGAGTATCCCGAGAGAATGAGAGAATAACGAATAAAATGACTAAGGCGTTAGTGAGGTAAAACCCTCAAGGCCTAAAAGTAAGTTAATACTAACTAACAATCTTGTTGTATTAGTTGTTATTGTGTTCCTTGTTTGAATACCTGTGTATGTGAGCACGATTACTGAATTAAAATGAATCTTATGCTCTCGACAAAGTAGTCAGCGTACCCCCATTAGCACGCGGGGTATGCGAATTTCATACCAGCAATTTGCTGAGCCCCTAGGGGCACCATTTTTACTTACAGGTACATCGGGGCCGGTTACCGTTCGAGAGTAGGACGGGGATGCTCATGAGCATGGGTAGTTGATTAAGAACTTTTGCACTGATTTTATAATTGTTGTACTGTAAGACCGAAATGTTGTCGGCAAGTTTGAGAAATGTAAAGACTCGGTATAGAATTGATTTGAGGTTGTATTCGTATTGAATTGGTAAAGGAATGGAATGTAATTGTTGTGTATATAGTACTCGGTATACTAGTTCATCAGACCGATATTGTATTTGTATTTGGCCTTGTTAGTCACGAGGGTGACTAACGGCATTGTATCACCCCCCGTTGGAGTAAGAATTCCGCTGCTTTGTTATTGGTGAATGAGACTGATTAGGAGGTAATGACTTGATTAGCGGTAGGGGTGGTACAAGCGCGGAATATATTTGAATTATTATTATCTTCACTCATTTGTTTATAGTTGAGGTGACGTGTAACATTGGCTATCATTTGTTATTAGTGCTTGCACTAGTCTCTGAAATTTTGGATGTATTAGCTTATAAATCTATGAAGGTAATTCTTGTTATCCCATGTCTCCAGGATTATATACTTTGTGTTGTCGTATCTTGTATTTTCAGTACTTCGGTCTCACGCCAATATTTGCATGGTTCACCCCGCTTTTTCTAGGGAAAATCCTTGTTGAATTTATATTGTGTCTTGCCTCTTTCAACATCCCATATGTGGTATGTTCCTTGGCAATTGAGGCATTTTTCCTCTAGTATATTTTATATCTTTTCTATTTCCCATGTTGTTTAACAAGAGTATAATTGTGCTCTTATGAGTTTCTGTGTGGCTTATAATGTTGGACGTCGTATTTGTTTGGAGTGTGTCCTCTGACGATCTAGGATGTTTGTATAGCCTGCCTACTATTTGTTTCTTATCATTTAGTCATATACGAGTTTCACTCATCTGGTATTGTCAAGGTATTCATTCTAATGGTTGTTTATAATGGTTGCTTGTGTGCACACCATATTTCAGCCAATTTGGCGGTTAAGTTATTGTGACATTTGCTATAGCTTATGGATTCTGCTAGTGCGCTAGCTTGCCTGTCTTTTTATTGTATAATGATGTACTTATGTTCACCCCCTTGTGGGTGATGACGTATCGTTGCTCTTAATTTGGGCATGCCAGATTGTTACCTCATTCGGTATTGCTTTCTGTCCTTTGAAGGAGAATGGTTCTCTTCATGCCCCTCTTACTGGTGGCAATGTTTAATATTAAGTAGGTTCTTTTGGGTGCTAAGAATTGTGCTAATGCAAGCAGTTATTGAACCTTATGAGAGTTTTATTCATGTTCATTCCCCTGTTTAATGGGTTTCATACTTGTCATCAGGTTGACTATCAACTCTCTCCTCTTTCGAGAGGTTTCCTTTGATGGTATTATGTGTTACCCATTTCTTCGCTGGGTTACGACTTAGTCGTGCTGTATTCAAGGTTCTTGGTTCTGGTAATCTGGTTGGTTGAATTGGAACTCTTCTTGTTAATTTATTTGAGGTAGATATTTGTACGGGCTTGGATTGCATTCCTTACACTACTTGTTTAAATGTATGGGGTTCCTTACTGATACATTACTACTTACTTGACTAACTTATAAATAAGTCTATCAAGCCACAAACTTCTATGGAGTGCGGTCAACCCATATCTCGTTTTGTATACTCATAGTGTCTGTCGAGCGTTCGTGAAGTATTTTGTTGTCAATATCCCTTTTAAATTCATGTTGGGGGTATCCCGAGGAAATTCTTTTCGGTTTCCTGGGTTCCCAACCCCATGGTATGATTTAGTATTTTTCATTCGACAGGTGTTTGCGATATCTCGCCCTAATGGTAAAGTTTGCTTCTAAGTGGAATGAGGTGGTCTTTCTCCTCTGTCATTGTTTCGATATTGACAAGAGTTCACCATTGTTTTAAAATTTTACGACTCCTCGTATTGATAAGTTATTGTTGTTTTATGGTTAGTAAGTCCTTTATTGGAGTTACTTATGTGTTGATCTCCAATTACTGTTATCTGGTTACCACGTGAGCGGTTTGGCGTTTGTTCGTTGTTCATTAGTTAGTAAATTATGCACGTTCTTTATAGTGCATATTGTCGTTCCTCTCACTTTACCCTATCACTTGGGTTATACCATTTGGTGAGATTTCGAAGCTTCATGGCGAAGATTTGTGTTTTCTCCTTTTTATGGAAGTCTTGTTGTGGTCTGGTTTTAACCAGTTTCTATTACTTGTCATGTTATTTTAGATGTTATTGTTCAGTTGGTATACGTTGAAAGGTAGCAGAAGGCGGTACTTTCGCTCTCCTGGACTTGTGTTCTTCTCATGTATTTTGAGTGCTTTTACTTAGACTTGTATTTCATGGCATTTAGACTTGTTGTCTTGTATTGCTGTTTAGACTGTTTGCCATTGTTTAGCTCATATGCTTGTTATCAATTGATAGTTGTCATGTTAGTAGACAACATGTCTTAATAAGTACTCCTTTTTGTTACCTATTGTATGGTGGAGCGTCATTAGAGGTAGCCGCTCTTTTTACTTGGAGATTGTCATGCAATGATTGGTGTGATCAATGAATTAGAATTGTATAATTACATCTGAACATTTGTTCATTCCTTATGGATTATGGCTTTCCTTGGTAAGGGTAGTGCGTCGGTGTTAATTATTTAAGTGTTCAACATCGATTCATGTTTATGGTTGTAGTTGGTTCTAGCAATAACTGTGTTGTGATGTAATATATTCAATGTTGGTCCTATTGAGGACTAGCATGTTCTTTTCTTCTTCAAATATTTAGTATGTGTTGGCTATGCCATTTTGGTGTAGCATTGCCCTAGTTGTTTTGTGGTCACACTTCCACCACAATTTCCTATATATATGTATTCGGGAGTGAACTGTTATTCATGAGCATTTATGTTTGTTGCCTTACTTGTTAGGTTGCATGTGTTTTAGCTGTTTGCAGTTGTTATACTTCGGTTCCTTGTCGATTCCTAATGTGATTAATTGCGGCCACTTGTAAAGAGTCTCAGGAATCATCAGACCCTGATGTGATCAGTATCAGTGTTGAACTATCCTTCCACACCAATTTGTGTTCAGCTTCCCTTCATCTGTACCAGATCAAGTTCCACCTCCCACGTCAATTTCAAACCATTGAATATTTATCAAGTATATTATGGTGGTTGTCTCATGAGCTGATGTTATTGATTCATTATTGTTTAAGGGGTGTAGTTGGTTGTGGGCGGGAGTACGCCCCTTTTTGTTGTAATGTTCATACTCATCGGGTCTTCTCGTGGTTGCAGTTTTTATATTCTTAGAGTTTCGTGGCCCTATGGTGACAAGTTGCAGTTAAGGGATTCATAATGAAGTTGTATGAATGTTTGGAGTTTACCGGTAGTCATGGCGTAGCGCCTGTGGTCTACTGATAAGTGGTGAAATAATGATGTTTCAATGTATCTATTCACCTTCATTTTACTTGGTGCATAGCTCATTTCACCACTTAATAGAGTGTTTTTGTGATTAATAGTGAACTTATACAATTTGATACTTCGATAGGTAAAAGCTCACCTTAAGCACACTTTTGGCCCCTTTTAAGGCTAGTGGCATGCACCAACAGATTCCCCATCCTTCAAGCTTTCCAACGCCACAAACGGGGAGCAATTCCGAGCTATAACAAAGATTCTAGGCCCCGTGCAAAAAATGTTTCTGCAGCCGGCCGACCCATGGACCGACCCACTATGGGTCGGTCGGAAGCTCCTAGGTAAGAAATTTGTCTCTGCACTGGACTGACCCATAGGACCGACCCACACTGGGTCGGTCGGAGCTTAAAAAGGTCACGTGCTCCGTCTTTAGAAGGTCGACCGACCCACGGGACCGACCCACTGTGGGTCGGTCGGACGCGGAAAGTTCTCTACTTATGCCAGTTTTGAGGGTGATTCACACACTTCCACTTCTACACACTTAGAGACTTAAACAAAGAGAGAGAGAGAGAGAGAGAGAGGTGATTTTGAGGGAGAAAAGAAAGCTCACCTTCTCCAAGCTCAACCACCTTCAACATTGGCTTTTCTCTTTCTCTCTCTCTCTCTCTCTTATGTATCTCTATGGCTGAGTAGTGCTATTTAGCACCTTGGGATGGGGATTTGAACTTGAATCCCCTAACTAGCTTGTAAACCCTTACTTCATTAATTATGGTTGTTTTCTCTCTCTTGTTCATTTAATGCTTTAACTTGATCAATTATGGCATTTATGGTGATTCCCAATAACACAAGACTTTGAGTTGGGGGTTGTGACCTAGAGGAGAGAGAAACCCTAGATTGTGCTAGCTTGATTAGTTGGTGAAATTTGGGGCTATTAATGTGGACTTGCTATTAATGCTATCTAGTGATTTGAACTCTCCTTGATTTGAGAGTTGGGAGTAACTAGGTAAGAGTTGATTCTTCCATGACTTGGAAGGTCATTACAATAGTTCAAATAGGCAATTTGAGTGAGATGGGTTTATAAGTGAAGTTGGGGTGAATTTAGGTGATAATAACCATCCTAGGGTGCTTTCCATCCAAAACCCTTAACAACCAATTTTAGTTTCCATATTTAAGTTGCAGTTTTTTTTTGAACAAAACCATTAAGCTGCCACCGGCTAAACCCCCCTTTTTACTTATTTGTTGTCCCGTTACCGAATACCGAAGCTAAGGAGATAGATAGACAATTTTCTAGCGGAACGACACTCTTTACTACCACTTAAATTGGGTCCACTTGCCCATTTATTGTGATATTTACCTGCACATAATTCACCTAACAAGTTTTTGACGCCACCGCCGGGGAAATTGATAGTCTCTATCATTTTCCCCAGTTTCTGTATTTTCAGTTTTATTTATTTTAGTTTCCTTTAGTTCTTGTTTATTTTTCCTACTTCTAATATTTAGCATTGCTTGTGGTGAGCTTATTCAGGTACTTTATGCTCTTCTTGTGTATGCCAAGTACCCGGTCTAGTGACTCTTCTCTTGCTAGCCCGAGGTTCAAGCTCGAACGATCTCTAAGAAGAATCAGAAAGGATTTGATCAATCGCACTATGGCCGACTTTCACATTGAGCCAGAAATTGAGGACAATGGTCATGGGGGTGAACAACCACAAATTCAACACCAAACTCTTAAAGAATACCACCGACCGAACACCGAAGGAAGAGCTTCAGCAATAGTTCTTCCCACCTTGACGCAAGCTGAAGCGGCTCAATGGGCTTTCAAAACCCACTTCATCCCCGCCATCCGGGACCAAGGAAAATTCAGTGCGGCAAATCCGGATGATGTTCCAAACCACTTGAGCCTCTTCTTGGATTTTTGCAGCTCCTTCGGTAAAACGGGAAATCTAAACGAGAGGATCCGGCTACAACTCTTTCCCCACTCATTGTCCGACTCAGCTTTGAGGTGGTACCATAGTCTCCCATCAAATTATATCCACACATGGGAGCAAATGGCTAGCAAATTTCTTGCCAAGTACTACCCCACAAGTAGGATAAGGTAATTAATTGGCGAAATCAACACATTCTACCAAGATCCGGGTGAGACTTTATACGATGCATGGGACCGGTTCAAGGAGCTGCTCATGAATTGCTCTCATCATGGTCTAGATGACCAATCCTTGTGTCTCTCGTTCTTCAATGGGCTGGATGACTCCAACCGTCTACTTGTTAACTCCTCCGCGGGAGGGAGCTTCATGACAAAGTCTCCCGAGGAAGGAATAGAACTCCTAGAGACAATGACCAATGACACTAGACAATGGTCTAGAGCCAAGGGAAGAGTACCAAGAGCAGGTGGCCTCCTCAATGTGCAACCCACCGATCATCTCTCAGTTCAAATCTCATCTCTTACGAAGATGGTAGAGAAGCTAGCTACTGCTCAAACTGAAATTGTCAAGTCCATGGCTTCTTCATCTTCCGGTCAATTCTCGGAGGGATGTGCCATTTGTGCGGGTCCCCACGGCACTCAATGTTGTGGAAGGAAGATGAACATGAACCAACAAGAGGATGTGAACTTCATAGGCAACCGAGCATACAACAACAATAATGCGCCATGGAGGAACCATCCGAATTTTTAATAGAGAAATGACCAAGGCCAAGGAGTACCAAACAAAAATTTCAACAACCCCCAAGGTAATAGACCTCAAGCTCAAAGCCAATCATCAAACTTTCAATCCGGGTATAGACCATAAGGAACTCCTCCGGGTTTCCAACATCAACAACTACAAGAGTCCCCATCCTCTTCTTCAAGTGGGACTTCAAGGTTGAAGAACCTCATGGCGGATTTCATTGTCACCGCAAAGACCAAGTTCTCGGAACAAGAGGCTTTCAATGCTAATCAAACGACATTCAACAAAAACATTGAAACCCAACTTGGCCAAATATCTCAACAACTCTCCCAAAGGCCATCGGGCGCCTTTCCAAGTTAAACAAAGCCCAACCCTAGGGAAAAGGCCAAAGCGGTAACATTGAGAGGTGGTCGACCCCTTCAAACCTCATCCCCACAAGCTGATCATGAGAACCAAGAGGATCAAAATGAAGAAATTCGAGATTGCCAAGAGGAAGAACAAGAGATTGTTGAATAAGTTCCTTCTCAACTGAAAAATATTTCCAAGGAGAAGGAGTCTCCTGAATCATCTCCCCCTTCTACTCTTGCTAAACCTTTACTACCTCTTCCATTCCCAAATAGACTCAAAATGAAAAAATTAGACAAACAGTTTGGAAAGTTTTAAAGCATTTTTAACAAGTTAACAATTAATGTTCCTTTTGCAGATGCTTTGAAACAAATGCCTATCTACGCCAAGTTTATGAAGGACATTCTTGCTAACAAGAGAGTAACACTTGGTGCGGAGACGGTGCAACTCACTGAGGAGATCTCGGCGGTCCTACTATGAAATCCCCCTCCAAAACTTGGAGACCCCGGTTTGCCTATAATCCCTTGCTCTATTGGTGATATAAATTGTGGTAGTGGATTATGTGATTTAGGTGCAAGTATACATCTCATGCAGCTTTTAATTTTTAATAAACTTGGGATTGGCGAGTGTGCACCCACTGCTATGCAATTGCAACTTGCTGATAGGTCATTGGTCTTCCCGAAAGGGAAAGTTGATGATTTAGTAGTGACTGTAGGGACTTTTGTTTTCCTGGCTGATTTCATCGTTATTGATATGGAAGAGGATGCTAGAGTACCACTAATATTAGGTCACCCTTTCTTGAGGACTGCTAGGACCTTAATAGATGTGGAAAATGAGAAAATTATCTTGAGATTTCATGATGAAAAGCTTGAGTTTGACATGTCTAAGGTAGTGAAGAAACCCGCACACGCGGAAGCTATTTTTGCCATAGATGTTGTTGACTCTATTTTGCAAGATAATTGCTCTTCTTGTTTTGATTATGATGCTCTCACCATTGCTTTGACTGACACTTGTGGAGACCGGGAAGGTGAACTGGAGGTGAGAGATATGGTAGCTGCTTTAGACAGGAGGTCAATGCCATATCAGACATACTACCCACCACCGGAGCCCCTAGAGCAAACTGCACAAAAGATCCTCACCTCGGTTGAGAAGCCTCCCTCCGTGGAGTTGAAACCCTTACCCTCTCATTTAAAATATGCTTATCTAATTGAACCTTGTGATCTTTCTGTTATTATTTCTTCCTCTCTCATAGGAGCACAAGAAGATAGTTTGTTGAGGGTTCTTCAAGACCACAAGAGGGCTACTGGGTGGTCCATCTCAGACATCAGGGGTATTGCGCCGCATTTGTGCACTCACCGGATCTTCATGGAGGACAACTACAAGCCACTCGTCCAACCTCAGAGACGGCTCAACCCAAACATGAAAGAGGTAGTAAAAAGGGAGGTCCTAAAGCTACTCAACTCCGAGATCATCTACCCCATATCCAATAGTCAATGGGTGAGCCTGACTCAAGTGGTACCAAAGAAAGGAGGGATCACGGTGGTGTCAAATGCCAAGGGTGAGCTGGTCCTCCAAAGAACAACAACCGGTTGGAGAGTGTGCATTGATTACCGGAAGTTGAACACAACTACAAGGAAATATCACTTCCCCTTGCCCTTCATCGACCAAATGTTAGAAAGATTAGCTGGGCAAGACTTTTTTTTGCTTTCTTAATGGCTACTCGGGGTACTTCCAAATCCCCATAGCCCCGGAATATCAAGAGAAGACCACATTCACATGCCCTTACGGAACATTAGTATATAGAAGAATGCCTTTCAGATTATGCGATGCTCCCGCAACTTTCCAAAGGTGTATGATGGCCATCTTCTCCTACTTTATTGAAAAAAGCATGGAGGTCTTCATGGATGACTTCTCGGTATTTGGGCTCAACTTTGACTCTTGCCTAAAGAACTTGGACGCCATTCTCTCCCGATGTGAAGAAACCAATCTAGTACTCAATTGGGAGAAATGTCATTTCATGGTGAGCGAAAGGATCATCCTCGGGCACAAGATCTCCTCCAATGGGATTGAAGTTGACCAGGTCAAGGTCGAAGTCATAGAGAAGCTACCACCACCCACCTCGGTTAAAGACATTAGAAGCTTTCTTGGCCATGCCGGGTTCTACAGAAGGTTCATCAAAGACTTCTCCAAAATCTCTAAACCTCTATGTGACCTCTTAGCCAAAGATGCAAAATTCAAATTCACTGAAGAATGTCTAAAGGCCTTTAACACTCTCAAGGAGTGCCTTGTCTCTGCCCAGATAGCCGTATCACCGGATTGGAGCCTCCCTTTTGAAATAATGTGTGATGCAAGCGACTATGCCGTGGGAGCAGCCCTATGTCAGAAAAGGGAGAAGATTATGAGAACTATCTACTATGCAAGTAAGACCCTCAACGATGCTCAGAAAAACTATGCCACAACCGAGAAGGAGCTTCTAGCGGTTGTATTTGCATTAGATAAGTTCCGCTATTATCTCTTGGGTAGTAGGGTGATTGTGCATACCTACCACTCAGCTCTCAAATATCTCTTCACCAAAGAGGACTTCAAACCGAGGCTTTTGAGATGGATCCTTTTGCTACAAGAATTTGAGATTGAGGTTAGGGATAAACCGGGTACCCAAAACGTTGTGGCTGATCACTTGTCTCGTATGGAGACACCAGATGATGGTACCCGGATCAATGAGCTGTTTCCGGGCGAAACCGTGTTCACTATAGGAGAACCCGGTGACCCTTGGTTTGCCGACATCGCAAACTACTTGGTAAGGGGAGTAGTGCCATATGAGATGACATCCTAGCAAAGGAAGAAATTCTTCACCGACATGAAGCACTACTTTTGGGATGACCCTTACCTCTTCCGAGTCTGTGCCGACGGGATGATTAGCAGGTGCATACCGATGGATGAAGTTCAGAGCATCCTCACCCACTGCCACTCTCTTGAGGTAGGAGGGCACCACGGGCCAGCAAAGACAGCAGCTAAGGTACTACAGTCCGGGTTCTTTTGGGAAATGCTTCACAAGGACTGTCACTCCTTTGTAGCCGCTTGCGACCGATGCCAAATGCTAGGGAACATATCCCGGAAGCACGAGATGCCACTAAATGTGATGATCGAGGTCAAACCCTTTGATCTATGGGGCATTGATTTCATGGGTCCTTTCCCCTCCTCCCACTCTAACCTCTTCATCTTGGTGGCTGTTGGGATAAAACCTAACGGCAAGTGTACTGGTCAATTCTAGCAAGTTTTAATAGAGAGTATTCCCTAAGTATCGAACCAGAGGAGGTTGTCTAGTTGTAATCTTTACTAACCGAAAAATAAATAAAAAAGACTTAAGTAACAAATTAAAACAGGAAATTGGGGGGTTTTGATTTGACGAGAAATAAAAGCTGTAAACAGATTGTAAAACAGTAAATAGCAAGAAAATAATTGTTTTGAAACTGATTTGGGAAAGAAATCTCGGTTTACTACTTCGCCCTAAATCTGTAATTCCTTTCCCCAAGCGATTTCCAAAACAGTTCTGAATAACACCCTAGACAATAGTAATTCACATCTGGTCTCCCGCTCAGCAAAATATAATTAGTAAAGACCGAAGTCTAACTCTCGTTATGAACTCACTGTTTACTAACTGCTTTAAGGACAATCTAGATTAATTGTCAATTAGCAATTTAGAGGAATTACCGTCTCTATACTAACCGGTTCTTTTCCTGTATTCAATTGAAAGCCGCAATCGTCACTTATAAGCTAACAAAATAATAATCTTTATAACTGGCCAAATTATAAACGATTAAGGAAATTCAGCAAGGAAAAGAACTTTATTCAATCGAATTGTAGAAAATCACAAAGGTACAGGAATAATCAATTTAGGGATACATAGCAAACTGGAATTAAAAGAGACTACTCAAACATATCCATAATAACAATGCTCAAGTTGAATAGAAAAGACTCAGGAAAGAAAGAACAAGAAGAAACTCTAATGTCAGTAGCCGTCGTGAATTCTCTGTTCTTCCTTCAGCCTTCTCTTTCTAATAGTCTCCAAGATCTTCCTAAAACTCAACCTTTCTCTCTCTCCTTTCTCTTCTGTGTAAAAACTGTGCTCTGTGGTGTATTTCAGCATGTCCTTCACGTCAGGTAAGTCTCCTCTTTTATAACTTTCCAAAATCTATCTTTAATTTCTTCCTTCCGTGCAGAATCTGGCCACGTTTATCTATTTGGTCCGGGACTTGGTTTGAGTATAAAGTCCCGGACCAGCCTCTAAAAACCGCCGAGAATTCATCTCCAAGCATGGTCCGGGACTTAGGATATGTATCAAGTTCCGGACCGGTCCTTAAAACTGGTCGAGAGTAACACCTTTGTATGTTCCGGGACTTAGGGTGAGTATCAAGTCCCGGACCAGTCCTCAAATCTGGTCGAGAGTAGCGCCTTTGTATGGTCCGGGACTTAGGATATGTATCAAATCCCGGACCAGTCTTCAAATCTGGTCGAGAGTAAGGTCAATGGTTGGTCCGGGACTTAGGGTCTGTGCAAGGTCCCGGACCCAACCTAAAATTTAAGAATAATGCATGTCTTCACTCTGTTCAACATGTTTGAGAGTCCAGAATAATACTACAATGATCGGGAACACGTTTTCTTGAGATTTTCACCTGAAATAACACATAAACCCCATCATAGAAGACAATCGCAAGTAGAAGCATAAAAATAACCATAATGCGGGAGTTTAATAACAAATAATAACGAATTAAGCATAAATAAACCCCATAGACATAGATAAATTCCCGACTTATCAACTTTCTCACACTTAACCTTTGCTTGCCCTCAAGCAAATACTGCAATAAGAATATACTGGATTTCAATAGCGGGGAATCATCAGATTAGGAAAAGTGTACAATGAAATCTAATATTGAACAACAACCAACAGTCACAATGGTTAATACTGCACGTTTTCATAAACAGTGAAACTGGAATGCTGTTAAATGCTTGAGAAAATTTTTATAACTATCCAGTCCAGATTTCACCCAGGGCTTTACTTTCCTTTTACTTTCCACAATCCATTGGACGACAAGGGGCAGGAAGTAATGTTATATTCCACATTACCTTTCATTGCCACGTACTCATAATCAAGGAAGAACTTGCAATAAACTTATTAAAATGAAAGTACTTTCCTTCCGATTTTCTGAATTAGCATTATTCTTTTTCATCCCCCAGACTTTTCTCCCCATCCATGTAGTGGTGTTGGGCCTTCTATCCCATATCAGATGACCTTAGGTAGATGAGTGATGAGGCACTCCAACGGCTTAATAACCAGATGGGAGAGGCCTGTTCCGGTTCGGAATAGATTAGAGGAGTACCTTGCCTTTGTCCTTTATTTCCTTTCATACCATAACTTCCCAAAGCCCCAAGTTAGTCCAAACAAAAATAGTCACAAAAATGGTCTCACCTTTTATTGGAGAAAATAGATAAAAAATTTAATAAAATTTGTACATACAAGCAGTATAACTAGAATGTCTTTGACTGACATCCAAATTCAACTTTAGAAAATGTGCTACTTGTACGGTATTCCCAACTGACTCATCTTACCATAAATCAAAACCAAGTATATCTCAATCGAAATTTTTTGTTGAGGGTCAGCAAAAGTCAGATAATATCAAAGTCAAAGAAAATAAGCAAATTGATATCCTCAATAAAAACAAGTGTAAACTCCTCCTTTCTCACACTTTAGAATTAAGCAATGCCCTCATTGCTTTCAAAATAAAACGAAGTACAACGAATCCTAACTGGCAGAAATACCAAGCTGCAAACCATGCCCGAGTCAATTCTAACCGATCGCATTATAACCAATTCCTATTGGAGACAGATTAACCTATAGGCAAACCATGCTTCTAGTCGTTAATCCCGTTTAACTTCCTATGTCTTGTTAACTAATCTCAGCGCCACATGTTAATTAGAAAACTACAAGAATTGCTTCAATAATTAGCTAGAGAATTAAATCACATGAAGAACTGGAATTAAACTATTGCATTATTGAATTAGTGAAAGGATTACAAAATAAATATAAAGATTTGGTTTGCTATCTCAATCCGGGGAGCTAGTCAAATTATGCTAACATGAGGCTAAAATAATAAAAATAACAAAGGAATAACACATTGACAGATTAAATAAAAAGAGAAGAAGAAATTTTGTTAAAAAGATTCCCCACTTCGCCTTCCGTCGTCACGTGTCTCCACATTAATCCTTTGTCAGAAGTGTGGAGTGCTAACAATGGAATGTAGTGTGGTGGTGATGGCGGATGAATGTGTATGTGGGAAAGAAAGTAAGAGGCACAGGGTCTGCCCTCGGGGCGTGTCTCCATATTGCAACCTAACTTTGCTATTTATAATGTGTCGCGATTGAAATCTGATTTTTTATCTTCTTGCTTCGATCAAAACGCTGCACTGGGACTGGAATTTTCGTCGCGTCCGGACATGTGTCCGGACTTGTATGTGCGGACACCTATTTTCTGCATGATTTTTTTCAACTTTCGGCTTGTGTCTGGACATGCAAGTCTGGACATCACCTTTGGACAGTCAAATATAACTTCAACGGGGCTTAGATTCTTCGTTTGGACTCCGTTTTGCTCCCCGTTTGTTGCGTTGTGAAGCTAGTGAAGTGAAAAATGCAATTCCATGACTTTTACCTACATTTGACACATAAAATGTATCATTTCACATCAAAACATAAATCTAAGGAAAAACATATGATAAGTGAGAAATATGGCATGAATTGTTATCAAAATAGGAAGAATAAAAGCCCTAAAAATAGATATATTTCGCACTTATCAAATTTCCTCACACTTAGTTTTTGCTTGTCCTCAAACAAATAAAGAATATGTCTACTTTTAAGCACCGTAGTATCGAAACTTAGGAACAAACAACTGCCAAAGGAAATCAAGCAAAATGACAATCAAAAGAATAGTTCTGCTATTTGCTGTAGGTTTTTGCAATCAGTGAAAAATAGTAGAGTTAAAAGCATGGAGAAGTTAGATTATAGAAAAATGAACATTGAATAGCTTGGGATCTTCCACCATTTCTTTCCTCTACCTTTGGATGACATGGGGTGAGAAGTAACACCTTATTCCATGATACCTTTCAACACCGCGTACTCATGATCAAAAACAAAAATTAAATTATAATTAACTTTTTCGCATGCAAAAAATATATAAAATAAATGAATTATTGTGAATTGTAGAGTTATTCTGTAACCCAGACTTTTCTCTCTATCCATGTCACGGTATTGGGCCAACTATCCCAGATCCCGAGACCTTAGGTAGATAGGTGTTAAGGTACCCCTAGGACTTAAAAACCAGATAGACAAGGCATGCTTTTGTTAGGAAAATTTTTGATCAGCAGAGTACCTTGCCGTATCCTTTCATTCCAAACTTTCACATCATTTCCAAAATCCTAAACTAGCCTAATTCAGTTTTCATAATCAGCTAATCCACCCAATTTCATTGAAAACAAATATAATTTGAATAAAACTATACATACAAATAGTCTAAAGTATAAAGATTCTTGAGGTGGCCATCAGGCTCGTTTTCAAAAACCTCAACAAAAATGTTCACCTAGAGATTCAATATTTATTGGCACTCAAAAGAAACAATTCTTTCAAAGCAATAGGACAAACAGAAACAAGTGTGACATTTAAGCGCAACTGGCATATTTTCAGGGAAAGGTCAATACTTCCTCACACTTAAGAGGAGCAATGTCCTCATTGTTCAAATAAAAATCAAGAAAAGACCTTGTAAAATATGCCAGACTCTTGAAGATTTTCATTCAGGACAATCATGGACTGATATAAAATAAGCAATTATAACAATATAGGCTGAACACAAACATTAAAAATAAAGAAACAGAAACTCCCCTAATATTGTAGATTGAGGAAGGTTCTCTTCCTCACACTTAAGCTCAAACAAGGGGGTAGCATTGTTCCTCACACTTGCGTTCAAGCAAGTGTCCAACCTTGAAGAATAGATAGTACCACAAAAAAAAAAGATTTAAGCTGCACACACTCACAACTACCATAAAACCGCTGCAAAACGTTGCATTAAATGCACGGGCACCATTGCCACTTCTAAATAAAAGAAAAACAAAAATAAACCAGAGAACAAAAACAAACATAAAATTAACCACTGGGTTGCCTCCCAGTAAGCTGCTCGTCTTTATAGTCTTTGGCTAGACCCCCGCTTTGTTATTCCGAATCAAAAATAAAAGTAGACATTAGCTTTGCCATGAAGACAAAATAAGCAATAATTAAAAGCAAACCACCTGAATCAAAACAAAGCATTACGTTGGCAAATAAAATAGGAAAATAAATACTCCACAAAACCTGGTGTTTGAGGAGGTATTGCTTGTAACACTGCTCAATCAGAAGACCAGGTGTGAATGACTCTTCCTCCTCAAATTTGAGGACGTAAACGTCCTCCTCCTTTTGTTGAGGCTCCTGGAGGCAAGGTTGAAGTTACTGACGAACTGGTGGTGGTGCTTTCTCCTCAGATTCGAGAATATAGATATCCCCTTCTGGTTGTTGAGGCTCCATGGAAACTTCATTTTGGCAGACAATTGTGGTAGAAGCTTTAATTTCTTATTCTTCCATGAACTCGATCGTAACTGGTGCTTCTACCGGCTCGTAAATAAGTGCAGACAAAATGTCCTCTAACTCTAGTTGCTCCTCTTGTGTTGGGGATGGAGAGGGAGGGGGACACAAATTGTTAAATATTTGCTCCATCTCTTCTTCAGATAATACACTCCTGATAAGTTTCTTCATCTCTTCAACAAAACCCGTAGCTTCAAAATTATCTGGCTTGAATCGATCTTCATTCCTTAGAGTCACCACTAGAATCTCTTCTAGCGGCTCGGCCTGACTCGGGAGAGATTCGTCTGGCCTCTGTGTAGATTGCTGCTTGTTCTGATTGAAATAGTAATACCCCAACTAATCTTCTTTGTACTGCGTATTAGCCTGCTCAACTTCCCACCAATGCAGCTCTCGATTTAATTGTTGAGGTTGTTGATAATCTTTGACCAACCTTTGATAAGAGAATATCTCTTCTTGCATACGCATCCATTCCAATTCAATCAACAATCTTCTCACCTCCTTCTTACCGCTCTCCATCGTCAGAAATTAGCCTACAAAAACAAAATAAAAATAAAAAGAAATAGAGAGTAAAATAGATTTAATAATAGAAAAGAAATAAAAAACAAAATTAACTTAATATAATAGCAAAGAAAAACAAAATATAAATAAAAGAGAATTACCTAAATAAATAAAAGAAATTAACTAAACAAAAACGAAACTACAAAGAAAAGGGGAAAAATACTAATTAAATTAAAACGTAAATAACAATTAAAACAATAACAACTAAAAAAACAAGAAAAATAAAACCAAAAAATCTACGTACTACAAATCCAATTCAAGATCAAAATAGAATAAAGGAAAAGAAATTAAAATAAATATTATAGTAACTGAATGAAGAAGAACGACAGAAAAGTAAAGGAAAATAAATGAAAAGAAAAATTAAAAAAATAATTAAACTAATTCCCTAATGTAACCTAACAAACCAAATCAACTCGTACTAAACGTCAACATAACTAAGAAATCAATAGGGCAGAAATAACGGAAAAGATTAAAAAAAATGAATCTAACTAAATCTTAACTACAAATAAACGGCTATAACATACTTAAAATAAACTAAAGCAAAACTATAAAAACAAAATTAAATGAATTTGTACGTAATCTAAACTAATTACAAAACAAGTTAAAAAAGGAATAAAACGAGAAACAAATTAATCGTAATGAATATGTAGTCAAGATAGACTAAAAGGAAAATAAAAATATAAAAATAAAAACTAGAATAACGTCTCAATCAAATAAATAAAAATGTCAATTAACCGTGTCGGAGGTCCCAGGTAACGACGTCAAAAATTTGTAGCAAAAATATGTGACTATCTCTACCTAGGTAGTATACCTATCGTTTTGCGGAATAGTGAATTAAGTGGGGTTGTCGATCTCAGTAATCTCGTTCAATTAATTGACAATTTATTAACTAACTGAGAAACTAAACTAAGAAAACAGAAAACGTCATTTTTCTGGTTTTACTTAATTTAATAAAAGAATAACTCAACGAACTAAGATAAAATAATAAAATAATAAAACATTAAAAATAAACTAAATAAAGAACTAAAGATTGAAACTCTAAAATCTAAAAAAGCACCTGGGATTGTTATGCAAACCTTCACTTTATTAATAAACTCTTCACTAATTCTGCAATAAACTCAAAAATCTTAATTAATTCGTTGACCGGTACTTGTACAAAGAATCATAACTGGTAGAAATAACAAGCCACAAACCATGCCCAAGTCAATTCTAACCAATCGCATTATAACCAATTCCTATTGGAGACAAATTAACTTATAGGCAAACCACGCTTCTAGTCGTTAATCCGGTTTAACTTCCTATGTCTTGTTAACTAATCTCAGCGCTGCATGTTGATTAGAAAATTACAAGAATTGCTTTAATAATTAGCTAGAGAATTAAAGCACATGAAGAACTGGAATTAAACTATTGCATTAATGAATTAGTAAAAGGATTATAAAATAAATATAAAGATTCGGTTTGCTACCCCAATCCGGGGAGCTAGTCTAATTACGCTTACATGAGGCTAAAAATAACAAAAATAACAAAAGAATAACACATTGTCAGATTAAATAAAATGGGAAGAAAAAACTATGTTAAAAAAATTCTCTGCTTCGCCTTCCGTCGTCACGTGTCTCTACATTAATCCTCTGTCAGAAGTGTGGAGTGCTAACAATGGAATGTAGTGTGGTGGTGATGGTGGATGAATGTGTATGTGGTAAAGAAAGTCAAAGGCGCAGGGCCTCCCCTCGGGGCGTGTCTCCATATTGCAACCTAACTTTGCTATTTATAACGTGCTGCGATTGAAATCTGATCTTTTATCTTCTTATTTCGATCAAACACTGCACTGGGACTGAAATTTTTGTCGCATCCGGACATGTGTCCGAACTTGTATGTCCGGACACCTCTTTTCCGTGTAATTTTTTTTCAACTTGCTTATGTCCGGACATGCAAGTCCGGACACAAGTCCGGACATCATCTCTGGAAAGTCAAATATAACTTTAACAGGGTCTAGATTCTTCGTTTGGACACCGTTTTACTCCCCGTTTGTTGTGTTGCGAAGCTAGTGAAGTGAAAAATGCAATTCCATGACTTTTACATGCATTTGACATATAAAATGTATCAATTCACATCAAAACATAAATCTAAGGAAAAACATATGATAAGTGAGAAATATGGCATGAATGTTATCAAAATAGAAAGAATTAAAACCCTAAAATAGATATATTTCGCACTTATCAGTCCCTAACCGTTTTAAGGTTGAAATACTGCTAACCAACTGTTGTTTGTATAGTTTCTTAAGCAAGGATAAGCTAACATGCCCTAGTCTTTTGTGCCACGACATGTAATCATCAATAGAAACAGATAAAATAGTGTAGATTGACACTTTCCAGATCTTTAAGGCATGTGATATATGCATTCTTCCTCCTACGACCTCTAAGTAACTCTTTTCCACTACTCTAGCTTATTATGCAACAATGAGTTGGATAAAAATGCGTTGAATTTCCTTTAGCACACATTTGTGACACACTTAGCAAATTAAACTTTAAATCTTCTACTAGATGAACACCATTAATAACAAAATCATCAGAAAACCTAACCTTACATACACCTAAAATATTACCTTTCTTGTTATCGCCAAAGGAAACCATTCCTTGGCACTTAAGTAAGTGATAGGAATTGCCATTTATCTCCGTCATATGCTTAGAGTACCCACTTTCGATGTACTAGTAGGGCTCCCCTCCCACTCTAGCCTGCACTCAATAATCAATTAGATGAATCAGGGACCCCAATCATATCTGGGTTCGTCCTCACAAGTGAATTCACTCCGATGGTCCTTTTTCTTCACCCATATAAGTCCTGCTCTAGCTAGCTGCCAAGATCGCATGAAATGAGTCTTATAACACTTGGACTAGTGGTGACCTGGTTGTTGGCAGAGGTAGCATAACCCTCGTCGACTAGTCTTCGGCGGTTGCCCTACAGGTTGCCTACCGTTCCAAAAGGGCTTCCTGTTGTTTGTATGTTTACCCTCAATTTCTAGTTTAGAACATTTTTCTTTTAAGAGAACTAACTCACTCTCAGCCTTGTTGAGCATGACTATCAGGTCGTCATTCACAAGATTTTTAGGTTGCTTTTCTTTCCTAACCAAGTTCTTAGTGGTTTCATCTAACCTTGATTTCAGTTTTTCATGAGTCATGAGTAGCTCGCTGTAGCTATCTTGTAGTTTTCTAATGCATGATTTTATATTCACTACACTCTCATAATCTAACTGGTTTTCTAGACATACTATTTCATTCATTTAATCATTTTCTTTCTCTTACACTTCTAGTTGATCTACAAGAATAAGAGAAAACTTCCTAAGGCTTAACAACTCAGCTTTCATGATATTTTTATGGAGTTTAGGATAGTTTACTTTTTCTTGTGCTTTATCGCTCTTAGAATGCTCCCTGACAGGTTCCTCGGAGGTCTTTCCGTCCACGACCAGAATAGATTGTGGTGGTCCTTGTCTTTACAATCTGCTTATATGCACAAATGTGCTCTCTCATCCTCGGACTGATCACTGGTGAAGTTTTGATCGTCATTGCTGATGTCAGTTTCTCCCTACGCACTACAAGGGCCTCCTTCTCCTGTTTCTTGGTGGGTGAAGTGTGGTCGGGCTAGCCTCTTTGACCGGTCGTTGACATCTCGTGTCGCTAGTCTCTGATGTGATGTCCTCGTTTGGAACACCCAAATTTTTTGTCTTCTCCTTCTTTTCTCCCGTCGTCTAGCTCTCGAGCGTATTTCTTCTTTTTCAACTATTGCTTGAAAATCTTTTTGAGGTGCCTCTTGGCGTATAGTACCATTCCTTTCTCATCAATATCTGATCCCGAACGACTTTCCTCAGCAACTTGCAGCGCCAACCCCTTGCCTTTGTCCTTCTTCGCATTCTCATTGTTCCTCTACTAAAGCTTCAGCTTGAATGCCATAAGTGATCCCAACCTGTCAACGACTGACACTTTGGATAGGTCATGCATCTCTTGCATGACATTGACTTTGCTGTTGAAGGAGGTAGGAAGTGACTTGAGGAACTTCCTGATCTAGTTTTCATTTGAAATAGCTCTTCCTATAACCAACATCTCATTGGTGAGCTTTGTGAGCTATGTGTGCATCTTGGAAATGCTCTCCTTCTCCACTTTCTTGATCAGTTCCTAGTGGGTGAGATGCAACTCGATCCTCATCTTCTTGATCTCCACGTTCCTTTCGTAGGTGACCTTGAGTGTCTCCCAGATTTTCTTTGCTGTCTTGAGGGATGAGATCTTCGAATACTACTCAGGGAGCAGCGAGCAGTGAAGTAGCTTTAATGCTCTAGCGTTGAAGATGAGTTTCTTCACCTGTTCGTGAGTCATGATATCGACTGAGAGAGGATTTCCTTGAGCATCTCCGTAACTGTAGTTCCTACACTTATGTCTCACCAGATTCTTGGATCTTCATGTTTGATGTGGAACTCCATTTTGTTCTTCCAATAAGTGTAGTTTTTTACCATTGAAGAGGGGTGGTTTGTTCGATGCTTTGCGGGCTTGTAAACTCCTACCAGCTAGGGGAGTTCATGGAAAACCTAAACCGCCAAACCACAACCGAAATCGAAAACCCAGTTAACCGAAGTGGTTTGTCGGTTCAATTAACCAAACTGTTTAATTTCCCGGTTCCGGTTATTGAATTTAGGGAATCCGATTAACCGGAAAACCGTTTAAATCTTTGAGTTTATTATTTTCTTAGAGTATATGAGAGAACTTGCTCTCTCTCATTAATCAAATTGACCGCTTCTCTTATTCTCAAACCCTAAACCACCGCCGCCTCACTTTCCCTTCTCTTCTCTGCAAATCGAAACCCATCCTCACTAATAATCACGATTTCCCTCTCAAATCTCCACCCAAATGCCAGATTCTACCACCATTGTGTAGATCTATAGAAGAAATCCATTTGAAACCGATTTTGGTGATTAGAAGCGGGCGACCCACAAACCGAGAGAGAAGCTCAAGTGTTCTTGGAAACGATGGCATCTACCCCGATCTGAAACCGGTTCTGCTCAACCAGAAATCAAAGAGGAAAACTAGTGACCTGTTCTGTGCAAACGCATTAAAATCTCGGTAAGGCTTGTCCTGTAGCGAATTGTTCCGAGTTTTTCCCTCAATAATGAGTCCCAACTCTTTCTCTACTCCTTTCTTCCTTTGCATATCGAACCTAGTCCCAGAAATAGCTCAGATCTGGTTAAATTGAAAACAGTAAAATCAAGATAACCTTAGTCAATATTCTTGCTAAGGTGAGCCCTTGGTGAATTTGTCTCTGGTTTCCTTAGATCTGGTAGTTCCGCCTCTATTCTTCAATTTTCGGTACCAAAACCAAAACTTATTTTCCTTCTTCGTAACTGGGCCGAGAAAACAGGGGGTAAAGCACCTGTAAACCCAATCAAGTTCTAGTTTGTGGATAAACAATTTGAATAAACTTTAACTAAAATTTTGCGTAAAATTTCTGCGTGAATCTACTTCGAATCTGCTAAGTATTCATCTTCTTTATTCTAAACCTTAGCTTGCGTTCTTCGGTGTAAATTTCTCATGTGAGTTGTTAATTTTAATCTGCGGCATTTTTATCCCTAAGAAACTCTACCTTGTTAATTATAGACTTTAAGGTTTTGACATTTGATGATTACGTGTTGTGGTTAGGTTAATAAGTCACCAAGTGATTTAATTAATATAAGTACAACTGAGATTAATGAGTTTAAGAGAATAGACTTTTATGTGTTGCTTTATGAGCTGAGTGGTTTCGGTTGAAATAGTGGGTATAAGTTAAGTGTATGAATTGATAAATTGCGTTGAATGGTTGATCAGAAGAGTTCGTAATTTGTAAATTAAAAGACTACAATTAACCTATGAAGAAAAGAAAATTGTTTTGGAAGGGTAAATGGTTTGATTGTTAGGTGAGCAGATGCTGAGTTAATAGGTTAAATCTAATTTGTTAATCTATATTGTCATGCTTTTAGGGATATAGCTAATCTGATGTGAATTGTAAGTTAGGGCTTCTTGGTCAATGACGGCTGATATTGTGTTAATGAGATGGTGATTAAGAAACCTAAATGACTAATCAAAGTTATTCGGGTTTTAGTGTGAAATCATGTGATTGCTGGACTTCAATATTTTATTGGGCCCAGATGTGAAGGTAGGCCTATGACCTGACCCAATAGGATTTTGTTAACCATGAACATTGGGCTTTTGGACCCATGTTGACCGAATAGATTCGTTGGTCAGGTTCAAATGAACTTGTTACCTTACTAACCAAGGGCTTCGGACCATACTAAGTGTAGGCTTGAGAGAAAAGCCCATCTGAAAATAATTAGAGATTAACTTAATTAGAAAGAATAAATATAAGATTGGGCTATGAAATCAATAGATCTTGTCTCAAATCGTAAAAGGAAATATGATTAGAGCCCGACTCATATGGGCTTTGTAGTAAAACAAGGATGGCTTAAGTTAGTATAAATTTAACTTAAAGCTAAAAAGAAAGGAATTAGATTTCCTTTTGGAGTTTAATAAAGGTCCAGATTGTACAGATTCGTTGTGTATAAGCTAAGGATTTGTAATAACAGAATAATGCATAGTAGATGACTAAATGTCACAAAAAAAAATTAGGGGGCGTTTGTTTCAAGCGGGGGAAACGGAATGGAGTCAGGAAAGGGAATGGAAAAGAATACTCTTTGATTTTCCCGGTTTGTTTGAGTTGGGAGGAATGAAATAAATAACTGGTCAATAGCCGCCGGTCAATGGTCCACGGCCTTTAATTGCCGGTCAACATTCACCGGTCACCAGTTAATGGTCATTAGTCATTGGTTAATGGTCATATGTTACTGGTCAAAGTGTACCGAGGAAAGAGAATTTCATTCCCTAGTAGGGGGTGGGTAATCAGGAAAGAGGGTTTTGGGGTTATCCCATTCCTTTTCTCTTTCCTGAAATTAGGAAAAACTGGCAAAACAAACAACTTCTGATTCCCTTTCCTGATTACCCCAAAACAAACACCCCATAAATGTTATTACTTTAATTAATTCAACTTTAAAAGAGCATACATTATGAGTATCTTCTTATTAGTGGTAAATGGCGGATCTTTGAATATAATTTAGTGGAGTAAATCAAAAAGGTAATACACTTTGAATATAGAGATGAATGGAAGATTTATTATTTATTTTTCTTTCCACTCTAGGATTGGGATAATTGGACACGCATAGAATATGACATTATATGAAACTGCGTGGTCCAGGTATGGTATTTTGTGGTCTGGACGCCCTGAGGGGTATATTGGGTTTGTGTGCGTGATTGATTGTATGAAAAGATATGTGTGTTTATTCTGCATTATGATTATCCAAAGCAGCACTTAACGGACATGGATCTTATATATTTCTAGAAAACAAGTACCAACTATATATCATGTATATGATATTATAGGGTTATTGTAGAGAAGTATTTAGAAGGATACGTAAGTTCGATTGATATTCTGCAACTACAAACCTTCCCTGTAGGGTTTAAGATTTAGTCTGACACAATTTTGTTGACTACGGTTTCATCAATTAACTGAGACCAATCAGCATGTATTTAAGTTCCTGCCAAGATGTTATCAACATTGTTGCTTCAAGGAAGTTGTTATGATGCATCTACATGGACTACTCTCCTTCATTATCTCCTGTTTTTCCGGAAGTTGCTATGCTGCAACTACAAACCTTCCCTCCATTTTGTCCTGTTTGTTTTTTTTTTCAAAGGACGATGTACTTGCTGCCCTTTTAAAATTTTGTGCCCTGTTCTGCCTGGTCGTGTGAAGGTTTAACCTTATTCACTGTGTGCTAGGATTAAATGCCAGCTGCTGACTCTTAAAATTTTCTCGTAGCAGAATTAATTTTCATTGGCTTCATGTAGATTTGGCGCAATTACATTGGGATTTCTATCCTATTGAGTTATCTGTAACTGCATATTCATAATGATCTGGCTGATATTTGATTGAAAGTTTGACCTAAGCAACACTTACATACTATAAGTTAGCTACTGGTGTTCATAGATGCAAGTCGGAGTAAGGAAACATAGTGTTGATCAGATATGGGGCTATAACTGCGTAATAACATTTTGAGAATCATCTTTGGTGATTGTTCTAAAATGGGGTGGTCTTTTGACTTGTTAAGCTAATTTATCACTTTTTCTTATGTGATATCTTATTGCTGTGACTTGTTTTCAAATAGGAACACAGTAGTTACTCAAGTTAGAAATGGGGAAAAGGAAGTCAAAGGCAAAGCCTCCACCAAGGAAGAGGATGGACAAGCTTGACACAGTCTTTAGCTGTCCGTTCTGTAATCATGGCACTAGTGTTGAATGTCGCCTGTATGTGAATCTTCTGATCTTGCTTTGGGCACTGCCATCATGTATTTGATGTCTTTTTTTTAGCAGTTAAAACTCTTGTAACTTCTGCATTTCAACAATCACTGACGATATTTCTAGTTACTCAAATTTGAAACCAAATGAGTTTGGCTGAAAATTTATGTGTAGCAGTTTCTAATTCCTTTACCAAAATTTTCTAATGTCTGTGAAGTGTGTGTTTTTTGGTTCAATGGCACATGCTTCATTAAATCCATGTTATGTGCTGCTTGTCTAGGATATCATGAGAATCATCTTTTTAGCATGCACTACCACTAAATTTATTGATTGTACGTTTTTGCCCTATACTGATTGCACATATTTTCTGTAATTATTGTTTATGTATACAGCCATCTCTGGTTACATTATGGTGTAGCCTAAGTCAAATTGCATACTTAATATTATTTTGGATGATGAGATGGTTATCTTGCTTATTCCAGGTATAGCGGGTTATTTAGTTTATTTGAGTCATGTCCAACTTCATTGCTCTTTGCTTGTCCCAATTTGCTTCTTGGTAAGAAGCTTGACAGTCCTATTTATTTTTTTGGATTCATGGGGCGAACCTTGATATCCATGGCTACTGTATGAGCTGATCTGAGTTTTATGTAACAGTGACATGAAAAATTTAATCGGAGAAGCGATATGCCATATATGCCACGAGAGGTTTAGCACAAACATAACAGGTATTTGGCTTTGATCCTGAGATGCGTGAAGTCTTGCACTATGTCAATGTGATAGCCTTTTATTGCCTATAAAGTGAGTGTCTTAACTTTTATCATTTTCTATTTTTTTTTGTTTTCTGGATGTTTGCAGCACTGTCAGAACCTATTGACATGTAAGTCATCGACCACCATCAAATTATTTTACTTTGATGATTTAACTCTTAATTTGCTGCTATATTTCCTTTGCTTGGTTGTCAATATATGTGTGCAGTTATTGCGAGTGGATTGATGAATGTGAACGCGTCAACAACGTTGAAGAAGATGATGATGATGCATAGGATCATCACAAGTTCACAACCACTGTTTCAGAACTTGTTGCATTGGAATGTGATAAAAATCCTGGAATAGACCAAAACTAGAGTGGAAGGATTATGAGTTTGTTGATTTGGTTGTTCAGTTTATAAGTTCAATGCAGGTATTAATCGAGTGAGCAAGCCTATCTTTGTGGCTAGATGATTGGGGAGCTCCTATTATGGCTAATATTGTCGATGCAGCTGTTCTTTGCTGTGTTTGTGAATATTTCTGTACTGCTGTGTTTGTGAATATTTATGACATCTTTTTCTCCGACCATCTTTTCGTGTCTCCCTACCTTGTTATATTGGCCCCGTGTGCCGGCTATTGTGTGGAAGTTTGCCTACCCTAATGGACGTTGTGGGTTGGATTGTGTTTGCCAAAACTTTTATTATTAGGGAAATTTCATGAAATGTCACTATTTTTTGTTTATTTATGAAATCTTTTAAAAAATAAAGTCATAAAATGTCACTATATTTTTATAAATGAATGTATTGATGGATGTTAATTTTCTATTAAAATTTTGAAAAAATGATTGTTTTATTCTCAAACAGTCAGGTTACCGTTTAATCGATTATATTTTGACTTTAATAATTATCTTTTCACTAATTTTTAAAAATTCATGAAATGTCATCTTGATGAAGTTTATGAAATGTTTCAGTTACAAAAAAATGGTTATTTTTATTTTTATATATGACTTTTTGTGTTATAAAAAATCCTATCGTAATAAAAAGATGTCCATTCTTTAGCTATTCACTTATAGTACAATAGTCATGTAGTACAACTATAATTGATGAATTTTTTTAAATAATACATTAGAAGTTCATTATACTGACCGTGAATGTTTAAAGATTCCATGATCACTACTAGCAATTTCCAAGTTTAGAATAATGTGTCTTTATTGTATCTTCTAACTAGTTTTAACCGTAAGAGCAGGTGTATTTTTCTGAATCTTTTTTAAAATGTTTGATTTACCTTTGTGTAGGGGTGATAATTCGGGTTGATGAGTCGGGTTAAAATTTACGCATATCTTGTATTGATCTATACTTGATCAAAAAATAATCGGGTTATAAATTTTCAACCCATATCCAACCCATATAAAATCATTGAATCCAAACCTGATCCGTTTAACCCGTTAAAATACAAATACATTTGTTTTTCTATAGAATGAGTCGTCCATAAAAGCGTGCACATGACGGTCATTTATTTTGAATTATTGTGTACCGTTTTTCCAATTGTCGACATTCTATTACATTCAACCTATAGCCGTCAATTGTCGACTAATGAATGACATAGTTGTTAGGTTTTCAAATAAAGAGTGAATGGTGAATATAGATGATCTACAAAATGTATTTAGATTTATAAAATAATTATTTGTGTGGGCCTAAAGAAGTGATAGTATTTTTGGTTGCTATTATACTAATGGTTATAGAATTATACACATCCAAGTAAAATATATACATATTTATTTATTTTTAATTAAATTAAGTAAACTGGTCGGGTTGAATTCGGGTTAGGATCCTTAACCCACCAAACCCATATATTTAATAGGTAACCCATACCCGACCCAAAAATTAAATTAATCTTAAACTATACCCGCCATTTACGGGTTGGGTTTGGGTCGGGTTATCGGGTTGGGTAAAAATTGCCCCTACTTTTGTGTGCATCATTTTAAGGTTAAATGTTCACACAACTTTTTTTAGTGATGATGGTTACAGCATAACACCCCTTATGAAACTTTAATATTTGTGTAGAATAATACATTTTGTAGACAACCAAAAGTATATGGAGTAGTGATTACGTAATATATAATCATTCCTAGTCGGCATGATGAACATGCAATGTATTGTTGGAAAATTTTCATCGATTATGAGTGAGTAGAGTTGAAGAATAGACATTTTATATGTTGATAATGAGTTCTCATAGCACAAAAAAGCATATGAATGCACAACTAACCGTTAGAAACAAAAAATAACCATTTTTTTTAACAGGGGTATTTCATGAACTTCACCAAACTGGCATTTCATGACCGTTAGGGGGTAAAACGGTCATTTTTTTGGACTTTTAATGGAAAATTAACATCCATCAACGTGAAGTGACATTTCATGAACTTCTGTAAAAATATAGTGGCATTTTGTGACTTTCTTTTTTTGTAGCATTTCACGAATTAGCCAAAAATATAGTGATATTTCATGAAATTTCTTATTATTATTTTCTATTTCATTGTAGCAGCGGGATGTTCCCAGATGAGAGTATTTTGTAATCAATTTATACCAAATGTTGTGATCGAGTCGTTTTAGTCATCATTACAACATGAATTTCTAATCATATATTAAACTACTTTTTTTTGCTTTAAATAATTTGATCACAATAACTTTTTTTGAAGTAACACAATTAACATTAGCTAAGAGCATAAATCAAAAACTTCTTTCATCCTCCCCTCTTGCAACACTTGCCAACATATGAGCCCCAAAACCTTATCCCTTGGCGCATAATGCCAATCAACAACATCAACAAATTTCATCAACCCAACTACTTCATCAGACCCGTGAATGTAATTAATATTTCCTTTTAACTTTACAATCTGACTAAAAACAAACCTTTTTAAGCCCTGTCCTAATAGCTTATAACCCTTTTCCATTGCTTCCACCTCTTTTGCTGGAGCTTTCTCCTTCCACCCTTTGACAGCAGCAACCATAAGTTTTCCCTCATCATCTCGTCCAACCATGCCTATGTTGAAGGAGAAGTCAGCAGTAGCACTTCCATCCACCTGCATATCCATCATATCTGCATCGCGATCTTACATATTAAAATTAGCCCTTTCAACTCTATGTCTTGCACCAGTAGCCACCTCCAGAAATGCTCCTGACTATTGCTAGCCATGATCTTGACTGATGTTCTCATTACTGCAATTTACATCTCGAAAACCATAATTTCCACAAACATATAATAAGCTGTCGGAGCTTAACTTGCTTTAAGGTAAGACATTGATCAATAAACCAATGAAGGCACCATCCGTGTTAATGAAGGAACATCCAGATTGCTTCAAGTCTAATAGGAGTCAATATCAGTACATTGCAATAAAACATGGCAGAGACTCTCAAAACCCCCATAAAAACAGGATGAGTCATATCAATTCCCACATCGATAGGCTACAAGACCTCTACATGGTAGAGCACCAATCAGTAATCACCAAGCAAAGGTTTTTACTCTATTCGGCAAACTCAAGTGCCATACTCTCCACAAGCTTTATTTATCCCTTTATTCCTTCTAGCAATAAAATAAGTCGATCTGGTAGTGAAAATCCCAGACTTAGTTTCCCTCAAGTTCAACAATCAGACATACGACATCTATCCAAACTTGTACTTAAAATACGTTCCACATCTTCAGGTGGGAACCACTACCCAACTAAACCCTCCTTTTAACCTCCTTGATCTGTATTAATTAAGATACTAACCTTCCCCGTAGTTTTAGCATCACCAGACACATTTCACAGATAGGGCTGGCCCCCTACCTTAGACAGTAACCACTAATCATGTATCCTAGTAGAATTACCCCATCACCTATCAACCGACGAGCCCCTCATTTAACTATATGAAAGCTTGACACAAGAGCCCTCCACATAGGATTAGGAGAGCTCACCAAACTGACATCCAAAATACACTAATCAGGAAAGTATCGGGCTTTCAATAACTTATATAGCAGAGAATGAGGGTTCAGTAAAACCCTCCAAACTTGTTTAGCTAAAGGAGCATCATTAAAAGCTAGCAAATCTAGAAAGCATAATCCCCTTCTCTCATACTTTTGCATATATAAGACCACTTTCTCTAGTGCCTTCCCTTAGGACCCACTCCTCTAGACCACCAAAATCTTGCAAAAAGCTTATGAATATCTTTAAGCAGCATAATTGGCAACCTAATAACACTCATAATATAAATGGAAATAGACAAAATTTTCCTCACTGCTTGGGAGACATGCCTACCCCAACCCTGTACCTTAGCATCTATTCCATCTCTTACATAATCAAAGAGCTGCCTCCTGCTTCTACCCACCCTACTAGGAAATCCCAGATACAGACCCAAATCCTGAACCTCCCCTACTCCTAAAATAGATGTTATACTTTCTCTTACCGATTGAGTCACACACCTAGAGAACATAACAAAAGATGTTTGGGGATTGATACACTGCCCAGAAGCAGCAGCAAAATCCTGAACAATACCTCGGAGGACTTCAGCATTATCAGATGTAGCAGAACCAAAAAACAAGAAATCATCCACTAATAAGAGATTAGTGATGTCTCTAGACATGCCTCTCACCTTATAACCCTTATGCATACCCACATCTGTTGCCATTTGTAAGATGGATGGCAACACTTCCATACAACAAATAAAAAGAAAAGGAGAAAAGGGTCACCCTGTCGCACCCCCTGGTCGATCTAAAGATCCTGCCCGGGAAACAACCATAACACTCATGGTAACCATGGATATACATTTCTGAATTAGAGCAACCATCCTTTCATGAATACCCATCCTCCTTAAAACCTCAAGAACAAAGTCCCACTCAACTTTATCAAAGACTTTAGACATATCAATTTTAAGAGCAAAAGTACCACCTCTAACAACCATTGATAGACGCATCAAATGCAAAAGCTCATGCCCAATAGTTATATTATCAGTAACAAGTTTATGTGAAACAAAAGCACCCTGATCCTCAGAGATAACATGTGACATTGCAGGTTTAATCCTATTAACTATGACCTTGGCTATGACGCGATAGATTGTATTGCATATGGATATAGGATGGTAATCAGTAATGGAAGTAGCCTCTTTACATTTAGCTACTAAAACAAGATGAGTATGATTCACATACTCCAAATAATCACTTGTATTCAGGAAAGTTAAGGTAGCATTAATAAACTCATCACCCACTATGTCCCAGTATTTCGAAAGAAAGGTATCGTTGATCCCGTCTAGGCCCAGGGCCTTGTTTGGGTTCATTCTCTAGAGAGCGAGGATCACCTCATCTCTGGTGAAAAGCTCACTCATATTCTCCTTGACATCTATAGGAACATGATCTTCTACACAGGTAAAACGAGATGATTGATTTCAACATTCGAAGCAGTAAAAGGAGTTTGGAAAAAACCTCGTGCAACTCGCACAATCTCGTCCCATGAATTAAAAAAAAACCATGCCCATTATTCAAAATGTAAATAGAGTTACGCCTTGCCCTTGCTTTAAACTACTGGAAGATTAAGGAGCTATTTCTATCACCTTCCCTTAACCACCTCATCCGAGATCTTTGACACCATCGCAAATCCTCTCTCAAACGCAGCCAATCCAACTACTTTGATAGTTTCTCCCAATTCTTCATACTCTGTTCTGTTGGACTAGCTTCTGCAAACTAGTTCAACTGATCCTCAACCACCCCATCCTGGCCCTTTCTTCCCGCAGTTTCAATCTCCCTCATCTCGTAAGCGCAATCCCATATTGCACAACCTTTCCTTGGTAACCTCATCCTGCTAGAGAAGGGCGAGACCTAATCCTCTGAACCAACTCCCTACACTCCTTCGTATAATTCCAGCAATACTCGAAGCGGAAGGGTTTGATTCCCTGCTGAAAAACTGGCTTCAAAATAAGTTTGATGGGCCGGTGGTCAGATCAACCCCACCTCAAGTGGTAGTTTGTAGCTTCTAGGAATAACAAACTCTAACTCTCATTCACGACAAACCGGTCCAAACGAATGCGAGTATTCCATTAGCCTCATCGTCTATTGTTGAAAATATACTTCTCCCCTATAAAGCCCAAGTTCATTGGCCCTCGATTTTGGAGACAATCCCGAAAGGCTTCATCCTTCTTCGGTTATGAGGCAACATACCACACTACTCATGAGCATATAACACCTCACTAAAGTCCCCAAAGACTAGCCAACACCCATCCCACATAGTGTTGAAATCTTCAATCAACCACCAAGTCTTCCATTTGTCCTCCCACCTCGGCCAGCCATAGATGTTAGTAATTCTTCATTCGTTCCTCCATATATCCTTGACAATACAATCCAAGTGTCATCCCGAGAAGAAAATCATTTGAACATCCAAATTTTCCTGCCACAACAAGCATACACCCCACTCCTTTCCATGTTGTCCCCAATAAACCAGTTATACCCTCTTAACTTTGAGACTAACACACCAACCTCTGAACCTACAAGCCTTGTTTTTTGACAAGAACACTAAAGGTGGTGATTCATCACGGAGTAAACCGCAAAGCCAACGAACTGCATGGGGCTCACCAAGACCTCGGCAGTTCATCGCTAAGCATTTCATGGTGCCCGACGGCCCTAAGTATCTGCCAGGGGCGTCGTTGAATCAAATGAGGTCTGACCCTCACAAGCCTTCTTAGACACCTGCTCCGTGTGCTGCTTCACTGAGAATTCTTCCAAATTCATGTCATGCTCAACTGAGGTGACCTTTATTTTCCTTTCATCCTTCAAGTCTAGCTTTACAGGATCAACACTAACTAGAAGCGGGTCCTGGTCCTTCTCAGTCGCATCCCTCTCTAATAAAGATTGCGCAACTTCCTCCTACAAAGACCCGTCCCAAGCTTCGAAGCAACTTTCACAGTTTGAGCTCCCATTTCCTTTCGAGATAGAGTTGGAGTATCATCTTAATCAAAATAGACACGCCCCCTAGAAGACCCACTCGCCCGTAGCCACGAGCCATAGGGGAATCAACAGCCGTTGCCTCTGTTCTATATGGGAAGTCCTGGGTTCCATGCAAGAACAACCTGCAATGGAAGCAAATGCTCGGGAGCTTCTCATAAGTGAGACACAGACGCATTGATTGACCATGCAAGGGAACTGTCACATATCTCAATGTAGGCTTGGTGATGTCCACCTTGATTTTCATACATATATAATCACCACTACCCTGTCTATCCTCTTCAAAGTACTCCATAAAGTGACCAACCCTATTACCCAAACACCTAGCAAACCCCTCATGCAATAATAGAAATGGTACGCCATGCACCCGGATCCAAAATGGTATCTACTGAAATTCTTGATCATGGGGTGCCTTTGAAGCATCAATCTTCGACAGAGCTAACAGACTATTATCAAATGTCCATGGGCCGCGCCCCAGGACACCATGCAGTTTCTCGTCATCAATAAACTCAAACATAAAAAGACCCACACCAAGAGAATGAACCTTTAAGGAGTCCTTCATTTGCCTAGCTCTTCCCAAAGTTCACTCCATCGCTCTAACGTCCACACTACGGGCATGGAAAAGCTTACCAATTAAGCATGTGGAGTAGGGTACAGACTATAGATGGCTGCATGTCCAGCATGTCGTCAACCTCCATACACTCCTTTTCATCATTGTTTGTCGTAGGCTGGCCTTGATTGCAGTTGTTGACTAGTATCCTTTCTCCATGATCAATCTCCTCGCACCAGTTTCGCTATGCTTGGTTTATTGGTAAGTTTATCCTATATGCAACCTTTTGGGTGTAAATTTGAGGGATATGTTTCCATTCTTCTGGAGGATTTCGGGTTTTTTAATTTTCTTTTGTTTGAAATTGCAGCTTTCTTTCTTTTTGTTTCCCTTGCCCTCTTATAAATCTTCATCTTTACGTAACCCTAAATCTTTTCCTTAATTATTGATATGGTTATTGGTGATTCTCACTGCAACATTGCATAGTAACTATTTCCACTACGTCTTAATTTTCACTCGGTTACATGCTTTTGTAATATCAGAAGAAATTTATGTATGTTGTTCCACATAAATTGTATGGTTCTAGAGACCGCATCTTTTTCCGTCAACTATTCACCCTGACATGTCTATGATTCCATGGTAGTTTTTTTTTCATTTAGCTCAATGTTGTAGTATGGTTTAAATGATGAAGCTATAATTTTATATTGCTCCAATTGTGAACTTTGTCTCTTGTACTATAATAACATTCTTTCTCTTAGGGAAATAAATAACAAATAAAATGGTGGTTTGGTCTTGTATTTCTCATTGTCTCTATATAGAAATCAGTTTATAATAAAGGTCGATAAAAGTACTTTCGGCGAAATAGAAAATTTAGGAAACATTTACGTGGAATAAATTGCCAATTATCTAAAGCGCCTCCTTATACAAACATGTAAATAATTGAATTATCTATTGGATTGACATTTTTTTGTATTTAATAGTCCACTTCTTCCCTATACTATGAGCAAAAGGGAAAATATAAACATTACCATTGAAGGAGCCTAAGCAAAACTTACTATATCCATGTGAATTATGTCCTCTATCTCTATGATTATGAAGGATTTATTCCATTATTGTTCCCTAATAATAGTGAAATTCCAATTTCTTGGCTATACCCTAATGAAGCTAGAAAACTACATACATGTACGTTTGGTATAAAAAAAAGTAATTTTGGTGTGAACAAACTGTACAAATGTATATATAAATGTACACAATGAGTGATGATGTTACTGAAATTATACTAAATGTACATACGAGTTTGTTAAACTTTACTATAAGCGCACAATAACTGTACTAATATGTACAACTAAAATGTCGGGTATCAAGTAACTTTATGTTGCAACATGAAAAATGTGGGAGTCATGTGACATCAGACCGCCAGTAGAGAGATGTATTGATTTGACGTGTGATCCGTGCATGTTTGAAAAACATCATACTACTAGTTTACATTATACACACGCGGGGACATGCAATACATCATATTCATACGTCTAAATTTTCTTCAACATTTTGGTTGAAGACTGCATCATTCTTCTTTGTTAGGATAAAATAGTGGTGGTGATTATATTCCTTTTTACTTTAGAGCTAAAATGTCGAGTTTTGACTAACTTTATGTTGCAACATGAAAGATGTGGGAGTGATGTGACATCAGACCGCTTGTAGAGAGATGTATTGATTTGACGTGTGATCCGTGCATGTTTGAAAAATATCATATTACTAGTTTACATTATACACACGCGGGGACACGCAATACGTCATATTCGTAAGTCTAAATTTTCTTTGACATTTTGGTTGAAGACTGCATCATTCTTTTTTGTTGGGATAAAATACTTGAGGCGATTATATTCCTTTTTCCTTTAGAGCTAAAATGTCGGGTATCGAGTAGCTTTATGTTGCAACATGAAAAATGTGGGAGTGATGTGACATCAAACTGCTTGTAGAGATCTGTATTGATTTGACATGTGATCCTTGTATGGCTGAAAAACATTATACTACTAGTTTAAATTATACACACGAGGGGACACGCAATACATCATAATCATACGTTTAAATTTTCTTTGATATTTTGGTTGAAGACTGCATCATTCTTTTTTGTTGGGATAAATAGTTATGGTGATTCTATTCCTTTTTACTTTAAAGCTAAAATGTCGGGTATCGAGTAACTTTATGTTGCAACATGAAAGATGTGGGAGTGAGGTGACATCAGACTGCATGTAGAGAGATGTATTAATTTGACATATGGTCGGTGCATGGTTGAAAAACATCATACTACTAGTTTACATTATACACACGTGGCGACACCCAATACATCATATTCATACGTCTAAATTTTCTTTGACATTTTAGTTGAAGACTGCATAATTATTTTTTGTTAGGATAAAGTAGTGGTGGTGATTCTATTCCTTTTTTACTTTAGAGCTAAAATGTCACATATCAAGTAACTTTATGTTGCAACATGAAAGATGTGGGAGGGATGTGACATCAAACTGCTTGTAGAGAGATGTATTGATTTGACATGTGATCCGTGCATGGTTAAAAAAGATCATACTACTAATTTACATTATACACACGCGGGGACACATAATACATCATATTCATACGTCCAAATTTTGTTTGAAATTTGGTTGAAGACTGTATCATTCTTTAGAGCTAAAATTTCAGGTATCGAGTAACTTTATGTTGCAACGTGAAAGATGTGGGAGTGATGTGACATTAGACCGCTTGTAGAGAGATGTAATGATTTGACAAGTGATCTGTGTATGGTTGAAAAACATCATACTACTACTTTACATTATACACACGTAGGGACACACAATACATCATATTCATACGTCTAAATTTTCTTTGAGATTTTGGTTGAAGACTGCATCATTCTTTTTTATTGGGATAAAAAAGTGGTGGTGATGCTATTTCTTTTTACTTTAGAGCAAAAATGTCGGGTATCGACCAACTTTATGTTGCAACAGGAAAGATGTGGGTGTGATGTGATATCAGACCGCTTGTAGAGAGATGTAGTGATTTGACGTGTGATCCGTGCATGGTTGAAAAACATCATACTGCTAGTTTACATTATACACATGTGGGACACATAATAAATCATATTCATACGTCTAAATTTTCTTTGACATTTTGGTTTAACATTGTATCATTCTTTTTTGTTGGGATAAAATAGTGGTGGTGATTTTGTTCCTTTTTTACTTTAGAGCTAAAATGCGGGTATCGAGTAACTATATGTTTTAAAATGAAAGATGTGGGAGTGATGTGACATCATACCGCTTGTAGAGAGATGTATTGATTTTACGTTTGATTCGTGCATGTTTGAAAATCATCATACTACTCGTTTACATTTTACACACACGGGGACACGTAATACATCATATTCATACGTCTAAATTTTCTCTAACATTTTGGTTGAAGATTGCATCATTCTTTTTTGTTGGGATAAAATAGTGGTGGTGATTCTATTCCTTTTTACTTTTGAGCTAAAATGTTGGGTATCAAAACTTTATATTGCAACATGAATGATTTGGGAGTGATGTGACATCAGACCGCTTGTAGGGAGATGTATTGATTTGACAGGTGATTCGTGCATGGTTGAAAAATATCATACTACTAGTTTAAATTATACACACGCGTGGACACGCAGTACATCATACTCATACGTCCAAATTTTCTTTGACATTTTGTTTGAAGACAACATCATTTTTTTTGTTAGGATAAAATAGTGGTGGTGATTATGTTCCTTTTTATTTTAGAGCTAAAATGTCGGGTATCGAGAGACGTCTTCCCTCTGATTTGATCTCCAATTATCTAATTGTGACCACGGTGTAGTATAATTAGAACACTTACATCCATACTTTTTTAAAGTGTTTCGACTCAAACAAACCAGTTTGCGGCGAAGCATTGACAAAAGAAAAAATCACTAACTGCTTAAGTTTGTTCGGTTTTGAGCGGTCCAAAACTAGCTGGATGTATGTGGAATTAAGTTGGGTCAGCTGAATTTCTTTGAGTAATGTTCGATATGAGGCTAAACATTTTTTTAATAATTACGGTAGTGGTAGGTTTCGAGCCCATAACCTTTGGTTCTAGGATATCACTCCTCTACCGATCAAGCCACAAGGGCTTGACATATCAAGCTAAACATTTACATGTGGGTGTTAACCAAAAGATAATTAAACCCCTGGCTTCATTTTATTTTGTAAATTTCCATATCTTCTTTTTGTTTCCCTCTAACGCCTATATCCCAAACTTCATCTCCTTCATCCTAGTTACAATCGAAAACACAATATGCAATTTGCTTTGTTTCACCGTCCTTCTCTTTGCCGGTAAGTTTCCACCTTGTCTTGCGTTTTCATTTTGTTGAGTTTGCTTTCTCTACTGTCTTGGCTCCATTTTCTTTTTGATGGCTATGGTGTCGAGCTTGAAAGTAGACATTCCATCTTCTCAAGAGCTCATTGAATGGCACAAGTTGGTAATATGCGTATTGGATTATTATTACCGGCAAGCTACAGGTAGGTTTGTATAATGAGTTCTCGAGAGCTCATTAAACAACATCATTTATGAGGTTGTTGGAAGGGAAAGGTGGGTACTGAGTTTGCTGGAAGAGGAAAAAAAAGGGGTATTCTTGACATTGTGCAAGTCAATAAGGTGCCAAATTTACAAGCTTCTCCGACATTTGGTATCAGCTAGGAGAGACAGATTAATCTCACATTAATCTACTTTCTCGGATGAAAAAACGGGGACATTAATGCGATATTCATGTTCAGTTGGGCATTAATTCCGGAAACGAACCCCAAGTAACTGTGACAATTCAAATGAGAACATACCGTTAACCTGCACAAAAACCCTAACAAAATCTTCAAAATACAGTCCAAGTTGTAGAGATCATTAAATTTCTGACGACAGAATTGTTTTTCTCACACTTGGTTGGAGGGAAACCACATATACTAATGGAAGCGAAGCCTCATAGGAATATTAAGCCATGGAAGTTTATTCATCATTCAGAGAGCAAATCACGACCAGAATTCCTCTTATTCTATCAAAACAATTGCTCGTACACAAGGTACAATCATCAGTAAACGAAAAGGTTTTTTCAAATTCAAATTGTGCCCTCCAAAGAACCTGTTTCTCGAATTCACCCCACAACCTAGATAGAGAAATCCTTGTACTCGGGATCACAATTTACCAGCAAAGGAAAAGATGTTTCTCCCACTAAAATGAGGTAGGTGCTGAAGAAACAAATGTAATTTCATAGTGCTCACTTTTCGTGAGAGAAACAATGGAACAATAAGAAGATTTTAAAGCCTTTTGTATGGTACAAGTTTACATTAATATGGTAATTAGGAAAACTTTGTCTATGATGCATTAGGTAGCAGAACTGGGGTGCACTACTACTTATAATCAAGAAACAAAAAATCTACGAGTGCCACCAAAAAGAGAAATAAATTAGAGGTAAATTATATAGCATGAGCTGCCCTAATTTGTACACTTGATGACTAGGGAAAAAACAAGTGGAAATTAATATGAATTAATAGCGGTAAAAAAACCAGTAGAGAATAAGAATCAAATTAAATAAACGAAATTCTTTCTAAATAATAAATCATTTGGTTAAAAAAAAAAACTAGTTCTACAATCCCAAACATACGTGAAAGTGCCACATCGACCCCCCATGATTCAATTTCCTAAGAGGAACAGCAACCGGATTTCTGATTAACAGGTTGGCCTCGAATTTGAACTGTTGGAGGCTTTGCGTTGTTCATTGGCTGACTAGCCATCCTGAAAATCAAACACAGAGGCATAACCATAATTGTGATGAACGATTAAAGGTTGAGAACACACAGAAAAGGAAATAGATTTCCCATCTGGATGATGGGTCGCACTAGTGGTTATTTTTAGAGCCTTTGACATCGTGTTGGTCAATACTCCCGAACAAAATATGAATCAGCAACTGATCAAGCTATAAGTTTGTAATATTGGCAGTTCTGGCTTTACCTGTTCTTAATTGCTGCAGCCATGGCCATGAATGCTTGTTCCACATTGGTAGAATCTTTTGCACTAGTTTCCATAAATGGGATCCCAATATCATCTGCGTATGCCTGAAAGAACAAAGAAAAACAATCAATAGAAAGGGTACGATCACTTCCAATTGAATCTCTCTTTGAAAAGAGCATACAAAACTAAAACAGTCCCTCTTTCACCTTGGAAGTAGATTTCGGTAGTGTTTATCGAAAGAACGCAATAGGAGAAAGAAACCAACCAATTTCATTCATGAAGAAAAAAATAATGAATATATATGCTCCTCGGACAGAGCCACTAGAATTGGAAGACAAGGGACTCAAACTCAAACACTGTATAGACCTTGTCCTTGAATAACTTAGTCAACAGATGCATGATGGAGGCTTAAGGCTTAGATACCATGAAACTTGGAACAAAAAGCTGCTATCATGATATATCTTTGGCAGGTCAAGGTAAAAGCTGATATAGCCTTTGGTAAAGTAGACTCATGAAGTCTATGGCCCTATTTAACTCAAGCTTCGGGCATTCACGATAACAAGAGTGGATTTCCCTCTCAAAATAATAATATTTTATTCTTCTCCTCATAATCTTTCTTCTTTTACTAAGACATCCACTTTTTGGGTTCTTAACTAAGAAACTCTCACACAACTTCTCTCCTCCATGTCATATTTTATCTTTTTGTTTTATTAATTTAGAATGGATTCCACTCCATTATGGATACCCAGCTGTTTTACAGTTCCTTGTACAATGTTTTTGTGCAGCCTTTCTCTGCTTTTTTGACAGCCTTTTTTGCGACATTTTTGTAAAATTGGTGTTTGCTCATTATTTTAGTTAATTTAGTTTATAAAAATTCCATAAATAAGTTATAGTTAGTTAAGGGCGTACATTTCTTAAAATCTACCCTACATCTAAAGAAATTAAAACTTATCAAATTTATAACATTTTTTTAAATTAAGTTTAAATACAAATAACTGTAACAAATACTACCAAATATTAGTAATATGGGTTACAGATGTTAACTTAGAATTGTTTCTTGCACGAGTTGAAGTTTGGAAAAAATGGAGATTACATGATTGTAAGAGAAAACACAATAAGTTGACGTGTTTATGGATGAGTGAGACATACAGAGAGAATAACTAAGATATATAAAAGTTTTATCTTTTGAAGAACAGTGTGTTAGTTTTCAAATGTGATGTTTTGTAATGTTTGCAAACAAACTTATTTTGGTGTGAACTTGTTAGCACATAGTAATTATTATGTAAAATCAGTTTCCGAATATAAGACAATAGTCCTTCATTTTGAGTGTTGTTTATAAAAAGCTCAAGTTTGGTCATAACCAACATTTTACATACAATAATCAATATGCCTTATAGCTCTGCAAATTACCGTTTTTTCTAAGGGTTTAAAAAAGAAAAATAAGGTTGAAATGAAATCCAAAAGGCCGTAAATGCCTATAAAACAAATGGTAAAGTACGAACTCGGCTAGCTCAAAGGCTCAAAAAAGCCATACCAACCTAGTAAAAAAGAAAAACAAAAAAGAACCTTCAGGAGGTCAACATCCCTTTAGATAGCTCCTTGACATGGAACAATATTATTCACCTGAGACCTAAGGTCCATAATACTTTTGACACTCCCAATAGTATTGTTTGGTTTTGCTACAACGATGCATTCTCTTTCAAGAAATGTTGAAACAAGTTGATTAACTGGTTAGCAAAAGTAAGCTGGAGTCTAGACATTACATTAAGAATGGAAAACTTTTCCAGACGCATGTTGTTACTAGGCTAGCATTGAAAAAAGGGTTGTAACAAGAAACATAGTTAAACAATGGGGCTTCAACATCAATAATTATTGTGTTCTTATTCCTGTAAAGTTGCTGGTTCTGTTTGGAATTATTTTGATGGGTTGCATTCCCCCTGTGTCTTGGAATAGGCTTATCCATTGGATTGGCAGGAGATGGAAAAAGAAGTGCACTATTTGTTTGAACCACATTTGTTTACCATTTGAGGAAAGAAAAGAATGATTAACTCTGTAACAGCAAACTCTGTCTATTACATCATCAAATCATATAATTAGACAGGTTAGGTGCATCAAGTAACAGTTTCTCTTTGATTTAGATTTGTAACGTTTGGAGCAGGATTGTAAGTGTTTTATCTCTTTTTTGATATATAATACTTCTGATTATTGTTAAACAAAAAACATTATATAGGTATACCTACCTTAGCCGTCTCGAAAGATACAACTCTGCTCTGTGCTAGATCACACTTGTTTCCAACCAGAAGTTTGTTTACGCTATCACTTGCATAGCGATCAATTTCACTTAACCACTGCTTAACATTGTTAAAGCTCTCTTGATCAGTAACATCATAAACCACCTGTCCAGAATAGTCAAAACGGTTAAGTGAGATTTAACCGCCGGATACATACAATCCCAAATGACTACAGTACGATAAGTTGTTACTATAGTACTAACGATGATTCCATGCGCGCCTCGGTAGTAACTGCTGGTAATGGTTCTGAAACGTTCTTGGCCAGCTGTGTCCCACTGAATTTCAAGATCATGCAAGAAAAAAAGTATATCTTATTCTTTTACCAAATTAAGAATTTATTTTCACTGAGCCACTTAACATAAGTTCTCTCGAAACAGTAACCATCAGAAATTTTGATTACGAAATTGACAAAAAAGATACTCTAAATCTAAAGCTTACAATTTGGAGCTTGATAGTTTTGCCATCCTGTTCAACCGTGCGTATTTTCTGCCATGTAAAAAAGCTAAGATAAGCTAAGTCTGCTCCACGTACGTAAGTTAATAATCACATCTGGCAGGCAACTATGAATTGAATACCTAAGATCAACAACAAGATTGACAGAGAAAGAAGCTTACAAAGTCAACTCCTATAGTGCTTATGTAGCTCTCGAGATATGAATCATCCTGCATTGATTAACCAGGTCAAGATGAAACTGTTATGTCTATACCTGTGAGAAGTGTGGTAAAATCCCAAATGGAAGAATAGTGAAAAAAGGGTGGGCCTCTTTAAAAGATGAGGTACCCTATCCTCTCTTTCCTAATTTGATTTGTAGTTCTGTTTTTGTTTTCTCTTTGTGTTGGGAAGAAGCTCCACTGTTGTGACCCAAGTAAGACTTGTAGTTCTCCGTGAATGATCAACTGTCCGGATGATCATTATCTCTTTGAAATTGATACCAATTGGTATAAAAGAGGGAAATCAAAGAGAATACAGAAAGGCGCATATTAAGATTGACTCACCGCAAACCTCAATAACAGACACGACTTGCCAACTCCTGAATCTCCGATTAGCAAAAGCTTAAACAGATAGTCACTGCAATAACAGGGGCGTAATATGGATTAAGGATTTTTGTGTGTTGCAGAGCATTACGACAACTGCTCTAAACTTGGAAGAAAAATATTTTGCTGAAACCAGAGTGTAATTTTGAACTCAAAAATTTAGGCTTTTCCCAGCAACGGAGATTCAAATTAGCAATATGCATATACACAACTTGAGTAATGAGTATATATGAAAGATAGTGTAAAAGAAAAGTAAAAATAAGAAAACTCAAACTGATAGAAAACAGGAGCAGCTCTCACCACCAAACTACTAGTATAAAAAAATGAAATTTCAGGCATTCGGATTTAGTGAATTATAAAAAAGATACAGGTAATTGAAAATAGCATTATTACGACGACAACGTTAGAAAAATGATCATACGAATGGAGTAACGTGCAAATTCCTGTGCAACATACATCGAAAACATGAAGCGGACATATGATGAATTCTAGTATTGACTTCATCAAACAACCACAAACAGGCAAAAGCAGATCTAAAAATTCCTAATAGATCAAGAAACTTAAAGCAGCAGCAGAAGAGGATTAGAAATCAAACGAGCCAACAAAAATTAACTAACAGAAGCAATAATTGAAAATTCCTAGATTGATAAGAACCAACAGAAAGGATGAGCATCGGGATTGATCTAGAAAGCGAACTGCTCATCAAACAAACGCATGTATTTTTCCGTCTCACGATTAGAAAAATGGAGCTTACTACTCTTGATTCATTGCTAACGAAAATTGGAAGCAGAAGCAGTCGGCCGGATTGGTTCGCTGCAATCGATCAAGTGTGGTCTCCTTCTCCCTTCTCCGAGAGTATAATTCGACGCGAAATTTCGAAAAGGAAAAAATAAGGGCGATGAACAGGGAGAGGAGGAAGTTTACTCTGCAAAATTTTGTTTGTTATGGGTTGCAAATCCGAATTTGTCGGGTTTATAAAGAGAGAGAATAGAGTGTAAGAAGCGCGGAAGAGTGAGTGGCGGAAATCATTGATAGGAAATACTATATTCCTAAGTTTCACGCGCGTCTGCTCGGACGATTCGTATATTTGGTCGGTAAATTTTTTGGTATGATATTCTCTTACTCTCTTATGTTTAATAATAGTAATAAACTCTATTCGGATTTTTATTAGTACCAAAATAAGTTTAAACCATATTTTCTTCCATTAAAATAATAAGCATTTTAAAACATAGATCGTATGATCAAAGAAATTCCTTTTAACCATCTCAGTCACTTTATATTTATTCTAAGAGTGTTTTTTACCATCATACTTCCAGTTGATGTTATTTATTATAAATTTTTTTATAATTTATTGTTAGTTAGTATTTTTGGGTAAAATCAGAAAATATATATTTAATATTTTAATTAATAAATATTTTTATTACAAATAAAAGTTACAGATAACGGTTTATGATAGGAAGGATAAAGTTTTATTTTAATTTCAAGATGAATAATTTTAAGAAGACCTTGGTGTGTCAGGATATAGTGTGGTTTCCGCCACGTGTCAACAATTTATTGGAGAAGAAATGAAGGAAAAAGAAAAAAAAGAGAGAAAACCATAATGTACCAGAGTCTTTGGGGGGCTAAATGTGGTTTTATTAGTAGAAGAGAGAAATAATATTATTTTCAAAATATGATCTTACAAAAACATTATTGTAAAAATAAAAAAATTTATACCATTGTTCATCATTTGTCGTGTTCTTTAAAACAAGATGCATCATGGATTTGTTTTGATAAAGTTAAAATTTTATGTTTTTAGAATGAGTATATATTACGTATTTTTAAAGTGAATCTTATTTATTAACAAAATGAAGTTTCTTTGATAATAAAATGAACTTTATACATTAACAAAATGGATCTTTTTTAAGATTTAATTTTTATAAATCAAAATTCACTTTTAGAAAAATAAAGGATTTACATTAATTTTAGTGAAGGTTCACTTTTCTTAAATATAAGATTCATTTTTCTTGAATATTTTATTAACTTTTCTTCAATAAAATATTCATTTTTAAATAATGGAAAGGTTCATATGGTTCTTGTATAAATTTGTGATAAGATTCACTTTTCTTAAACATTTGATTGACTAGTTTTAAACAAAATATTCATTTTTCTTAAACGAAGGATTCATATAGCTCTCGCATAAGTTTGTGATATGATTCATTTTTCTTATACATAAGATTCACTTTTCTTAAATAAAAGATTCACTATACTTAAAGATATGATTCACTTTTTTTAAATGAAGTATTCACTTTTCAATAAACCATTAACCACAAACCCTAAAAAACTGTCGAGTCGGTGACAACAATTTAAAGTGTAGAACTACTACCAAAAAGATTACTCTACCCCTCAAACACCCTAGAAACCACCCTAGATATGCTAAAAACATCGAAAGCATTAGACTCTAAGCCACAAACCCTAAAAAACTGTCGAGTCAGTGATGACAATATAAAATGTACCCCCCCAAACACCCTAAAAACCACCCTAGGAATGCTAAAAACGTCGAAAGGTTTGTAGTGTAGGGTTTCGGGTGTAACAACCTCTTAATCACCTTTTAACAACCTTTGATTCACTTTTCTTAAACTTAAGATTCACAATGAATCTTAAAACATATGTACATACAAAAAATAAAAAAAAATAAAAAATTATCAAAGTATATTCATGTTTAAAAATTATCAAAGTATATTCATGTTTGAGCTTATTTTGAAGAACTCGAGTTATGATGAAAAACGGTATAAAATTTATATTATTTGGACTTATATCTAATAAACTACAACATTTTAAAGTTTTACAAAAATACAAAGCACTATAAGACAAAAAAGGTTGCCAACCTTTGCCAGGTTCGAATTCGCCTTTAAGGATGATTAGATCAAATGGATTTGGGCTTTAAAAAATGAAAAAAATAGTCTGAGGCCAGGGGCGGAACTTGTTAGGATAAGAAGATAACTAGCCCATTATTGTACATTTGGGCTAGCCCATTATTTCTTGTATTGTACATTTGGGCTAGCCCATTATTTCTTTTTTCTAGGATCTTCTCATACTTCCCCTTTATGTATTATTTCCTTTGACTAGGATCTTCTCATACTTACCCTCTATGTATTATTTCCTTTGACTAGGATCTTCTCATACTTACCCTCTATGTAAATCTCTAGATAATTCTACTACTCTATATATAGAGAGTAGTTGTGCTTCTATGTACACATCTAAACATACAAGAAGTTGAATACAAGACTATTCCTTTCTTCCCTTCCCGTGCTCATTTTTCTCGCTTCATTCTCTCTTCTCTCCCGATATTCTCTTCAAACCTTCTAAAATTTCATGGCATCAGAGCAGGAACTTGCGATCCTGTTTTTTCTTCTTCTCTGATTTAACTCGCATCGATGGCTAACCCAGACGCCGGGAAGAACAATGAGAAGGGGAAAGATGTCGTCGGAGCAGACCATCGCAACCACAGACCCCCTCCACTTGTTATCAACGGATCTCCCCGGCGCTCAGCTCGTTTCGAAATTCTCCGGTTCGAGTTTTCAGACATGGAAACGAGGGATGCAGATTGCCTTGTCGGCGAAGAATAAAATTGGCCTCATCGATGGAACTCTGAAGAAATCAACCGAGAATTCCGTTCGAGCAGCAGCTTGGGAACGATGCAACAACCTCGTAATGTCTTGGATCTTGACAGCAGTGGAAACAAGTATCGGAGACAGCCTATTATTCCACACCACAGCCAAGGGTATGTGGGATGCCCTCTGCCGCCGATATGATCAGGTAAACGGTACTCGTCGCTTCAATCTTAGGAGAGAACTGTCTAGAATTGAACAAGGCAGTGATGATGTTAGTACATACTTTAATCGGCTGCAGAGAATTTGGGATGAAACTGCTAGTATAATACAGATAGATGCTTGTACTTGTGGTCACGGTGATAAAGTACAAAAATTACTTGAAGAAGATAAAGTGTTCGATTTTCTTCTTGGTCTGAATCAAAAATATTTGAATGTGAGAGGAAACCTCCTAATGATGTCGCCATTACCGTCTGTGGATAATGCCTATGCTGTTGTTTTACAAGAAGAAAGGCAGCGCAATATCCATGACAGTGGCAGGAAGGATTGTGCAGACCAAGTGTTTGTGAATTATACCGATAGAAATTCTGCAAACAATAAGTTAGGGCTTGGAATAATCAGAAACCTCGTAACAAATCTGATGTTAGAAAGGAAATATGTACTGCACACACTGTGAAAGAAAAGGTCATAACAGAGAAGGGTGTTTTGTTTTAAATGGATATCCTGATTGGTGGAAGGGTCCCAAAGAAAAAAAGGCTGCTGTTAGCTGTGTGCTCAATCAAGAACAGGAAGAATTTATAAAGAATTCACCTGTTCCAGGCCTCACCATCGAACAGTTCAATCAGATGAGGAACTATATGCAGAAAGACAGCAGCATGGAGAAAGAAGGAAATGCTGCTTGCAGTTTTACAGGTATCGGTACCTTTACTGCTTATAATAGGCATGAAAAACATAGCTTTTCAGATTATAAAACGCATAAGAAAGAAAGTAATTGGATATTGGATAGTGGTGCCACTGATCACTTATGTGGAAATGAAGAAAAATTAGTAATATACAGCACATGAAGCATAACCAATTTGTGACCATGCCTGACGGAAGAAGAGAAAGAATTAATACCACTGGTTCTGTAGTTTTAACAGAAAACTTCAAATTGGAGGATGTTTTGCATGTTCCTTCATTCAAACTTGCTTTAATATCAGTGAGCAAATTTGTGAAACAAACCGGTTGTTCACTAATCTTTAAGGAGGATTCTTGTCATATGCAGGACCCTATCTTGAACCTTGAGGGAAGAATTGGAAGTATGCACAATGGCTTGTACTGGTTAGATGCTCAAGCCCTGAAGAACTTTTTGGAGAGAAGGAACAAGATTTACCGTAGAAATGTTTCTATTTCAGTTTTCAGTAGTATAGTTTCAAATAAGTCAATGTATTGGCATAACAAACTTGGTCATACACCTATAGACAAGCTATTGAATCTTCATCTAATCAAGAAAGGGGATGTTCCTTCCAATTTTGTTTGTGATATATGCTACAAAGCGAAGGGTCATATAAATCCTTTTCCAAAATCAGAATCGATTAGTGCGAATTGTTTTGACATGATACATTTGGACATATGGGGACCTTGTAATGAAGTAAATCATGACGGTTCAAAATTTTTCTTGACTATCGTTGATGATAAAAGTAGAAGTGTTTGGGTGAAACTATTAAAACAAAAATCAGAAGCTGCCGATGCAATAAAGGAATTTATTATCATGGTTGAAAGACAATTCAAAAAGGAAATTAAGATTGTTAGATCTGATAATGCCTATGATAGGCTTATCAAGGGATTTAACAACATTTTTCAAAAATAAAGGTATCCTTCATCAAACATCCTGTGCTTATACTCCTCAACAAAACGGAGTTGTTGAAAGGAAGCATCGATACCTTCTTGATACAGCCGGATTCTTCTTTTTCAATCCGGTTTGAAGTTAAAATTATGGGGCGAATGCATACTTATGGCCACACATTTAATAAACCGGTTGCCATCATCCACTTTGTCAGGAAAATCTCCATATGAGATTCTTCATGGATTCGCTCCAGACTATGGGAAAATAAAAACCTTTGGGTGTTTAGTTTTCGATACAAGTCCTAAACGGAATAGACATAAGTTTGATGCTAGAGGAATCAAATGTGTATATCTAGGACCAGCACATACTCAAAAAGCTCATAGATTGTTTGACATCGATAAGGAGGAAGTAATAATCAGCAGAGATATCACTGTGTATGAGACCATTTTTCCATTAATAACACATAAAGTGTTACATCAAGATCTCATTCCAAATCAATCAATAGATGACTCGGAAATGATCACATCAGTGATCAATATATTTCATCTGACGGGCCAACCATTGATACTCCAAGAATTGATCCAAGCAATATTGACCTTGTTGACCAGATTCAGCATCATCCGACACAAGATGTTGATATCCCTGAAACATCTTCCTCAGTCAATCCCACAGAAGAAACAACTCAAAGACCGGTCCAAGAAATAGGATTGAGACGATCCAGCAGAGAAATACACCGCCCAACAAAACTGAATGATTATGTCTGTGATATACCTAATCTCACCAACCCCAGAGAAGAAGATCATTTCACAAATTTGATCACCACAAGACTTCAAACAGGAAAATCTTCTCATCTCCTAGACAAACATGTAGAAAGTCTCACAGACATTCTACCAAACAGAACCATATGTCTCACCACGACCAGTGAGATAAAATCCCCTCTGGACATGAAGGAACCAAAGACATATGCAGAGGCTGTTACCCAAGACCACTGGAAGACAGCCATGGAGGAAGAACTCATGGCATTAGAAAAGAACAACACATGGGAGATCACAAATCTTCCTAAAGGAAAGAAATGCATCAGCTGCAAATGGGTGTACAAAGTCAAACTTCGTTCTGATGGCACAGTGGAAAGATATAAAGCAAGACTGGTTGTTCGTGGCTTCACACAAAGACATGGAATAGATTTCCACGAAACCTTCTCTCCGGTTGTTAAGATCACAACAATAAGAGCTCTTCTAGCAGTAGCAGTAAAGCAAAGATGGATCATCGATCAATTAGATGTGAATAATGCCTTTATTCACGGTGACCTCCATGAAGAGATCTACATGAAAATTCCCGATGGTGTTCATATCACAGGCAATAATAAAAGTTTGTCGATTGAGAAAGTCATTATATGGCTTAAAAAAGCATCTCGACAGTGGTATGCTCGCCTATCAACTTTCCTGTATAATCAAGGATATAAGTTGTCCGAAAATGATCACTCTCTTTTCAAACGAGAAGAAGGCACTTCAAAAATCTATCTTGGAGTTTATGTAGATGACATACTAGTTTGTGGCAATGACAGGACGGAATACAGAGGATTAAACAACAACTTGACATGGAATTTAAGATCAAAGATTTAGGACAACTACATTTTTTCCTTGGCATGGAATTTGTCACCACTGAAGAGGGATGGTCATTACTCAACACAAGTTTGCTAAAGAACTCACCCGTGAGTATCAGGTCGACACTCAACGGTCCATGGCAAGTCCTCTTGATCCAGGCATCAAGTTACACCTTGAAACCGGCACACCTTTAAAAAGTCCTGAACTCTACAGGCGCCTTATTGGTCAACTAAATTATCTTGTTAACAGTCGACCAGACATAAACTTCAGTGTTCAACTTCTGAGCCAGTTCTTACAAAACCCTCATGATACTCACTGGAATGCTGCCATTCATTTGCTACGCTATATCAAAGGCACCATTGGATATGGAATCTTCTTGAATAACTCCACCACTTATGATCTTGTTGCCTACTGTGATTCAGATTGGGCTACTTGCCCAATATCTCGAAGATCAGTCAGTGGTTATTACATAACTCTTGGAGGGTCTCCTATTTCTTGGAAATCGAAGAAACAAACTTGTGTTTCTTTATCATCTGCAGAAGCTGAATATCGGGCTATGAGGAGAGTCACTTCAGAACTTGCATGGCTAAGTCGTTTACTAAATGAGTTGGAGCTCCTAATGTCACACCCATTCCTCTGAAATGACAACCAATCAGCTGTCTTCATAGCCAAAAATCCTGTTCTTCATGAACGTACAAAACATATTGAGATTGATGTGCATTATGTTCGTGAGCAAATTCAGAAGGGGTTGATTCAGGTTGAACATATATCAAATAAACATCAACTGGCAGATATGATGACAAAAGTTTTGAGTGGAACTAATTACCGTAGTCAACTTCAACGTATGGGCATACAATCCAACATCGGTTCAAGCCTTGACACGTCTTCACAAATCCGCGTCTAGGCTTGAGGGGGGGGTGTTAGGATAAGAAGATAACTAGCCCATTATTGTACATTTGAGCTAGCCATTATTTCTTGTATTGTACATTTGGGCTAGCCCATTATTTCTTTTTTCTAGGATCTTCTCATACTTCCCCTTTATGTATTATTTCCTTTGACTAGGATCTTCTCATACTTACCCTCTATGTATTATTTCCTTTGACTAGGATCTTCTCATACTTACCCTCTATGTAAATCTCTAGATAATTCTACTACTCTATATATAGAGAGTAGTTGTGCTTCTCTGTACACATCGAAACATACAAGAAGTTGAATACAAGACTATTCCTTTCTTCCCTTCCCGTGCTCATTTTTCTCGCTTCATTCTCTCTTCTCTCCCGATATTCTCTTCAAACCTTCTAAAATTTTCAGAACTACACAATTAGTCTATTATACAACCGGAAGCACGATGCAATGTGCTTACGGTGCTGACATGTCATTTGTTTGTAAGTGATTGTATTTATTTATAAGTTTATTTTTAAAAATTATGTAACATAAAAATTTTTAATTTCTCCATAAATATATAAAGTATTTTAACAATTTATGATTCCAAAATATTTTTATAAATATCTACAAACATGTTTTTCATTGCAGTTATGGTTGTTTTTCTTCGCAATTATTGTCATAATTTAGATTTGTAGTATTAGTTGTTCAACTTTTGAAGCCCCTTGTTCAAAATTTATTGCATATTGTTCATTTTTTCAAAACTCGCATTCATGTTTACAAATATAAAATTAGTTTATTCAATTTTTTTTTACTATATGTTCAACTATTTATTATTAAGTGTTTAAAAACTAGATCTAATTGTTTATAAGAAATTTATAATAAATCAATGTCAATATAATATATCATATTTATTGTTTTACCGATTTTTAAACATCAAGTTTGTGTTCATATAAATTATACTTATTGTTCAACTTTTTAACCCTTTTGTTCAAAATCCATTTCACATTGTTCATAATTTAGATATGCAGTATTGGTGGTTCAACTTTTAAATCACCTTGTTCGAAATTTACTGCATATTGTTTATTTTTTTCAAAATTCGTGTTCATGTTTACAAATATAAAATTAGTTTGTTCAATTTTTTTGACTATCTGTTCAACTATTTATTATTAAGAGTTCAAATATTATATCTAGTTGATCAATATCAATATAATTTATCATATTTATTGATTTACCAATTTTAAACATTAAGTTTGTGTTCATATAAATAATAGTTGTTGTTAACTTTTTAACCCTTTTATTCAAAATTTATTTCACATTGTTGCTTAATTTTGTTAGAGTTCAAATCGGATACTAGCAGTTCTTAAAAAAATAAAAAATATTTAATTTGTTTTTAAAATTTTTCAATTTAGGTTCAGATACACTATAATAATACTAGATTACCCGTTTATGGTGTATATTTTCTTTAAATATTTGTTTAAGGGTTAAAGTAATAATATCTTTATTTAAATTAAAAGTTTAAATTTAATAATATATTATTTTTGTTGTCATATATTTGCTCTAGATTTTTACTAACCAGTTATAATAATAATAGATTTACTAAGTTAAAATTTATTTTCTAAAATTTTAAAATAAAAACAGAAAGCTTCAATAACACGACACACTGCCACATATGATATTTTTTTACACGTGTACACCGGAAGTACAATGCTCCGTGCTTCCGGTTGTACAATAGAAATTGCCGGACCCACATGGGGTCACGTGTGAAATACCCACACATTTCGAATTATGATACATATAATATATAGTTGAAATAGGTAAGTTAGTGGTTATATGGGAATGGATATTAGAGGCCCAGGGAAGTCAATAAATTATTTGATCCTTACCCTTTCTCTAAATTGATATAATATTTAAGTATGTTATATTAAACACATTCTTTATCTTTCCGAAAATACTTATTATAATTTAATTATAAAATCTCCTCATCTATCCTAGGGGAATTATTAGTATCTATTTAACTATTATTTATTTCTTAAATAAATCATTTTTATTTTTCCTAAAAGATCATTAGGATCACCTCTCATCTTGTTATAGTGGCTGAGTTGTTTTCTTTATTTACATTGGCAAGTTATTCCTTATCTCTTAGTTGTTATGTAGTAAGAATCTAGTTTCCCCTTAAATTACTAACAACATTATTTAATATTTTCTCTTGTATATTATTTGTAGCATTAAATATTCTTTCTATTATATATTTACCACACTGCTTGTTTGACCTCTTAAATTACTTACAACATCTTCCTAATTCTAAGAGTTCAATTCTAGTTTTACTTCTTCCTTTTCAAAATAAATATTTTATCTTTCCATAAAGATAAATATCCTCATCCTTATCTTTACGCAGCAGTATATCATCTGTTTCTCGTTACTCTAGCTAACCATCTGAATTATCATTTACTTCTTTCAACTAAATAAATTATTTACACTCTTAAACTATTTATAATGTCAATCTGATTTTATTCTCTTTTAAATAATTTACAAACTGATTTATTAAATATATTTCCTTCCTAAATTACTAATAATATTCTGTTTAAACCCTGATTTCCCCACTCTCTTCTTCATCATCGCGACATTCTACCCCAACTACACTATTCTTGTTTCTTCCCTCCTAAACCCCCAATTCACGTTCTTCTTTTTGCTGTTGTCAAATCTCTTCCCTGGTGCCAGATAGAACTTCAGCTGGTAAAGTCTACTACCTAAATAATATATTAACTAGTTCGGTTGTGATTAGTAGTTTCTGATTGTGGGTTATTATAATTTAGACACCGTTGTCGACGGCGAGCACTTTTGATGATTTTGTTGAGTTGTCCTCCTAAGTCAAGGAATAATCAGGTAAATCTCTATGCTCATGGTTGCCTGATTTCGTGGTTGAAAGTTTCTGAAAAATGTTTTGGAACTTTGATTGTATTACTGTTGGAAGATGATTTAATCTTTGGTTGAGGTTTTGCAAAAATTGGGATTCTTCTCCGTGAATTGGGAATGTTTGAATTGAAATTTGTGGATGGTGATTTAATTGAGGATTTTGAGAGACTTTCACAGGAATGATTGCTATGTCTTTAGAGCCCATAGGTGCTCCATATTATTTTCTTTTGCGCTGCATACAACGACTGCAGTTAAGCTCTATGATCTACTCTATGAACTGATGTTTCATAGCGGGTGTGCGCACTTAATGACTTAGGGTGAGGTGGTGTTTGATGGTCCCGTAGGTGACTGTTCGTGATTATTATTGTTTGACGATCCCATAGGTGACTGTCCGTGATGCTATTGATGGGGTCCCATAGGTGACCTCCGTGTTTGGATTGTGATTATTCCTTGTTGAAAGCTCCCTCTGGTTTGGTTGATTGCTAAATTTATGGCAACATGTTTAATTCATAAGCCCTTATCATCTGATTGATAAATTGATAAAAGGAACTTCAAATTGTATTTTACATAATGAGGTAGGATTTACTCCGTTTTTCTGATTTGCACGATCCTTTCGTGTTTTGTCTATCGTTTTCTGATCGTAGGTACCGTTTGTTGAGATTGGGGATGGGAATTGCGCTGCCACATAGTATTAGGGAATTCAATTGTTGTTCCTGACTCAATGTATATGATATTACATTTTTAAGATACTAAGTTAAAGTTTCTGGTTTGTTAAAGTTTGTGGATTTTTAGCCTGAGCACTTAAAGATTGAGTGTGGCGGTAGCACCTTGGATTCGAAGTTATTCCGCTGTATTTCCATGGTAATATTAGCTAACTTTGATGAGGAAATAATTATGATACCTTGATCTCTATTTCATGGTAGTTTTTGCACTCATTCTCACTCAGTTTCTCTTCTGAAATTCGCATTCCAGGACCTGTCCAAATGTCCGTCCAGACATCAATGTTCGGACAGGCCCCGTGGGTTTATATTGTTTTCGCTGCTTTGAGGGTGTCTGGGCATTCGTTTTTGTCCGTCTGGCGAGGGGTGCATTCGTCCGAACTGCGAGGACGAAATCCAACATGTAAGTCTCGACTTATGTCCGAACTTACAAGTCCGGACCAACGTTCGAACGCCTATTGGTTTTAACTCTCGACTTGTATCCGAACATCAATGTCCGGACACAAGCTCGGACCTCTTCTGTTGACACTCTAGACTTGTGTCCGAACTTCCAATGTCCGGACACAAGTTTGGATGCTTCTATTCCGAAATTTTCTAAACTCTCGACTTGTGTCTGAACATCGAAGTCCGGACACAAGTTCGGAAATTTGGATTTTCTCAATTTGTTTTATTCTTGACTTGTGTCCGAACATCAGACGTCCGGACACAAGTTCAGACAAAGGTTGCTTTACAGTTTAAAGACTCGTTTGGAGTCCAATTTTGAATCCGTTTGCGCCGTTAGATGCATATTTCCGTATACTTTACTTTAAGGTAAAATCTAGGGTGTTACAACGTGACCCATTAAATTTAGAAAATCTAGAAATTTATATTACAGTATCCTATTAATATGAACAAATGACCCCATTATACTAAGTGGTTCAATAGTTTACTGGTATGGAGCACTTGAGAGGTTGCATTGCATCTTGGTTCAAATTCCTTCCAGTGCACATTTTCCACCCACTTAATATATTAATTAAAAAAATAGAAAAAGTACCTTTTTTTCTATGCACGTTCTCCCCCCACTTCTCCTTCCCTCTGCAACAAAGTATTCTAAAAATCTTCATATCTCCATTTACACACATGTGAAGAACATTCCACTCAACTTGTATTTATCTTCACCAACTTTCTCCTAGTGGCAAGCAAACAATGTATAATGTTCAACTTTCTTATTTTATTCAATTAATTTTTCTTCAAGTTCTAATAGCTATTTTTCCTAGTTTTAAGATTTTAATTTGCTTCCATGAAACTATTAATTAGAAATCTAAATCCCTAGTTCTAATTTCTATTAATCTAAAAAACATTGTTATTATATGGCACATATATGTTGTATTCATATTTATTTAAATATAAGTAATTAAGTAGCATTCCTATTTTTGTTAGTTAACAAATACGGTTTGGAAGTTTTATTAATATAATGTGAAAAAATTGATTTATGTATTCTTTATTATTTGTAGCAACAATAATTTGCATGCTATTTGCTGGAATTACATATAGTTTGTATCTTGGTTATCATTATGTAATCTTATATTATAGTTTGTATATTAGGACAATGTTGTAGTTCTAGTTTGTATCCTAGGGTCTATTTTGTAATTTTCCCTTTCTCTAAAGTGACCCCGTCTCTCCTGCTCACCAATTCTCAAGTCCTTCTAAATCCCTAGATAGAGAGGACGATATCTTGTACTCTCATTCGGCAGAATCGATCTTGTATCTTGATTCTTCTTGTTCAAATAAAGTATTTTCTTGTTTCTTCTACAATTATCTTGTAAATTTTGACATGGTATCAGAGCGGTGAGCGATTCAGTAAACAATGGACAACCCAGCGAACGACATCGTCGTGGAAGAAGAACACAAGATAATAGCCAACTCCTCTGGTGCAGCGATCGACACCGACATCCCTTTCTACATCCATCCATCTGAACAACCGGGACAATCCCTAACGCCCAAGTTCACCGGAGAGGGTTTCCAAGCGTGGAAATGGAGCATAAAGACGACGCTAATGGCGAAGAACAAGTACGGGTTTCTGGACGGGAGTATCAAACGGCCGGAGAAAGAAGACGACGCAAAGTTCTTGTCCTGGCGCCGGGCCAACTCTCTTGTGGTGTCTCGGCTTGTATCTTCCATAGCCCATAACATCTCGAAGAGCATTATGTTATGTCACGATCCCGCTGAAATTGGGAGGTGGCTTAGCAAGAGATATGAGCAAAACAACTGTGCGACGATACACACCCTCAAGAACCAAATCAGAAACCTCAAGCAAGGGACATATTCTGTAATCGACTATTTCACAAAGATGAGAGAAGTCTGGACTGAGTACGACTTGGCGCGGCCCATCAAAGCATGTACATGCTGCACGAATTGTAAAGATCGAGAGACTCGACTGAAGAAGAGGGAGGAAGATCAACTAATCCACTTCCTGATGGGGCTAAACAAGACGTACGCCAAAATCAGAGGGCAGATCCTTGCTGTGAAGGAAATACCAACTCTGGAGGAAGCCTTTGGTCTCGTTATGCACGAAGAAAAACAAAAACTAGTGGATGAGGGGAGAGCCAATCTAGAGGATTTGGTAACCTTAGGTTTCAAAGTTTCAACACCAAACCTGGGTAAACATCGAGGAAATCTCTCAAATTACAAATCTTAGAATACAAAGAACCCCAATAAGGGACAAAACGGAGGAAAAAAAAGCCCTTCAAAATTCCTACACTGCGGGAAATTAGGGCACACCAAGAACGATTGCTGGTGGATCAACGGGTTCCCGCGGTCTGAAGACAAACAGCAACACAAAGAAACTCCGGTTGCATCAGTTTCCAGCACTAGTGGAGGAGAGCTAGCTTCGCCAGTGACCGGTCTAAGCGTGGAACAATCAGACCAACTGGTGCACTATCTCCAACACAAAGCCAACCCCAGTGAAAAATAGCAAAACTTTGGAGACTTTTCAGGTAAGTTCTCGCCTGTGAAATTCATAGTTACGAATGTTACATGCTTAGTAAATGATTTAAGAAACTGCTGGATAATTGATACCGGTGCTACTGAGCATGTAACTGGAAATAGCTTGGCCCTTAAAGATCTTGAAACCTTAACTTACAAGAAAGATATTACGCTACCTGATGGGCACAAGAATAATGTTTCTGGTGTGGGAAATTTAGTATATGATGGTGTTAAATGCTTGAAAAATGTCATGTTCGTTCCTGCATTCATATTCAACTTTGTTTCTGTTGGCAAACTGGTGAAAGATCTGGGTGCTTCAATTGTTTTCTGTGATGATTTATGTGCTATGCAGGACTGTGAAAACAGAAGTTTGACTAGGTTTGGGAAACAGAATTCTGGACTATATTTTCTTGATATTCCTACTCTACAAAGTTTTGTTCTAAATAGGGAAAAATCATCATGTGTTAGTTTTTCTGATTGTAGCGAAATAGATAGAAATGATAGAACAGAAAATCTGCTCTTATGGCACAGTAAATTGGGACACATCCCTGTAAAGAAACTCTGTGAAATCAGAAAAATAAAAGGAGTTCATTCTAATACTATTGTTCCATGTACTATTTGCTATAAGGCCAAGGGTAAAAGAATTAAATTTCCCAAATCCTCTATCAAAACTAAAGAACCTTTTGAGTTGCTTCACTTGGACATATGTGGTCCCATGAGATGTAAAAGCTCAGAGGGTTTTAAATATTTTCTCACCATAGTTGACGTCAACACCAGAGGAACCTGGATAAACTGTCTAAAACATAAATCTGAAGCAACACAAAAGTCAAAGATTTCATTAATTTAGTTGAAAAACAAATGGACAAAAAAGTGAAAATCATTAGAAGTGACAATGCCAAGGAACTTGGCAAGTCACAAGAAGGTGCAGATTTCTTTAGGAATAAAGGAATCATTCATCAAACAAGTTGCTCCCACACACCCCAGCAAAATGGGGTGGTGGAACGAAAACAAGGTCACATAATGGAAGTAGCAAGAGCTTTTATGTTTCAATCTGGCCTGCAAGATAAATACTTGAATTTTTGTGTTGAACATGCTGCCCATGTGATAAATAGGCTCCCTAGCAAAGTGATAGACAAAATGAGTCAATTTATCCAAAAACCTACCACAGATCACTTAAAAGCTGCTTATCATACTCTATCTTATGTGAAAGGAACCAATGGATACGGTTTATTTTTCAACAAAGAACCAGTATATGATTTAGTTGCTTTTTGTGATTTAGAGTGGGCTTCATGTCCAATAACAAGGAGATCAATATCAGGTTATTACATCCAACTAGGAGGATGTCCTCTGAGTTGGAAATCCAAAAAACAAGTTTCCATTGCCTTATCCTCAGCCGAGGCAGAAAATAGGGCTATGAGATATGTAACTAGTGAACTCAACTGGCTAAGCAGACTGATACACGAGCTATGCATAACAGACATCAATCCAATTCCCTTGAACTGTGATAACTTATAAATTAGCTGCAATCCATATCCTAGGAATCCAGTATCTCATGAAAGAACTAAACATATAGAATTAGATTGCCATTTTGTCCGTGAGAAATTGTAGATAGGATTGATCGATGTTCAACATGTCCTAAGCAATCAGCAACTAGCTGATATTATGACAAAGTGCTTAACAGGTAAGGCTTACAAGAAAAGCCTCTCTTCTCCCGGCCTACAACAGCAGCAGAACAAAGATTAAAATTCTTCATCACTTCAGATTTGTAATCTATGGGGGGGGGGGGGAGGGGGTGCTGGAATTACATATAGTTTGTATCTAGGTTATCATTCTGTAATCTTATATTATAGTTTGTATCTTAGGACAATGTTGTAATTCTAGTTTGTATCCTAGGGTCTATTTTGTAATTTTCCCTTTCACTAAAGTGACCCCTGTCTCTCCTGCTTGCCTATTCACAAGTCCTCCTAAATCCCTAGATAGAGAGGACGATAGCTTGTACTCATTCTGTAGAATCGATCTTCTATCTTGATTCTTCTTGTTCAAATAAAGATTTCTCTCGTTTCTTCTGCAATTATCTTGTAAATTTTGACATATTATAATTTTTTACATTACAGAAATGTATAGATATTTCAAGCCATCAAACTCTAAATAATCATGCATCACTCACGAGAAGGTGGAACATGTTCAAGTCAGGTCTGAAATTCTTGATAAAGACGTTTCAAATCCAGTCAGAACAAATTTAGTAGAATAAATTGTTGAAGACACTCCTTCGTCATTAATAAATGAAGTTGATGTTTCTTCCTTGCCAGCTGATCCACCAGATAGATGCCAATAGATCTACCTAGCCCATATTTAGCAAGTCCATTTGCAACCTTGTTGCAAGAATGTCTAGCAAATTGTAGAGAAGCATCCCAGTTCAATCGCATCATGGCAACACACTCTTGTATTACCGGGTGGCAAGGATGAACAAAGGGGCAGCACTTCACTAATTCTGTTAGTTTCAAAGAATCAGTACAAAAAATCACATTATCAATCTGCCGCGACCTTACAATCTGGCGTATGATGAGAAAGACCATCACTTCAGGCTGTAATGTCTCTCTGTTCCCAATTGCTGTAGTAAATCCAAACAACCACTGACCATATTGGTTACGACAGACACCTTCCATTGCAGCCATGCCAAAAGTCGGATTCAATGCCCCATCAAAATTGATTTTCAAAACACCCATAGGAGGAGAGTCCATCTATTTGATTTTCTGAATTTGGCTGATCCGAACCCGGGGGCAGTGCTAATGAACAGGTTCTGTTTTTTCCTGCCTAGAACTTAATCGGGATGATTTGGAAAAAGTTTTAAAGAAATGGATATTTTCCACTGACCAGACTCTACAACTTGCTTAAATGGGGAACAACCCTAAGTCAACCTAAAGCTTTTCTAAAATGGACTCAAAGGATAAAAAAACAAATGAGTAAACGTAAAGGTTGTTCTATGGCTACTTATTCTCGCCCGGTGAGGGCTAGAATAGACCAGCCTGAAATGAAGTAACATTAGGGTTTAGAGTTAAAGCAACCCAAACAAGCTTCATTCTTTAACTCATGCATCAATATTAACATTAGTTGGCACATGTAGAATAATTTCACTGATATTGTATCAAACTAAAGTTCTAACATCTACGGGAGTGGAGTAATATCATAAAAATTAAAAAGTATGATGTGAACAAGAACAAATTAAGCTCAAGATTACAATAGATGACACAAATACTAGATAAGTTACAACTCATGACGAAAACAAATACAAATTATGAATTAAAGAGGAGCTACTATAGGGGTTCACAATGACGCCGCCTCACTCTAGCTGGTAAGGATCCAAAGAGATGAACCAATCGTTACTTGTGTTTGAACCGAAGACCCCGATAGTCCTAGTCAAAATCCCGCTTCCTAGTAACAATTTCTCGTTCTTTAAGCATTATGTTCATGTAATAAGACACAGTAGAAAAAGGAAGATGAATTAGTGTAAAGATAATGAAATGAGGTTGTGATGTGTGCAATGAGATCATACGCCCCCTCTCAATGGGAGGAAATGAGGCAATCTAATCATATCCCTCACCCTAACCTTGAACAGGGGCATTTGATGAAATTTTACAAAAGAATATTTAAAATACTAGAAAATACAAATAATTACAAAAATAAGTAAAAAGTAGTAAAATTATAAAAATAGGGGAAATTCACGATGAACCCCTAGAAAGTTTCAAAAATACCTAAAACATATCCAAAATTGAAATAAAATTAATAATTCTTAAATATTAAATATACACAAAACTTAAAGTACATTATTTTTTCTTTTCATATTTTTTGCCTTCATTATCAATAAAATATTTACAGTTATATGATTTGATAATAATTAAATAGTATATAATAAGCATGTATATTCCAGTTTTATAAACAAAACTAGTCAAAATAAGATAAGGTAAATAAAATTGTATTTAACTACCTCATATATTGGATTAATTTTGTTCATATATTGATATTTATATATATATACTTATTATATAATACTTAATAATTATTTAGTATAACTAAAAATATTTTAATGAAGATGAATTTTTCAAAATTAGTCAAGAAAGGTAAAAAAAATGAAAAGAAAAGAAATTTACTTGTTTGCATTTGTCTATATATAATATTTATAAATTTTATTTCAATTATAATTATATTTTAGTTTTTTAGAATTTTATTAACATTTTGAATATTTTTTGTAATTACTTATATTTTTTGTAAAATTTCATAAAATGTTTCAAAATAAAAAATTGACATATTGTGAACCTCAAAATATAATCTATGTCAAGAATAAAATTATCATTAGTCAAGGACTTCCTTCCATTTATTAGGGATATATTGTAAATTTTAAAAGTTTTTAAGAATATATAAAAAGTGAGTTTTAAAGATATATATTATAAATTGTAAAAGTTTTAAGAATATATTATAAATTTAAAATAATAAGAAAAATAAAACCGGTACAACCCAGCACCGACTCCTAGCATCACCAGTCCCACTATTTCCCCTTCCCCAATCTCTTCCCTTCTCAAGACTCGTTCTCTAAGGCCCGCCTTCCTTGACTCGATCGTCAATAACGATCGCGACGACGTCAGTGATGCACAGATCATCGAGCGCTACGAGAGTAGCGGATGATTACTACAAGGGCTTGTCGGCGTTCTCCTCTCAGGGTATCGCCGGTGGAAGCACCCGAATCTCTGTCGACCCGATTGATGGCGGAGGTGGAAGTGGTAGCGGCGATGACGAACTTCCTATTTACAGTCCCACATCTCACTTTCCGAAGAAAGATAGATCGACGCGGCTTAGATCCGCTGAGCATGCCGTTCACCTTATCCCCCTCGTCCTCGTTATCTGTGCTATCATCCTCTGGTTATTCTCCAATCCAGGTTCGTTCCTTCTTCTGGTTATTTTCCAATTGAAAATTTGTTTTTTTTTTTTTTTACTCTACGTGTTGCACTTCTGCTACTGATAATTTCTGCGAGTGTGGATGATACCAGTATGTTTGAATTAAGTGAATTCTAATTAATGACTCTCGTGGGATTTGATTTCTCTTGTTTCCATGATTGTGATGCTCGGGGAATCAAAACCAATTTTTTATATGTTAAGGGTGTAGACACACTACAGTCAGCGAGCGATGATCTTGTGGCAGCTGTACGAGTCGTGTTCGAATGAGTGCCGATTCCGGCGCAAATTTGCATTAGTTTCCCAAATGGATTTTGTTTTGGCATATAATCATTCTCCTGGGCAGATAATGTTTTCTTAGATCATAGATATACCTTTATCAGAATAAAATAATTGTTCGACGGACATATTGATTGCCTCATAATGTGCGTGCCCTCGCAGTAACTATTTACACAACTTTTGAACTTTCCCGTTCAATTGCTTGTGATTATTACTTTCTAGCTGTTGCTCTTTTTTAATCCACTATGATATCTGTTAGAACATGATTTATTTTCTCTTTTTTTATTTGCTCTTTTGTTGACCATTTCATGATTGAACATCATCATTGCAGTTGATTTGATTAGGAAAGGCGATGAAAACATTGTTGCAAGAACAGAGACCTTAAATGGAGGCACAAAGTCTGTCACATATGGCACCCATGACACCTTAACTTCACGCCTGGAGCTAGAGCATGTTGATCCTTCAACAATGCAGACAATCACAAATAACAGAAATTACCGAAGATGATTCGTTCATTCTTCACCTCATTCATTGCTCCGTCATGGAAAAAGCATTTTTGGGGTAATCCTGTTTTCGGGTCTTTTCGTGTAAGGATTATATGCTTCTACCATTAGATGAACAAGAGAACTGAAGATAGAATACTTAGGGATCCTACACAGGTAGCAAGGTTTTTATACTTTATCATTAAAGTCATTATTAAATCTTGTCCAATTTTGTAGCTGAATCTGTTGTCATGAAACAAAGTACCACCCGTGTTAGAACTATGATTACTTGCACTTGTTTAATCAAAGTAGAACAGAGGAAGAGTTCACGAAAATTATATCCAATTGTTGACCACATCATTCACAATAACATTCTCATTATGGGCGAATCATAAATCTGTACATTCTTTACAGCCAGAACTATTGCAAAGAAGTAAAACATCTCCAGCATACCTTTTAGAGAGGCTCACACCTGAAATTCGTATGTTCCAGCAAAGGCCCAACCCTCACAAGCTTAGGGACAATGATGTTATCCCTCAGGGAACAGAACAGAGGATTCTCCCATTGTAGAAGAGCACCCACTAGATTAGCCCTAGCACACAAAGGAAAAATACGTCCCCATCTCTCTCTCTCATATGACATAAACCCTTCCTTGATAAAACCTTCATCAAATGACCCAGACACCACGGCACCAGCAATCCTCTTTGCCAATACCACAGCATCTTCCAAGGCACAGCATCCACCCTGGCCGAGATTAGGAGTCATAGGGTGCCAAGCATCACCAGCGAGAACAACGCCGTCCATTGAGGCTGATGGGGTTACAACTGGCCACAACCACCGGTCTTCTAGAGGGGTTCGACTTAGAGTGTCACTTGGGGTGTTGGTGATGATACTTGGAAGGTCAGTCCTCCAGCCCTTGACTAGTGTCCGAGCTTGATTCATTAACTCAGATGGGTCGGTAATCTTTGGACCTAAAAAAATCAACATATTCATGGCAAACAGAGATGAATCGATGTTGTTTCAGACCGTAAGCAAGCAGTCACTGAGAGAGGATAGGAGTCAGTAGGAGCAGCGAATGGTGGTATTAACATTTACCTGGAGATGCACTGTTATAACAAATGAACCAATAGACTTTAGTAGCTGAAACAGGAACATAACCAGCTCTCATCCCTCTCCCATAGATGTAGTTTACTCTCGGTTCAAGAGGTTGTCCATCTGGATAATAGGCAAGCCCTCGAAAGGCGCAGTATCCAACATATTTGGGTTCTGAAAACCCCAGCCATTTGGCCACTGGGGAGCGGACTCCATCACAACCCACCACAATCTAAAAAAAACCAATTCTATTGTTTATGGTTGATAGTAGCAACTAAAGGTATGAAGAACTACTCTATTATAGTTCAATAAGACAGAACTTGACTCCACGAAAAGCTTAAAACTAGAATTGAATGAAAGAACTCAGTTAATAAACCTTTGAAGAAAGCTGAGTCCCATCTGCAAGTTCTACCACGGTTTCCTTTTCCCCTGAGTCAGATCTGCTGATGCTGGAAAGCTTTGATGAAAACCTAATAGAATCTTGAGGGAGCTGATCAGCTAGAGTTTGGAGAAGTACTCTCCTCTCCACTGCTCGAACCTCCTGGCTGCATGCATGCAAAAGATGATAAGACAGATTGTTGGGATTTTGATATTGATGTTGTGTATTGGTAAGATTATCAATTGTTTTGCTTAGGGTTTAATGTTAGCATCTCTACCTCTCATCCACATCTCTGAAATTAAAAGAGCGCAACTCTCTTCCTTCTTCTGTTTTAAACTTAACCCTGCATAGCTGAAAACATTAGCAAATTAGCAATGTCGTGTGTTATACTACAGAATATAGACCCAAAAGAACTTCAGATTAGTTAAACAGATGTCATAACATATTACAGTAATGACTATCCTAAATTCACCAACTCCGAAGACATTACTACAGCAACACTATGAAAATTCCTCAAGCAAGCCGGAAGTTAATGCTGCGGAAATAAGGCTACTACAAGAAGGAGTACTACAATAATACAACAAATTAAATAAAAAAATTACCCTTGGATCTCAAGGAATTGGCTTCTAAGCTCATTTCCCACCCCCATGGCGTCCAAAACTCCCCACCCATTCTTGAAGAGGGTAAGCGAAGTTCCACCTGTTCTTAACGAATCCGCCTGCTCAAGAACCAACGATCGAATTCCAAGCCTTCAAATGTACACAAATTCGGATCTATTGAGTGAAAAAGATACGAGAAATTGAGAGAACTTAGATATATCATATCGAACTTCTAAACGCAAGAGCTTGCTGCAGGTATCGGAGAATCGACTCCATGGAGGGTATTATTAGTCAGCATGAAATGGATAAGCTGTTCAATACCTATGCAGAGATAGTGCAGTTGCCAGCCCCGCGATTCCGGCACCGACGATTACTATATCTTCTTTCCGGCCGGCAGCAGCACACACCAGGGATGAATAAGCGGCTGTTCGAGTTGGTGCATGTTGAAAAGGAGAATTATGGCGCGGGAGATACTTGGAGGAACTAGGAACCTTAGTTGAGTGGAGAGCGGATGCCTTTACTGGGGGATGATGATTACTGCTGCTGCTCATCAGCATCTTGTTTTCTTTTGTTCTTTTCTCAGACAGGCTGATAGGAGCTTAAATCGGTGTCTCTTCCTTCGGTATAATTCCTTGTAATTAGTCCGGATCATAGAGGGGGAGTAAGGAAGGAGATGGGGAAGTTGTGTGACTTGTGTCATTGTTTGAGCCACAAAAGAGAAAAACAATGGAGTGGAACTACTGGAATGGAGCGGGTGGTTAATGTTTGGTAGTTTCTTCCGGGCTTGAATGTTGGGTTATGTGTGTTCGTTAGGTGTAGCATTTGGGTTAGTGGCATAAGATAAAATCCATATTCTTTTTTCTTATACTAGAATCCTGTATTCTTGGAAAATATGGCATGGCCATTGGCCCATCAATAGGCCTGTTTAAATTCCTTCACAATGGTGGATTCTTCTTAGGCTCCTTCCTTTGAGCTTAACTCGTTCTCACACTAGATTGTTAATGTAGATGAAGATTAATTTTTTAAGGGCCCACCAATTCAATGATGGAGATTATTTCATCTATCTGATCCAACGCTAGTTGGACAAGCGTTTTCATTTCTTCATCTTAATCTCGTGGGCCCGCTTGCTTTCATCTACCACTAAAACGACCCCACGTATTCTCCGCTCCTCTTTAAAAAAAAAATTCGCTGCTCAAGTTTATTGGAGAGAAATGACGAGTCCTACCACATAGAAACATAACATGCAGCGTAAAAAGGAGTAAGCTACTAATGAAAATGAAACGGGTATCTCATAAAATTCGCTCAAATCTCAGGGTATATATAAAATTTCCCAAAAATAAAATTACAACATCTAAAAGCTTTTTTAGTGTTTCTCTCTCTCCTCTTCCTTTTTTGTGTCTCTCCCACACAAAGGAGTCCATCTTACTTTATACGGTGAAGTCTATTTTTTAACCTTTATACATGTGGCACTATTCTAATGGAGCCTCCCTTCTAATCTTGATATTTTCCTTCTTGTAGAGTCTTCTAGCCCCAAGATGCGTGGTATGGGACACAAGGCTCGAGCGTTGCGTGCGGGACGTGGGATGTGAGACCCGATCATGAGGTCTAGGGCCCGGATCGATGCTTGGTGTCCATATTAGAGCCTGAACAGGGTCCTAAGGGGACCTGGGGTTAGGTCAGGGCCACAAGTCTAAACCGTCTTGGCTCTTCTGTCTCATCGTACTTTTACCGAATATACAATAAAAAAATACATGAAAATTATACTTTCAATTATTTTTGTTATACAATGTATACATTTGCAGTGTTTGATGTACAATAAATATAGCTATATCTAGTTATGTAGTCAAGAATTGGTATAATTAAATACATTATAAGATGTCATCACGTTAATTTATGAGATGTTATTAGTTAGTGGTCCATTATTTGGTTAGCTTGGTCCTAAGGTGACTTTTTATTGAATCGACTCGAAAAGCTCACTAGATATCACTATTAACTATTATATTTCATTTGTTTAAAAAAACTATTTTATTTCATAATACGCGATAGTTATTAAAAGATCACACGAATCAATAGTATTATTTTCCATTCATCATATGCTATCATACATGAATTATCTAGGTCGTTAGCATATAGTAATATTAGGCTTTCGAGAAAATTAATGCAGCTCAAGTTGTGTTTTGTAATCATTTTATTCGCATTGTATTCTTTTTTACACAAATTTTTACCTACAACTAAGTGTAGCCAAGATAGCTACATTCAAGGGTATTGAAATCAAATTATAGCAACAAAAATAAAAGAGATGAGAGATAGCAGGGGAGGGAGAGCGCACGTGAGATAAGTACGTTTTGTTTAGTTTTGTTTTGTTTTGTTTTGCATTTTTCATTTTTAAAAGAAACACATTTTTATTATTTTTTTTTTTATTATAAAAACGTTAACTTATTGTAACTTTTAATATATAAGTCCAAAATGAAAAAAAATTATATCATTGTTCATCTAAATTCGAGCTCTTCAAAACAAGACCAGTCATGGATATGTTTTGACAACTTAAAAAAATATTTTTACATGTATAGTGCACAAAACGTAATAAAAACTTGTACAGATGATCATACAAACCTGTACAAATGTTCATTAAAACATGTACATCCACACGTAAAAACTTGTACTTCATCGCAATAACTCGACAGGTAAAAATGCCTTCGACGTTTTTTAGCTATCCTAGGGTGGGTTTGGGGGGTAGGGTAATCTATTTGGAATTTGTTTCGTACTTTATATTGTAGCAACTAACCCGACAGGTTTTTAGGGTTTGTGGTAGCGGGTTTAGGGTCCACTACAAACCCTAAATGTCTTCGACGTTTTTTAGCTATCTTAGGGTGGGTTTTGGGGGGTAGGGTAATCTATTTGGAATTTGTTTCGTACTTTATATTGTAGCAACTAACTCGACAGGTTTTTAGGGTTTGTGGTCGCGGGTTTAGGGTCGTAGACCCTAAACCCACCACTGCAAACCCTAAAAATGCCTTCGACATTTTTAGCTATCCTAGGGTGATTTTGGGGTGTTTTGTGGGGGTAGGGTAATCTATTTGGAAACCGTTCTATACTTTACATTGTAGCAACTAACTCGACACATGTTTAGGGTTTGTGGTCGCGGGTTTAGGACCCTAAACCCGCCACTACATACCCTAAAAATACCTTTGATGTTTTTTAGCTTTCCTAGGGTGGGTTTTAGGGTGTGTGGGATTAGGGTAATCTATTTGAAAGCCGTTATATACTTTAATGTGAGAATGTACATATTTTAATGTGAGAATGTACATGTTTTAATATGACGATGTACATGTTCAAATGTGAGAATGTACATGTTCAATTATGAGAATGTATATGTTTTAATGAACATCTGTACATGTTTGTATGACCGTCTGTACAAGTGTTCTTCCTTAAATGTACAGGTTTTAATTTAAGGATGTACAATTTAATTATTCGTCTATATGTTTTTAATGCGAGGATGTACATGTTTTTACGTGAGGATGTACATGTTTTAATGAATATTTGTACAGGTTTGTATGACAATATGTACAAGTTTTCTTATACGTTCTATGCTCCATACATGTAAAAATAATTTTTTTAAAGTTGTCAAAATATATCCATGACTGGTCTTATTTTGAAGAGCTTGAATTTAGATGAACAATGATATTTTTTTTCATTTTGGACTTATATATTAAAAATTATAACAATTTAAAGTTTTTATGATAAAAAAGAAAAAAAAAGAAAAAGGAAAAGATATTTAAAAAGAAAATTCACACGACAGACAAACGCGGACGCTTAAAAAAAAAAAAAAAAAAGAAAAGTAAGAGCGCGCCTGGGATGTAACCATCTTTGGCGGGTGTAGCCAAGACAAGCCGCTCTTCAGATATCCCGTAACAGCTCCATCTCAATACCGATGTTAGTGCATTGAGATTAAGCTCTCATAAATCTCATGGCTGAACATATTCGCGTCAATTAGTCTACTATACAACCGAAAGCACGTTGCACCGTACTTCCAATGCTGACGTGTTATTTGTTTTTAAGTGATTGTATCTTTTTATAAGTTTAGATTCTAAAATTATATAAAATATTGTTTATTTTTAAATTATATATTAAATAAAATATTTTTTATAAATATCTACAAACACATATTTTATGGCAGTTATTGTTGTTTTTCTTCACAATTATCTTCATAATTTAGATATGTAGTATTAGTTGTTCAACTATTAAAGCACCTTATTCAAAATATACTGCATATTGTTCATTTTTTTCAAAACTCACATTCATGTTTGTAAATATAAAATTAGTTTGTTCAATTTTTTTGTCTATATGTTCAACTATTTATTATTAAGGGTTCAAAAACTAAATCTAATTGTTCATAAGAAATTTATAATAAATCAATGTCAATATAATATATCATATTTATTGTTTTACCAATTTTTAAACATCAAGTTTGTGTTCATATAAATTATACTTATTGTTCAACTTTTTAACCCTTTTATTCAAAATCCATTTCACATTGTTCATAATTTAGATATGCAGTATTAGTTGTTCAACTTTTAAATCACCTTGTTCAAAATTTACTGCATATTGTTCATTTTTTCAAAACTCATGTTCATGTTTATAAATATAAAATTAGTTTGTTTAATTTTTTTGACTATCTGTTCAGCTATTTATTATTAAGTGTTCAAATGTTAGATTTAGTTGTTCATAATTTTTTTATAATAAATCAATGTCAATATAATTTATCATATTTATTGATTTTCCGATTTTTAAACATCAAGTTTGTGTTCATATAAATTATACTTGTTGTTCAACTTTTTAACCCTTTTGTTCAAAATTTGTTTCAAATTGTTGTTTAATTTTGTTAGAGTTCAAACCGGATACTAGTAGTTCTTAAAAAATAAAAAAATATTAAATTTGTTTTTAAAATTTTCAAGTTAGGTTGAGATACGCTATAGTAATAATAGATTACCAGTTTATGGTAGATTTTCTTTAAATATTTGTTTAAGGGTTATAATAATAATATCTTTATTTAAATTAAAAGTTTTAATTTAATAATAGATTATTTTTGTTTTCATATATTTTTCTAGATTTTTACTAAACGGTTATAATAATAATAGATTAACTTAAGATAAAATTTATTTTCTAAGGTTTTAAAATAATAACAGAAAACTTTTTTTTTGATCCAAATAATAACAAAAAACTTCAATAACACAACACACTGCCACATATGATATTTTTTTACATGTGTACACCGGAAGCACGGAGCATTGTGCTTCCGGTTGTACAATAGAAATTGCCTATTCGCATGAACTAGTCCTTCATTGGGTAGTAGTACGAGTATTTAGGGTGTCTTTCACTTTGTGGTAATCAGCAAAAGGAAACGGAACCATTCCCTTTGTGGTTGTTTGTTTTGTATTTTTAATGATTTCGTTTCCCCCACTTCAGGTTTCAAAAACCTCCATATCTCTTAGTGATTCCTCCCAAATCCTAGGGAAAGGTATTCCCTTTCCCCCCTTTTATCCCATAATCATCTTTAACATAAACGAATATTAATATATATATGATATATAGTTTATATAAGTACTAATATATGATACATAATTTTTATAAATATTAATATATAATATTATATCTAACAGAAATATAAATATATTTTATTTATACTTTATATAAATATAAATACATATATGAATATTATATATATATATTATATAAATATCTTTCATAATTTTAAAAAATATTATTGTAGAATTAATAATAATGATAATATATATTATTTATATTTAAAATAATGAACAAATACTATATATAATATATATAAATATTATTTATAATTTAACTACAATAAAATTCTGAAATAATAATTTATATTATTAATAAATTTAAATAAATATTAATGTATATAATCGTCTATACATATTAGTTATAATTTAAATAAATTAAACAAATATTATATATAATATATATTATTATTAATAAATATTATTTATACTTTGAAAGATATAAAAATAAAAAATATTTATTTATATTGTTATATATCTTGTTAAATAATATATATATATATATTTACATATTATATACAATTTGATTAAATATTTTTTAATAATAATATATTTTTAATTTTACATTATAAAATATTAATATACAATATAATTAATTTATATAAATATATTTATATTACTTACAATTAAATTAATATTATATATTAGAAATATTATTTATAACTTAATATATTAAATTTTAAAAAATAGTATTATATATAGATAAATATAAAAAATGTTATATATATATATATATAATATAAGGGAAAATTACATCCACCACCCATGACGTTTGGCGAAATTACACACCCCACCCACGAGGTTTGTGGTTTCCGCTATTTTACATCCAACAACTTTTCTAATATTTGATCAACTTAAAAGATGGTTAAATGTTGTCCAAAATTGATGAAACTTTACATGGACGAGCTAGGGTGTTATATTTTGGTTTAGCATGAAATCCAAATTTTTTCAAGCTCATATGTGATCTGTGGGACCCAATGAAACAAGTGACATGTGAACGTGTTTTCATTGGGTTCCACAGGTCATATACGACCTTAAAAAACTTTGGATTTGTCATTGGACAAAAATATAACACCTTAGCATCATCTATGTACAGTTTTATCAATTTTGAACAACATTTAAACCTCATTTCAGTTGATCAAATATTAGAAAAGTTGTTGGATGTAAAATAACGGAAACCACATAGGTGGGCAAAGTAATTTTTGAAACCTCGTGGGTGGGATGTGTAATTTCACCAAACGTCATGGGTGGGGGATGTAATTTTCCCGTATTAATATCTATCATTTATAATTCAATATATATTACATAGAAATTAGATAATTATAATATATATTATTCATAATGTAAATAAGTATTAGAGTAAATTACTCAGAACCCCCTTCAGGAATGGGCATAATACGCTTAACCCCCTTGTGTTTATCATAATTATTGGTAACCACCTTGAGGTTACGGTATATCTGACCATGAGCCCCTGAACTATAACTTTGTTTTCAAAACATTAACTACATGCTGGCCCATCAGCTTAATCGCTTTATTAATACCAGTCTGGACAACAAAACTGCTTAATCAACATCTTTTAACTCTCCTTCATCCCAATTCAGATGCATTTTCGAGGTAGGATTAACATTTTTCGAACAATAAGAATACTGATTAAGCAGTATTTTTTGTATTAATAATGTCATTAAGTTGATGGGTCAGCACATGGTTAGCATTTTAATAATAGAATTATAGTTAAGGGGCTCATAGTCAAAGACACTTCTCTGTTTGGAACCAAACAACAACAAAGACAATCATTAAGAATGTTATTCCATTTTAGTGTAGAATCAAACAGACTTCTTGATTCGAGGGAATCTCTATCATTTCCTCTCAAATCCGTTTCTTGATTCCAATCCGTTTTCTCGTCTCGAAGTGAACGCACCCTTAAAATATTAGACGTGCGATGGTGCAGCCGTCAGCGTACAATTTTGGGTGCGGCTGTATGAGTTGGCACCCAGTCAGTAGTCCAGTCAGCTGCTGACTGGGTTATTTTTTTTATTATATTAACTTTAAATTATTGTATCTTTTAAAATATAAGTCTAAAATGTAAAAAAATTATACCATTGTTCATCTAAATTCAAGCTCTTCAAACACAAGACCAAACATGGATATGTTTTTAGAACTTTAAAAATTTTATATTAATTGCATGTATATATATATATATATATCAATGAGACTTATGATTCATAACATCATGTTAGTGTATCATAATATCACTTTTAGTGAATCATAATATCAAAATTAATGAATCATATCTTCATTTTAGTGTATCAACGGAAACATATAAGAATAAAATTTTTTACACAATAATACAACACAAAATAATATTTGATATGTATGAAAAATATGTGATTCTCCATATGAGGTTTAAAATACACCATACAACAATAATAATACACTACAAAACAATAATAATTTTTACCGGTTCCGAAGTTTGTTATCTAATTCACCACTTATTAGTTAATGAATCATAATATCAATTTTAATGAATCATAATATCAAAATTAATGAATCATATCTTCATTTTAGGGTATCATCGCAAACATATAAGAATAAACAATTTTACACAATAATACAACACAAAATAATATTTGGTATGTATGAAAAATACGTGATTCGTCATATAAGTTTTAAAATACACCATACAACAATAAATAATACATTACAAAACAATAATGATTTTTATCGATTCCAAAGTTTATTATCTAGTTCACTACTTATTTGTTAATGAATCATAATATCAATTTTAATGAATAATAATATCAAAATTAATGAATCATATCTTCATTTTAGTGTATCATCACAAACATATAAGAATAAAAAAATTTACACAATAATACAAGACAACATAATATTTGATATGTATGAAAAATACATGATTCGTCATATAAGTTTTAAAATACACCATACAACAACAAAAAATACACTACAAAACAATAATGATTTTTATCGGTTCCAAAGTTTATTATCTAATTCACCACTTAGTTAATGAATCATACTATCAAAATTAATGAATTATATTATCTTTTTATTGTATCATCTTACACATGTAAAAATAGTTTTTTTCAAAGTTATGAAAACATATCCATGTCTGGTCTTGCTTTGAAGAGCTTGAATTTAGATGAACAATGGTATAATTTTTTTTTATTTTGGACTTATATATTAAAATTTACAACAATTTAAAGTTAATATAGTAAAAAGATAGCCCAGTCAGCAAGACAATCCAATCAACAACTGACTGGGACTGCCAAATCAGTGTCCTCTCCTACCTTCTGTGGGGGACGTTGCACAATCGAATTTGCCTTAAAATATAACATTCAAGTTGTGGACAACCAATCGCTAAATGTGCTGAGATAGTTAGCAATGTGTGGAGTACTCACTATCCTGATATCACTACTAGCTTGAGCCAATGTGCTAGGAAATTGAGTGAATGGAAGGGGTGGTCCATCTCAAAAATCAAATGGAAGGTCATCAATAAGAAGAAAGAACTCAGGTGTATCTCTATTACTGTAACGACCCCAAAACCACCCTGGTTGAGAGACCGTTACACGCCGCGCGCTTATTACCTAAGACAACGCAAGGCTACACTAGCGAACTCCCAAAACAGAACTGAAACTCATATATTACCAAATAGATGAATACAACATGTCTTTTCATTACACAGGCGGAAGCCAAACTGAAATACAAGCATAATCTAATTACAACTGGGCACCATGGCCAAACAAAGTGAAATACAGAGCTCAAAAGCCAAGACAGAAAGTAGAAACTGAATCTCCAAGCGCAGACTAAAACCTGCAAATCAGACGGAGATAGGGGTGAGCACAACTATTGCTCAGCAGGTGATAAACTTCATCAGCTAAGCACGCTCAAAACATAATCTGAACATACATTTATACTTATACGAAAGCATAGCAAAATCAGAAACAGAGGCCTCAGAGGAAGACGGCAAAAACGGAAGCTTAATAAACCAGAAGCTCAACCAAAACACACGCTCAACAAAATAAGAAGTTTAACCACATCAAAAGCTGAATGAAATCTGAAGCTTAGCAAATTCAAAAGCAGTGATCGAAGCGAAAGACCTTCCAACAGACAGAGGTCTAAAACAGAGAGAGTTAAGCGTTGTCAAATCAGAAGGAACAGCAGAAGACAAACCAGAACGTCGAAGCTTTGCAAACCAGAGACTTCTCAGAAGACGGAAAGCACACAGCAGACCATCTCAAATCAAATACAGACAGAGCAGACGAAACAGATCACTTAATAAACAGAGGCTCTCGGAAAACAGAAAGCACAAAGCAGTCTGTCCGAAATCAGAAATAGTCAGAGCAAACAGAAAACAGAACACTTAACTATCAGAAGTGGGACTCTAGCACCAAGCACAAACACTCAGAAAGGGTCAAAGACCCATGGATCTAATAGATCCCTCGACAACGCAGAAATGACTCGAAGGCCAAAGGGTTCATCAACCCCAAAGAACAGATTGGGCATGACCCACACTCAGAATGACGTCTACATGGTATACCACGGAATAGCTCGACCCAGCCATTCACGGCTCAGAAGCAGAGTAGCTAGGTCCCAAAACAGAAGCTTAACAAACATAAGCTTAACAAATCAGTTCAGAAGGTGTTGCAGAGAACACAAACCAAAGCACAAGGCCTTAACACAACAAAAACTGAATCATAGCTGAAACAAAAGTCTTAAACCAGGACTAGCCAAAGTCAAACTGAAATCAGAGGCTGAAGCACACTTATAGAGCAAAACAGAGTTCAAAAGATTATTGGTGACTTTCAAATAAAAATATACTTAAACACATGCCAAAACATGTCAAAAACAGATAGTACTCGAAAAGAGGAATCCAACGCCGCAAACGGCACTCAAAACGGAGCTCAGACGAAGAAGTTATGCCAAAAACAATAGTCTGTCCGAACATGCATCCGACCTTGCATGTTCGGACATAAACCGAGAGTCTGAAAATCTGCCGGCGTATGATGTCCGAACTTAAATGTTCGGACACATGTTCGGACACTGCGAAAACTGCAAAATCACTTACGGAAATCAGCCAGAACCAAGCCACAAATCCCCCACAAAACATACATAACTTATAGTAGCAAAATAGCCTATCGAAAACACATTTCCACGGGGTTTTAACACATCAAAAAGCAACCAAAATCAATCCAGAAACATCACAATCAGAGGAGCACATAAACATATACGGAAAACAAAACGAAACCAGAAATCCCCGTGGTTGAACGTACACAACCGAATTCATCTACCACCTACCTCACATCCGAAGCAACGCTATCTCTGCGGACTCTACGAAATGTCTTCCTCGAATTCCCACTCGAACGAAAATCCCTCGAATTGAACCATTCCCAAATATAAAAGAAAAATCAGAAAGGAGAAAAGAAAACTCAACGGAGAAGAGAACCGAAATTTACAAATCAAACCTTACGATCGACCGACTATCAACACCGAAACTCCATTAGCAAATCTCCATCGATCGATTATAGGGAGGAGATTGAGGAGAAGGAAGATAAGCAAAGAGAGGAAGAAGATATGAAAGTGAGAGAGGGTTGAGGAAGCGAGGAAACTGTCGTGGAAGGAGAAGAGCATGAATTAGAAAATAAGAAAAGAAAGTTAGGAAATAGAAAAAGAAAAAAATTACTTCCTAACTCCTTAAATGATAATAAAACTGAAAGGACATCCATAGCCCTCCTTCACAATAAATAAATAAAAGAATAACTCTTCTAACCCTCCTTCCTCAAAGTTAACAAGATAACATCCAGAAGAATGTCATAGACATTCTTATATAAGATTACAATTTAATACGAACTCCCTTTGCGAATCAGAAGGAAGTAAAATAAAAAAAAAATCTGGGGCATAACAATTACTGATAGTTCTGTGGGAGCTATTAATAATAGAAAGTGATTACTCATGGAAATTGAGCTGCTAGCATTCCGAGAAGAAATATGGTGGAAACAAAGATCGAGAGATAAGTGGATTAAGGAAGGAGACAAGAATACGAGTTTTTTTCATGCTAGGGCTTCCTCAATTAAAAGATCCAAAGAGATTTTTGGACTGTTGGGGCAAGGGAAATCTATGAATTACTCTTGGCACAACATTGAAAAGATTGCCAGGGACTATTTCCAATCTCTTTTCGAGTCCTCTCATCCCTAGTCTGATAGGGACTTCACTCTGGCAGTGGAGGGCCGCCTCAACACCAATTTTGTTAGTGAGCTCTCTAGACCCTATGCAAAAGATGAGATCATATTGGCGGTTAAGCAGCTAGGCTCCAATAAAGCACCAGGTCTGGATGGGTTTAATGGGAAGTTCTACACCACTTATTGGCCCATTATAGGGAATCAGGTCATGGAGGCGGTCATGTTAATCCTTAGAGGTTTCCCTCTCCCGGATACTCTGAACGATTACTTTATAACTCTGATCCCAAAGATGGCGGGAGCTACTGAGATTGAAAAATTCAGACCTATTGTTCTTTGCAATTTTGTGTATAAGATTGCTTCTAAGACCTTGGCTAACAGAATCAAGCATATTCTCCCTCACATTATCTCTCACAATCAATCAGGATTTGTGAAAGGGAGACTTATTACTGATAATATCATTTTAGCGGGAGAACTCCAACATTTCTTGGATAAGAATCAAGCTGTCAAGAATGGCTTTTTCACGCTCAAATTGGATCTTAGCAAGGCTTATGACAGATTAGAGTGGCCTTTTCTTCAGGAAGTGCTTTCCTCGATGGGCTTTCCGATGAACTAGATCTTACCCGTCATGAACTGCGTCCGATCAGTGAGATGTTCCATCCTCATCAATGACAAACCAGGTTCATCTTTCTCTCAGACTAGGGGCATTATACAAGGTGATCCTCTGTCCCCCTTCCTTTTTATTTTAGCCCAGGAGGCTCTCTCTAGCTATCTGAATAAGTCTGAAAGGATGGGAAATTACCATGGGATTAAACTCTCTCCCCTCTGCCCATCAATCTCTCATTTAGCTTTCACGGATGATATTCTCCTCTTTGGGAAGGCTAACCCCTCAAATATCTCTCATCTAAATCATTCCCTTACAAAATTCCTCCTAGCTTCTGGCCACAAAAGTAACCATCTCAAATCTGAACGGGTGTTTAGCAAAAAACTATCCCCGTCTATCAAAGAGAACCTATCCGCCATGCTCAATGTCCAAGAGGTTTCCTGCTTCACCAAATACCTAGGGCTTCCCCTAAAAATAGGCAGGAGGAAATATGATCTCTTCACCTTTCTTTTGGATTCTGTTCACAAAAGGATCTCTAGTTGGACCAAGCCTATGGCCCTGGTAGCTTGATCCATCATGGTTTCTAGTGTCCTCCAGTCTATTCCCAACTATACCATGTCCCTCTTTTCCCTCCCCAAAGGGATCATTAAGAAGCTAAATTCAGCCTTTTCCTCATTCTGGTGGAGTGGTAAAGCTGATAAAAAATCGCTGCATTGGATCAAATGGTCTAAGGTGTGCAAAAGTGTGGATCAGGGTGGTTTAGGTTTCAGAGGAGTGGAGACTTTCAACAAAGCTCTTCTGGTGAAGCAGCTTTGGAGGCTATTAACAGAACCTAGTTCTTTGGTAGCTCAAGTGTTGAAACATCTCTATTATCCGAACAATAGTATAAGAGAATGCCAACAAGATAATAAATGTAGTATGATATGGAAGTCCATCTCCTCGGTACTTACTCTGCTAAGAGAGTGTACTCAGGAGACAGTTCCTGGGGCTAGTTCTTCTATGTACCAGGATAACATAGGCAGGGAGAGGTGGATCTAGAAACTTACCAAAGTCAAAAATTTCTCGGTCAAATAAGCCTACTTCTTCCTGGTGAATTAGTCAGTTGTGGAGAGTTCTTCAAACCAGCACCACTATATTAGCAGAGTCTGTAAGAAGACTATCACCTCTATCTGTAGCCCTAGAGCGAAGCTGAATCTCTAGAAGTTTCTGGGTAACATTATTCCTTGCCAGGAGAACATGTCTAAGTGGATCGGAGGTACTTCCGAGTGTTTTTTCTGTGGGGCAAAGGATAATCTTGCCTATTGCTTCTTTCACTGTTGTGGAGTTAGTGAGACTTGGAAGGACTATATTGATACTAACTGTGTTCCTACGAATGATGATGGCCTTCTGGATTGGTTCATTCGAATGGCAAAGGTTTGGAGTGCCAAGAAGCTATCTCATATAGCCAATAATCTCTGGGTTATATACGCAGCGAGGAACAAAGTCAAACACAATCCAGAGCTATCATGGTGGAAGGAAGTTGAGGAGTATGTTTCCTTTACAGAAGCTTATATCCAGGTGATGAAAATCTCTTCTCCTCTTATTATTCAGAGTCATTGGTCCCCTCCCCCCAGTGGTTTTAGCAATATCTGCACCAGTTCTTCTACTAGCCGATATGGAGATCGGGTGATAGCAGGACTGATTCGAAATGATCAAGGTATTCCGGTGGCAGCTTTCAATCGAAGAATTTCCAGCACCTTCAAGGTGGAGTATGCTGATATCAAAGCAAAAAGAATTGCTATGGAGCTTGCTATTTCAGTGGGTAGCCATAAAATTTGCTTGGATTTAGTCGAAGACTTTTTCGAGGATGTCCTCAATTTAGAAGTAATTAGCAGGGATAATGCTAGTTGGGATGATATTAGCAGGGTTAGGCTATTGAAGTCTCACTTTTCTAGTATTGTAAGAGGAAATAGGTCCATGTACGATAATTATCCGGTTACGCTAGTATGTAACATGGCTAATCCTCAGGTAGAAAGTTCTATTTTCTGGTTGAGGGATAATATTCCTTCAAACATTATTATGATGTGTAAGTTAGACCTGGATCTAGCAGTATGAGAAGATGGTATCTCTCTCATACTGCTTATATATTTCTCTTTGTGTATCCTTTCGTACACTTATCAATATGAAGATCTCAATTCAATAAAAAAAAAACCCGACTACTGTAAAACCACTTCCACGATTCGGAAAAGATTTAACAACTTTTAAATCAATCGCTTCACATGTGTTTGGGACACATAACTCCGGGCATGGATTATGTGACGGACAGTAATTGTTCGTCAGCGGGACGGAGGACAATAATAAATAGCCGGTCAATTTATCCTCGCCTGATGCTATGAACTGTTGTTTTTTTTATCACATTATGTGCCATTTTCTTATTTTTATTTTGGAAAGTTTCTTTTTTGTCGTCTGAAACATTATCGACAATTTGGAAATTGGTTGAATTCTATATTTTTCGTTTACAATAATTTAACAATATATTTTTTATTATTAATATGAAATAAGTCACTAATGCAACTATTCATATGACCACATACACGACTAATGTTTCGTTTTCATATATATACAAAAAAAAAATTAGTATACGTCAATTCAAAAATAGAAAATTTTTAATCAAACTAAATAACTTAAAAGAAGTTACATAAATATATGAAAATATTACATCAAATAATATGTAATAATTTATCTATGAAAATGTAAATTTTGTCAAAAATAGAATATTTTTTGAAAAAGAAGCCAAAATACAATCTACAACCTCGGTGTCCGACTTTAATCGTGGCGTGGAAACGCTCATATAAATATGTGGAAACGTATATAAAATAAAGTGGAAATGTTTTATAACAAAGGTGGAAACGTTTATCTGAACTCGTGGACACCTTTATATTCAAATTGTGGAAACGTTATATATAATTGTGACGTGGAAACATTCATATATAATTATGAAAATGTTTATATGTAATCATGTCGTCGAAAGGTTTATGTATAATCGTGGCATGGAAACGTCCATATAAATATGTGGAAACGTATATAAAATAAAGTGGAAACATTTTATTATAAAGGTGGAAACGTTTTATTTTAAAGGTGGAAACGTTTATCTGAACTCGTGGACACCTTTATATACAAATCATGGAAATGTTATATATAATTATGACGTGGAAACATTTATATATAATTATGAAAATGTTTGTATGTAATCATGTCGTCGAAAGGTTTATGTATAATCGTGACACGGGAACGTCCATATGAATATGTGGAAATGTATATAAAATAAAGTGGAAACATTTGATTATAAAGGTGGAAACGTTTATACAAACACTTGGACACCTTTATATATAGATCGTGGAAACATATAAAGTACGAAACGACTTCCAAATAGATTACCTTACCCCCTAAAACACCCCAAAACCCACTCTAGGATAACTAAAAACGTCGAAGACATTTTTAGGGTTTGTGGTAACGGGTTTAGGGTCGAGTTAGTTGCTACAATATAAAGTCAGCTGTTGGTCGATTGTCCTATGGTAGTCGTTGCAACTGATTGGTAGCGTTCTGGCTGCTTTACAACTTATCTCAGATCTAATATTTTCGGTATCTTGGTGATCATTAAATTATTATTTCTTGTACCTATCGCCCCCGCCTCTTTTGATGGATAGTTGAAACAGTTTTTTAAATTTTTGGTTTATCAATTAATATTTATTTGTACATGAAGAAAGTTAATACATAAAAATAATTTGGCCACATAAATAGTTTTACGATTATATTAATTGCTAAAACAATTTTTTTTTTAAAAAAAGAAAGCAATGCAGGGTCACCCATGCTCACGTATCACCCATGATCACGTATTTCCATTGTCCGCGTCACACACACAATAGCATGAACCGGGTCTCGGTATGAAAAAAGTAAAATAACTGAACAGAGATTATAGTAATTGAATGGTTGAGATTAATTTCGTCAGCGACGGAAATTGTGTGTCCTGAATTGACCGTCTTGTTTATTATTTGGACATGTTATTTGACTTCAATTTTTAACATATAAGAGAAAATAATTTTTAAAATTTAAATTTTACATATGATACCTTACGTGTTAAACTATATATTACAAAATTAAATTTTATAAAATTATTTTATCTTATATGCTTAATATTGAAGTGGAAAAACGTGTCATAAAGCAAACAGGACGGTCAATTTAGGACGGAGGGAGTAATATATAGTGACAACATGACAGACAGAAATGATAATTTACCATGTATTTTGTCAAGAATATTAATAGATTTATGTCTTTATTCTTATTAAAAGATTTAAGTCTTTGTTATTTTCGGAAAAAGATTCATGCCTTTGTTCAAATAGCAATAGCATGTTCTTCTTCTTTTTTTTTTTTTTTTTTGGAAAAACAGCAATATCGTGTTCTTAATCTCAAAGGTATAGGTATGATATATATAAAAGCGATAAGATAAAACGGTTAGGGAGATTTCGTTTTCAGGCGAGGAGGACGACCATGACTCCAGCTGTGCCTTAGTTGTCATTTTAAAATTGTTCTCTCTTTTTTTTTTCTCTGCGGCATTTTACTCATCAATATACTAAAAGAGATGAAAAGAATAATTTGTGGAAGAATTACACTATATTCTCGCGCTATATGTTTGAGGGTCCTAGATATATACACATATATATATAGAGTCGAGCTATAAGGATTGATTCTTTTTCTTTGTTGATAAGGTAGCTAGCCAAGGATCGAATCCTCACTTGCCATTGACATTCCACCCGTCCCCATCCTATATCTGTTTTCCTTTTCTCTCAACTAATTTTTTCTTTCAATGTGATATCAATCATACGTGACTGTTTGCTTTCTCTCAATAAATGGTTGGTTGAAGCTTACAAGTCTATTATTGGCGGTTGATGGATACAAGCCTATTTTCCCTAACAACTTGAGTCTAATTTTGTTTTCCTTATAGAAGATCGAGGTTAGACTACACAAAAAAGCTGATGCTGTTGGATTGTCTTAGAGTGTAATTTTTAAGAGTTCTGCTATCTTTTTCCTAAAATCTTTATTGAACATATTCTTTATAAAATCACATATTACTACCCTCACGATATTTTGGTGTTCAAAGATGAGCGCTAAAATATAAAAATTATTGATTGTTTGTCTTTTGGACAAAAAATTGTAGAGAACAGTTAATGAGATTTACTGATTTTGGTTTGAAGCAGTGGTGCAATTTCTGTGCTAGAAACCTAGCAAGTTGGAAGGCCTTGTATTTAGTAGGTGTTAGATGAAAGCCTCACCTCAAGAAGAAAAACTTATCCAATTGTTAGTGTGATGTGATCCCATTTCAATCACTAACTAGAAGAGGTCGCTGTCTGAGATTGATATTTTGGAACTTGTAGAATCAGTTGTGTGGAAGCAGAGATTAAAGGAAGAATGATCAACAAAAGATATTTCCATGTAAAGGCATCAGTTAACTGGTATATTATATATTAAGGAAATCTTTGGTATATTTGATCATAACAGAGGATGTATAAGACATGAGAATAGTTGGCTTCTATTTCAAAAATATTTTTTTCTCAGACCTCTTTTTGTCCTATTCCCCATTGTGTGATCCACTTTTCTTAGGGGGGGTTGTAAGGTATCCCATATTAATTGAAGTAGTCCTCTTTTATTTTATAAGTGCAGTAGATGTTTAACCTAAGTCCTCAGGAGTTGTAGAACTTAACAACCATTTCTCTAAAGACTTGTGGCCTACCATTAAGGTTCATGTTTCTAATTAAGATAACCTTTTTTTTTGAGTGACCCTATCCAAACTCTTTTAGTGACATCTTTATCACAATGATTCTAAAACACTTGAGGGCAGATAGTCAAGGGGATATTGATCCATTTGCCCTATTTAGCTTTGTTAAAAAAATTGCCTCCAAGAATCTAGAATTATAATTGAGTGTTGCCTTCCTAGTTTTATTTTATGAGAATAAATTAGACTTTGTAAAGAGTATGCTCTACCCTTAATAATAAATTACGCTTTTATTATACTTTTAATTTTGATTTTTTTTAAATTTTAGTGAATATTTTAACAGATATATTGTGAATTTTAAAAATATTTTATTAATAATTTTGTCTTTTTTCTTCTAGTTAATAAAATAGTGACTATTTTGAGATATTTCTTATAAAAAATTTCCCAAATAAAAAATATATTGTCGGATACAAATCCATGATACGGCTTGGTGTTGATGGGGGTTGAGAGAGACGGGCATGTGAATGTCACATTCCGACTGAAAATTAAGCTTTTGTCCCGCTGAATGTCCTGCACCATACATACATATATATATATATATATATCAGAGACAGAGAGGACTGAAAATGATTCACGGCATCTATCTTTCTTTTTTCACATGCAGGAGGATACTAGCTAGAGCCCCCCGTTACCACACACTCTAATCCATTTTCCACTTCTTTTCTCGTGAATACCTTATCATCACACTGGTCATTTTGTAAATAAAAAGGAAACACTAGCTATAGACAACGACAGACAATATATCTAACCTTGTATATATATCGCATTCGCAGTAACTTCTAACTGGTCATGGATTGAAAACAATACTTTTATTTGTATTATCACAGCTTAGAAGTTAATTTCATGGCTGAATTTAATTTAATTTCTTGCAACCAAGTTACCTGAGTAAACAAGTTTTAGTAAATTAACAATGATCGAGCGATGAGATCACCTTGCTTAACTAATTGTGTAGGTAGCTAAGCGAGCGGTACTAGTCAAGAATTAATATTGATCACTGATCAAAGGGAATGAGTGGCTAACTAAACTTCCAATCGGTCATATTTTAACGAGAAAAGTTTGTATGAACCAAATTACTACCTTATTAACCGGTTCTCCAGCCAATTATAAAAAAAACTTCCGAAGTAATGTATTTTAACAATATAGAAGTTGGAACAAGATGAAGACAAAGAAGAAGATAAAAGTAATTAATATACGATGTAGATGAAATATACAACAAAGAAACGAGAACCAGCAATTCTCTAAAAAGGAAACAAATTATTTAAACACGGACCCAAATAAATCACGTACATCATGACACATACAAGACTCCAATTCAATCTACGAGTGAAAAAAAAAAAGAAAATATGCATACTCGCTAGCTAGCTAGCTTATAGTAGTACCACTTATATAAAAATCATAAATGTGATATAGAAAGATGAGCAGCCACCTAGCTAGCTGGTAAGTTAAATCTATATGAATCTGCAGGTCGACGAAGCTGATAAACTATTATATAGATTAACCCATGAATATTCCTCCAACAAGCAGTAATCCAAGAGCAGCACCAACTGATGATCCAGCAGTAGCTCTAATTCTACTTGATGCAGCTTTTTCACCAGTGGGCTCCATACCCGGTGACATTCCCATTGGTGACATTCCCATTGGAGACATTCCCATTGGAGACATTCCCATAGGTGACATTCCGGCAGGTGAAGGTGGAGAAGACATCATCATAGGACTCATTGAAGGAGGAGACATTGTCATAGGTGGTGCCATCGGGCTCATGGAGGAGGTTGGAGGTGGAGATGACATGGTGGGAGTGGTAGAAGGAGGAGGAGATGACATTGTGGGTGTGGTAGAAGGAGGAGGAGTCATCATCATCATTGGTGACATGGTAGTAGAACCCATAGGTGACATAGTTGGACTCATTTGAGCTGTTGCAACAGCGGCTGTGGTAATAACCACTAGGAGAAGAAGGAATGTGTCATGTGAGATAGACATTGTTGCGGAACTGATTGATCGACTCTCTGGCTACCTCTGTAAATTATAATTGTGGTTGTTGGTTGGGAAGAAAGACTGGGGAGAGGCGATTTACGGGAAGTCGGAAGAAATGAAGAAGGACCAGCTAGCCTTGGGGTAATGGAATGTAACGTAATTTAAGGGGCACTGTTTGTGTGAAAGGAATGGAATGGAAAGAGTGGTGGTAGTTGACACGATATATAGAGTAGAGTAGAGGGATGACTCAAGAAGATCACATCATCACGGGGCAGGAATAATTCTGGCTCATCGTATCGTATCGTATCGTATATATTGGCGTTCATAATTTTGAAAAGAATCGAATTTTTCATCATCAACAATAATAATATGGATGCTCTTAGCCCTCAAGGGTGGATAGATAGTACGTACAGGATCTTTTTTGTGGTGCGCCCGTTTCTAAGGTTCATAGTTTGACACGTGACTTGATTTAGGTAGGAGCAGTTTGGTCGGGGGTTGTGTTGTGTTGTGAAAAAACGCGTTTGTTCTGACCTACAAAAAAGAGTAAGTGACTAATATGGGCCTGAACTTACTACTAGTTTGGGCTTTGTAAATTTTGTACCGGACTAATAGGCTGTTTGGCCCAATCTCCTCCGTGTCTCAAATCATCATCCATGTGCTGTGCAAATCAGGATGATTCCTTCCTCACCGAATCCAATTAATTCATCCATACGATGTAAAAAACTCGCGCATAGTAGAAATTCAACATCACAAAATACAAAGTATGCATAACTTATAAAAAAGCTACTGTCGTTCCCATACCCAAGTTCTATCCCTAGTGAAGTGTATCTCCGATGTTGAACCTCACCTCTGTTTTTGAATTGTGAACCCGCAGCCGCTACTCTAGAGTGCGTACAGGGTAATCCAACCAATGACGGACATCTCGCCTGCAATACATACCAATCGGGTAAATCACACAGAGAATAACCCCTCTGTAGCAGGCTCACCAAAGCAAGTAAGGTTGGAGAATAAGACCTTGGAACCATCCTTCTCGCCACTTCGTCCTCCACCAGGATAATAGGAGAGTAAACCAATTCCTCTGAACCTCACCTCCGTTGTCATCTCTTTACTCTATCTCGTTGCATTATGCTCAACCGTCGCCTCTCACTCGGTATATCTCATTTCTTTTGTGACCGGAATTTCTTGTTTCCTCCAGCCCCCGGTATCGATCAATACGATTTGGTATACATGGGAGGGTCTATCTAGTTGGAGATTCCTTTAGGATTTGTGGTGACGACGTCTTTTCTCCACAGAGACTGGTATTGTCCTAGTTGTATGTTTCACGAGATCGACGGAAGTGGGTCTATAGCTTAACTGCATTGATTACATCTCCAATGCACGGGTCAAACCAATACCCACAGAAATTACACTAAAATCTCGTGCATATTACTGGTGGGGTCTTCCTTTTTAATGTAGAGCGATTCTCTCTGCACTTATCTTCTCTATGCCTAAGGATGAACAACTCTCCTTGTCTTCTAAATGGTCATACCCTGGTAAATTTTCAATGTTTTTACAGGGCCATATATGGGGGTCTTGCCTCCCCCCCCTACCCCCCCCCCCCCCCCCCCCCCCCCCCCCCCCCCACTCACACCTGAACGGAGATACGTTTTGGTGTTTCTCCATCCTTCATTTTCTGCACACGACAAACCTTGCACGTGGTCATCAGTACAACCAGCAACATCCTAAGGTCCATGTGATGCTCCTCTGCAAGGATCGAATACAGAAGGATTTGTGGGCACGATGGTGGCTAACTTAGCAACATCTCCTGCGTTTCGGTTTTCTGCCCAGATCTCAAGTAGATACATCTTCTGAATCATACCAGTGAGAGTATGGTGGATGATCGATTGATTAAAGGTAGAGTTCATCTACATGTATGAGTGAATGGAGCCGACTCGACCCTTACGGACGGATGTTCATCTCCACGCGCGGGTAAAGAGATTGTTCCGATCCAAGAGGACATGGTTGAGATAGGAAATGGAAAACACCTTCTATAGAGTCTGCTTGGTCAAGCCAAAAGTCAATGCCGGACCTCTCTGCTGACCGATGGTGTGACACTATTTTCGAAGTGTAGAATGCCAATGAACACATTCTCCCAGTGGAACAAGTGGCCAATTCTGGCCTTGCAACTTGGATAGCATTCTAGGACCTTAGATGTCATGATTCAACATACATGATGAATTACTACTACATTTATAGCCTGGGACCCACTGAATCATGAGGGTGTAAAATGGAATTGTGATATTGTGCAATCTATAGTTCACACAGTTATTACTATCCATCTATGTTCATAAGAATTTACGAACTCACTTTTCCCGCGGTAGTTGGCATTCTAGGGGAGTATTGTTGGTAAACGAGTTAAGTGCTTGCTTGAACAATGTTAGTGCGGCAGCTTGATGTTGGGGTTAAAACCTAATTCGGCAAGTGTACCGGTCTTTGTAACAAGTTTTCCTAGAAAATATTCCCTAGGTTATCGAACCAAGGAGGAAATGTCTAGTTTAATCTCAATCTAAAACAACTACTAAATTAATGAAAACAGAAAACAGGAAATTGGAGGGTTTAATTGATGAATTTGTAATTCTAAAATAAAATAAAATAAAATAAACAATAATAAGAATAATGACGGTAAAAAGGAAAGTGTTGGTCTTTTATAATTATGGGAGAAATCTCGGTTTACTACTCCTCTTAGATCCTTGGTTCCCTTCTCAATGTGTTTACCAAATTCTAGATTAAAACCCAAGATCAGATTATTTCACATTTGGTCTTTCGCTCGGTAAAATCTAATTAACAATTATCAAACCCTAACTCTCGTTATGAATTTCCTAATTGTTAACAGCTTTAAGCATGATCTAGTTAGATAATCAGTTAATATTTTAGAGGAATTGCCGTCTCCAAATTAACTGCTTTTGTTCCTGTAGTCTATTGAATGCCGCAGTTCTCACTTGTAAGAAAACAAACTAGTAAACTCTAATAATTGGCCAGACCTTCAGAGAATAAATATAAACAAAGAACAAAACTTTAATCTGATTAAAACTGGTAAATTCACAAAGATAAGTGGAACCTCGAATTCAGGTTACATAGCAAACTGGAATTTAAAAGTACTACTCAGCCATAGATATGACAACAATGCACAAATCTATAGAAAATAGTATTAGAGAAGTATAACAAGAAGAAACTCTGACTGGATTCTCCGTGGTGAAGTCTCTGTCTCAAATTTTCAATCTGCTCTGCTCAAACTCCCATTGAGGATGTCAAAAACTGCTAACTTCTCTAGTTAAAAATAATAGCAACCAACCTAATATGTCAAAACCCTAGCCTCTCTACTAAATAATGGGCGGTGCTCTCTTTCTTATTATTTTTTTAATCTTTTATTTTTTATCAAAAGAAATCCCGACCCTTCTCTGGTATTGGTCCGGGTTTGTAAACAAGTACACAAACCGGGACCATGTCTAAGAGTATCCAGTGAGTTTTATGATAGGCTGGTCCAGGTTTGTAAACAAGTATACAAACCTAGACCATGTCTAAAAGTATCCAGTGAGTTTCTCGAAAGGATGGTCCGGGTTTACAAACAAGTACATAAACCTGGACCATGTCTGAAAATAGGCAGAAACTTGATCGAAGAGCTGGTCCCAGTTTGCATCCAGGACCAAAACCCGGACCAGTTGTAGACTTGAACTTTTTCCCTCAAAATTCATCATTCGACTCTCGGTTTGACTTCCATTGGTTGACTCAAGCTCTACAGTTTTCGTTTGAGCATATTCTTGAGCGTTTTACCTTGAAAACACATCAAACCACTCATAGAAGACAAATATAACAATAAAACGTAAATTGGACAATTAGGAGGGAATTTAAAGTCAAAACATAGATAATTTAGCATGAATTAGCCTCGTAAACCTAGGCAAATTCTCAACTTATCACTTGGGCAACTCCCGGAATCCACGGGGTTACCGAAAGCAATGAATAGTTGTTAGGTTGACTACAATGAGAGGGGGAACCTCTGGTAGTCAACATACGACCCATTTCCCCTTGTGCTTGTGTTCCTCCTTTTCCTTATTTTAACGCTTGGTATATAAAAATTTGGTCAGTCTTTTCATGTTTGTTTGCAGTTTTATGTTTCTGTGGTCCAGATGCGAAGCCTTTAGGGCTTGATTGGGTTAGGTTGGTTACGTCTCAAGATGTACTACTACCCGTATAGGATACAGATTCATAATTTGTTTACCTCTTTAGACTTTCCATCCCTCTTTAGACTTTCGCTACTACTGTTTTAATAGTGGCATAATAGCTACCATGATTGAATTAGCCACATCTTACAGTAGCTATTCCGTAATTTAGCTACCAACATTGGTAGCTAAATTGTTCTTACAAAAAGAACCAAGATGAAATAAAAAATAGCTACTACTAATGGTAGCAGTCTTGTCAGGCGATAGCGATTTGACTACTATTTAAAAAATCTAGCTACCATTGTTGTTGTTGTAGCAAAATAGACACCACTATGTTAGTACCATTAAAAATCAGTAGCAATTTTTGAAAGTAGCTACCAATATATGTGTGGTAGCAAATCATTGGTAGCTAAATCTGTTTTTTCTTGTAGTGTCTAACTAAGCTCCATCTCGTTTGGGGGAGAGTTTGGTCCAAATTATCGCCTTCGTGGCACCCTTGATGTCCGCGATGATGAGGGAGGGATCCCTGGATTGGCCAGTCATGGCCCGCTTGCACCTTTCAGTCCAGATGAAGTAGACGACATTTACAATGACTAACCGTCTGACCAATGTTTTCAGGATCGTGATCCTATCGTAGGATCGTAATGGACCCCTAGGATCGGATCGTGGGATCGAATCGTAGGATCGAACGATCCTACAAATTTTGATAAATATAATTCCGCAGTTCATGTAATTTTGCATATTATGAAACTTCAATGAGAAAAAGCATGAGCCAACCTAATAAGCATATAAAATTTTACAACAAATAAACCATGAGCAAAGATAACATATAGTTTCGTCATTTTAAGTAATCGATAAGTAAGATAATACTCTTACAACATCAAAATATTAACATGTGAAATCACAAATCCCATCATTAGTTCTTAAACAAAAAATGTTAGATCTGATAAATATCAATCAGCTGGGACTGTCAAACATGCTTCAACATCCATGTTTTTGCCAACGAGATGATGTTATAGCCTATAAATACCCCCTACACACAATGTTCCAGCACATGTACATGCACTTTAATTTTTCAGTAGCACGATCAACCTCAATACCTTGTTCTCATCCTGGATCTGATCTATTACTAAGAGCAATTTTCCTTCTACCTACAACACAACCTCTAGGTACAACTCCAACCACAATTTGACATTGCTGCTTGCCAGCTTCAAAACTTAAAAGTACCACAACATGCTCTATACTAGAAGATAATAAAAACAAATTAAGTAATTATTATCTAACCACTAGCTTTATGAGATTTCAAATAAGCATTTCAATCCAGTATTTTGTCACTACGATTGACAGACACTGTTGTAACGCTAGTGTCTTTGCATCATGATAGTCAAAAGAAAAAACTAAACCATTAAATTGTAGCAGTAACACTAAATTATAATGAGATAGTAGCCAAATTGATTTTGGTTAATTATGCCACTGTAATATGCTAGATATTGATTAACATTTAGTTTGATAAAAATAGTGGTTAAAAAGAAACCAATTGTTCGCTGTTTTGCTGTTGTTTACTGCTGCTTTCTGGTTGAATGAAGAGGAAGATTGAAGCTGATGTGCTGCTGTTTGATTTGTTTGGATTAAAGTTGTGTTGTTGTTCTCTTTGCTACTTGAACGAAGAGGATTGAAGCCGATGTGCTGGTAAAATGAAGAGGATTGAAGTTGATGTTCACTTTGGTGGTTGAATGAAGAGGATTAAAGCTGCTGCGGTTGAATGAAGATGAAGATTGAAAAAGTTAGGGTTATAATTTAGGAAATACGAGTTAAGTCATTAGGTAAGGATGTGAGGTGATATCAGTGAATAAGATAAAACTCATTTTATGTTTTTTTTTTATATTTTTGTATGTTGTAAAATGTAAGATGGTGGGATCATTGTAGGATCGCGATTCTGAATGATCCTACCGATCCCACCCGATCCTACCACGATCCTACCAAATTTCGAGTCTACCACCGATCCGGATCGCAATTATAAGGTAGGATCGTAGGATCATACGATCCTATGATCCGGATCGCGATTCTATGAACAATGCGTCTGACAAAGTCCTTTGGTCTTTTCCTTCTATAATAATGGGAGAGCCAGTGGGAGCAACTTCGAAGGCTTAGCATATTGGTGTTGATTCCCAGCCAATCACACGTAGTCCATCAAATCCTGTGAGCAAACCTGCAAAGAAAGAAAAGGTGTCTAGTAGTATCCAGAGTCTGCTCACAGAGCCAACATCGGTTAGCAAGGCTAATGCCCTAGGATTGCAATTTATCACTTGTTTTAAGTCTATCTGAAATACCCGCGAATTTGGACATAGGACTAAAATTAATATATAGTCGGAGTGAGTATAATATTATGATATAGCTAGGCGGCAATGATATTAATAGAGGCCTAGAGAAACTACATAACCCTTTTTATTCTCCTAAAATAATTACAAGAATTCAATCCTTTTCTTTACATCAATATTATATGTATATAACTTTAATTATTATTCCCAACTCAATGACGTTATTATGTTCTTCTAGTCTTGAGAGTTTAAATCAGATTTTGCTACCTATAATAAATGAGTATTATTATTATTATTTATTATTATTATTTATTATTATTGATACATCCAAGAGCACAAGTTGAATTTTACTTCTTCCTAAAATAGCTTTCTCCTTCCTAAATTATATTAAATATCCAATATGTTTCCACTCTTCACGATCTCCACTCATCCTTATCCATTCATTAAGTAATTATTTATTTAATTTGAAATCATCTGTAACGCCCCTATTTACAATAAATACAGCGGAATAAAAATCTCTACTGGCGTTACAGACCATCGGGTTCCAAACACCCGGCACCAAACCTCACCAATTACAACTTATAAAATTACAAAAGCTACGGTCTGAACTCGAGAAAAACAACATAACATAACTACTAGTAAAATAGAATAACTCTCCACAATTCCTAATTCCCATCCCAATCACTCATGCTCTTCGTGGCCACCTGTATAAACAATTTATACCTGCAAGATGAAACCAAGCAGCCCACCCCGGGAGGGGTGAGTCATTTCCCTGGAATGGAACTGGTACAATTCTCCAAAGCAATCTTTAAAACATAACTCTTCAAAATAAACAGTAACTTGAAATTAAACTCTTGAAAGTAAAACAGGGAAACAAGGCACTTTAAAATCACCAAGCCAAAGATAACTAGTTAAGGATAAAGATAAATAATAGAAAGGTAAAGTTAGTGAAAAAAACCACACCATGTGTTAGTGAACATCCAATGCCTTAGTTAAACCCAATTCCCGTTAGGAGTAGAAAGACTCAGATAGTCACAAAGGACTAGGAATGATAAGATAGATCCAAGAACCAATGACTCAAGAGTGGAATTATTCAACTGGGAGAGATGGCCCCCACCGCCAAGTACATGGGGATATACAGCCCCTCACTGTCTACAACGTCCCTTTTGGGACAGGGGATATACAGCCCCTCACTATCTACCACGTCCCTTTTGGGATAGGGGATATACAGCCCCTCACTATCTACTACGTCCCTTTTGGGACAGGGGATATACAGCCCCTCACTGTTACCATTGAAGACGCGCGCACGTCGAAACCTCAAGAACCAGCTCATAGATGAAACGATATCCAGAGTCAAAAGAAGAATTCCCAAAATTGACCTTCTCCACATTCCCACTAGATCACTAACTACCCAGAGCAATACCAAAACACTCAGTCCTACAGAGTGCAGAAGCGTAAACCCTAAGCAGTTAATGTCTAACGGGATAACCAAAAAGAAGGAACCAATACCCATGTAAGTTTCACATTCAAGGCTCAGTTAGTCACACAGCTGAGTTAGTCATACACACATTTCATTTTGAAATCCATTCAAGCTCAGTTAGCGTTTTCCAAACATTCCATAAAGCCCATTAGCAAAAGTATCTGAGTACGAGAAATCGTACCTGGATAACGCTGTAGCAGTTCTAGTCAACTTGCGCAAACAATCAACAGTACTCTGAAGAATATTAAAGATAATTTACTATCAATAACCTGTACCCTAAGTTAAACTTAAATAAATTCCTCTCTCTTATTTCCAAATCTCAATTATCCTATAAGCCCTCGCTTAAATGTTATGTATAACCTTTGACTTATTTTAGAAGGTTGTATAGCCCAAGGTTGTTGGATCAAGGAATGTATTTTATTAACACCTGCTAACTGTCCACTCCTATCCACTTTATTCATATTTAACCACAATCCTCACATTCAAGACTTTTGAGACCTTTATATCATAAATGTGTTTATATTATATAATTAAATCTAAGAATTTCAATAATAATCTTAAGCTCAATACCTTTATTCTTAATTTAGAATAAACACTGTATTATGACCTATGATGGACTCATCTCAGAATACTATACTATTATCTCACAATGTAAAGATTATGTATTTAAACAATATCTACTAGATAATCCACTATGATTAAGTCTTTCCCTTAACTTAATTAAGATCTACATCTTGTATATTGGAATCGTAGGGTTGTAGACGCGTTTTAGTAAAACTTAATTGAACTGCTAAACTCAATTATCTCATCTTTAGTTCAGAATGACTTTTAATTACAACCATCTAATAAACTTGTCATAAGATGTTAAATAGCTTCTCATCCTGAATAACTATACTATAGTTAACTTAGTTTTAACGAATTAATCCTACATTTAGTATTCACAAGGTATATTATATGTTTTATTATTACCTATACAATAAGGTGTTTAGTATAACCTTTATGTATCCTTACTTACATTTAATTTCCTAAATGTTTTATTTTTACACACATTCCCCCCATAGTCTATGTACAATCCTTTTATACTAAACTTCAATAAACTTAAGTCTTAAATACGTTTTAAATTGTTTTACAACCCTAAGGTTTCAAAGGAATAACTTAATAAATTAATTCCCTTTATTATGTTTTAGGATAAGCATTACATATTAACATAAGGTAAAATTTATCTAAGAGTTAAACTCTGATTCTTAAGTGAAATTGTTAATTATGTAATAAGATAATATATTCTGAAAAATCCCCATACCTTATATTCAAATGATATATTAATATTTTCAATGTTGTAAAGTAGTTCAATATGATCTCTTATATAACCTAGTTTCATCTAACTAAAGGTTTTAAGGTTTTAAGTATCTGATTCCTATTTACAAACCTTTCATAAGTTCTAACTACTGAATACATCACTTAATTATAAACTTACATCCTAAGTATTGGTAATTAATGTTATAATCATATTTCATATGGCTTAAATAATCCTAAGAACTCAAGGACTATTATTCAGATTAACTCCCTAGTCATATTTAACATAGTTTATATCTTAATCCCTTTTAATTATTTTACATTAAGACATTGAGTTATTATTCAATATTATAAATGTTATGAAATGATTAAATCTAGACTTATTAATCCACTTCTCATTTAGATGTAGAACTATTTCATTTATTTTATTATTAATTATATATTAAGATATATTGGTGTAACATTTTATGTAACCAAATTACAAACTCTCCTAAATTAATTTCTTAACCCAATTATATATCTACATTGTGGTCAATGACTAATAATATACATGTGTTTTAATATGGTTTATATATAAACCTTGGAAATTCAAAGGTAACTCTTTAAGCCTAATACATAACTATAATTTAATACCACCTCATATAATATTCTTCTATTAGTATTATGTAGAGGTTTAGTTTAACTTATTAATTCCTTCGTATTATATTTCCTATAAGGTATTTAATTTCTTTTATTTATGTTTAATGTGTATATATTTATATATACTAGGATTTGTTCAAAACATTATTTATGTAGTTTTATTGTATTTAATTACTCTATTAACTTTTACACATATTAACATCTGATATATGGTTTATAAATAAAGTATTTCCCCAAGCTTCAATTAAGTATATTAACTTCCACATTATATAAAAATAAAAAATGTAGACTAGTTTAATTCCTTGATTTAATATATGTTTCTATTTTACTACTCTCTAATAAGTATATATATATTATTATATATATATATATATATATATATATATATATATATATATATATATGTAAACAATTTTTACTTCACTTAAAAGGTAATACCCAAAATATTTTAACATACTGGTATAAAATGTTAATTTAGGTTTTCTTATTTTCCCCAACCTGAAAAGCTTATTAACAAACCATACTTTAATTTTTGTTACATTAAAAACCATATATTATAAGTTATTCTTATGAAAATTTCATAACATAATTTTTAAACCCATTTACCCTTGTCCAAAATTTCCAAATTAATATATAATAACTATAACATTTTAGACATATTATAAAATTTTTATTTCATAAAATATCTTTTCAATTTATCCAGATAATTCCATAATACTTAAAACTGCAAAAATTATAACTTACGTTTAAAACTTAAAAACCCTTATTAATTTATATCAAATAAACTAGATTTTATAAGGAATCTATGGTTAAAATTTCGTGCCAAATAATTCGGGAAGGCATTTAAATAAATTCAACAAGTTAGGGTTTATTTCTGAAATTAATATAAAAACCTAAACACTTAACTTAAACGTTTTAATCTCGGCCGTCCGTTTCTTATAACTACAATCAGACGGCTGCTGAAAGCCGAGTTCTTCATCCGCCCCCAAACTCGATTCGAGTACTAAATTCACATTTTCTCTCAATCCACAGAACAAAATCAAGTGATTCTTCCTCCATTCGTTTCGAATTAAATTACGGTTCTAATGACACTGATTTCACCACTTATGATGCGGTATTCCGTAAATCGAATCTGGGTTCGAAGAGGTTAGGGTCATACCAGTTCGAATTCAGTTTGTCAATTCTCTTAATTCAACGCGTAATAGATTAAATTGGAACATGGGTTACGCCGGTACATGATTACGAATGTCAATAATGGAGCAATTGATCGGAAACTCACCGGAATTGGCAATAACGGAGGAATTCAATTCGGAATTCTGGAAATGTTCAACTTTCGAGCAGTTCACGAGGCCGACTTTGAGGATCTATAACTTGCAGTACAGATCGAGTTAGGCTATGTGTGTGGGCTTAATCGAAAGAATAAACTTAGCTCTACATATTGATAACAAGAACTCATCCTAACTCGCAACACACAAAGAAATTAAGTCGCAAGTTACGATTTATACCTGCGGTTTCTGTATGATTTTATGTGCTACAGAACCGAAACTTTAGGCAACTATATCCTCCAAACGGTTACGATCAGACTTGGGCATAAAATGAAAATTGTAGAGAGATTAGAGATCTTCAAAACAAGCTAAAGAAATCAAATTTTGGTTGAGAGACAAAGAAGTTATGATCGAACGAAAGTTACCTGAATTCGGTGAAAAGCTGGAAACTGGGTACAGGCTTCGCAAGTAGGTAACTTTAGATCGAATTTTTCGGCTGATGTATAATGAGTTCACTACTACAAAAAGGCCTAGGACAACTGTTAAAAAAGCTTTTAACAACTGTTAATAACAGTTGTATCAGAACCAGTTGTCTTAGGGGTTCACATTTTTCGACAACTGTTATTGAACAGTTGTCTAATGCGATAAAACAACTACTGTTAAAACCAGTTGTTATTAATCATTCTTAAAACCATTTTGTATACCCTTTAACAACAGTTTATAACAGTTGTAGCTTGTCATTTTTTTAAAAAAAAATACTCTTCAACAACTACTGTATACGGTTGTCTTTGGTCACGTTTCACGCTAAATATCACTTGCTTTCACCTTTCACATCTTTGTGGACAGTCGTCTTTGATGATCATTACTAAAATTAAGTTTTGGATACATATTATTATACAATTTATACCCGACAAATACTTGAATAATGCAACTCAACAAACCCATTCTCCAACAAGTTTCTCAATATTGACACCATAACATTTAGATACACAATGAGGTTATACAATATAATCCAACCTAGAACGTACATTTCTAAAATCGGTATATTTACACTATATAAAGAGTAACAAGATCAAAAAATATGACCTAAAAACAAACAATTTTCAAGAGTAAGCTCTTATCCTTCATCATCTGCCTTTCCCTTTTCTTCTTGGAGATTAACGAGAAGCAAACAATCACTGCAGCTGTATAGCAATTAATCATATTAGATTCTTTATCAAGCAGTTTTAGACAATTTAAAAGTTTATTTCATTCATTTCTTACATATTAACCAATGAACTGATGTTCATTTCAGTTTCGGTAGCTGTGAAGTCTCAAACCATTCTACAAATCTGCATTCTTAGGACAAGAAATATAGGAGGAATTTAATTAGAAGCATAAATAAGATAGAAAACAAGAAACATTGAATAGCGAAAGGGGAAGTGTAAGTCTAGTTTGACCCCAACCATGAGATATATATTGAATACGTATCTAACTCCAGCCAAGAGATATATATGCATATGCATCTATGAAAGGGTAATGAAAAATTGGAAAATAATGAGAGGTCTACCGTATAGGGATACCAAAGAAATGTTAAAATACCATTATATGTCCAGTTGAAGAAACAATAGCAATCTTTCTAACTAGCATCAGCTATAAATATTGCAGTAACAGAATCTTGATTTGCATAAAACATGCCCACAAGATCCCACGAGATCTGTGATATAGCTGACTCAAGAACTCACTTGTTAGTTTCTGACTACACCCACATAGGCAGTATTAACACACTAGGACAAACCATTGCACTGCTAGTAACCTCATTCTGGGCATCAAAGTTGGGCAAAATCTATGAACGCAAGTTCGCACAAAAAATAAATCACTTTTGAATATAAGTATATGGCTTCATGTATGATAAACAAATATCTATATTGCAGTCACAACAACATTTATTGAGGTTCAAAGAATGCAAACTTACGGTTCAAGACAATGCCGGAAGCATTTGTTCCATATACCAATCATCAAAAAATGATTGAAGTTGGGTGTTGACTGACGAGTAGATCTATTCCTTGCATGTCAAGAAAGTAGTAATGAGTACTTATTCAACCATGATGGTACCCGTGTTAGACTTGTACATTTGACAATATATCTGGAAAAATAGATTTGCCCAGAAAGTTCCATGAAGTATTTAAGGTATGCAGTCCGGATAAAGTCAAGGAACCAAGAGAAAATGACTAAAAGATTAATAATCCATTAGTTTCCAAAGACACGACAAGTTCAACTTTATAAGAGCAAGGATGCACAACAACTTATCTGCTTCAAATTTATTCAGTAATCCGTCCTTACATGATTTAATTTTCCAGTAGATAATAGTGAGAAGCTCAAGGTATGGCAAGGCAATAAATGCCGAGCCATTATTTGTCGAGCTCATTATTACCAACAACAATATTCCTTTTGACATGAGCGAATACAAATACCACAAAATTCAACAAAAAATGAAAAAAAAAATAGGGACACAAACTTTCAGCAAGCTTCAACCATACTGGCGAAGTACTACTCACAGTAAACACAAATGACAACACCCCCAATTAAATTCAAACACAGATAAGACAAGCATAAACCAAAGATATCAGAACCATTGACTAACCTCTAACCTCATAATCTCATTCACTATCTACTTTGTTGCCTCAGTTTAATAACTATAATCATCCATAGACAATAATATCTCACTTCATTGTCAAAGAGAGAAAATAGATGACACATACACTTCAGCCAAGCCCACCTTACGGGTAAGCTGTAAAGAGTTTACAATTTGCAACAAAACACACTCCAATCCACCACCATTACTAGGCCTCACACCTTCATGGATAGCCAACAATATTAAACCCAATTCTAGGTTTTCAGAAAAAAAAATGGTAAGGCTGCTCGTGAAGGAAGCATGACCTACGCATAATACCAAATTGAAACAATTGTTTCTTTTTCAGGAAGAAAGAGCGGCAAACATTAGTGTAAAGTAAGGAAATAGGAATAGCCATGAGAACTTCAAATTTGGTTTCATTACTAGAGATCAACTAACCTCAAATCAGATGTATGTCCTTGACTCCAACCAGCAAGGAGATGTTAGCAAATCTCATCATTATGTTCGAAATTGAAGAATGAGATGGAGTCTTTACTGCGCACTGACAATAGATTTGCAAGGCGTTCCAACAAAGAGTGAGATTTTTCTTTCTGAAAGCACAAAACAACGCAATTTAGGTTAAGAATTTTTTTTACAGCAATCGAAATCAGGTCCCCAAAACTCCTCTGAGCTAGAAATTAAAAATGATTCCTGCAGTGTGTTTGTAGTAGAGGAACGAGATGGAGTCGCAAGTTTCCAATTGTAAGTAGATTGAAGCGAATTTTTCGGAAGCGGGCATAAGTAAGAGAACACAAGGATTACAAGTTAGGGTTAGGATATAGAGAAGATGAAAGAATTGAAGTTTACCTATTGCAGTCGGAAGAAGAACATGGACAATCTAGTCGCAAGGAGTAGTAGATTTGGAAACAACATCAGATTTGGAAGGAGCTGCAAGCAGTTTCTGAGAGCGACGTCAACGGAGCAGAAGCTTCGTGTTCGGTTCGACAAAACAATCGGGGAAATTAGATTATAATGGAGATTATGTATCTCACAATTAAAATAGATTTATGTATACTTAGTACTACTAAAATGCTTCTACGAAGATTTGAACAGACGACCTATTGGTATGGTGAGCGCTCTCCGCCTTTTTTCAGTGAACAGAGGAGGTTATAACAACTAAAATGTTATAACAGTTGTCTAATAGTCTATTTTCCACCTTATTCACACACTTGTCCCAATTACAACTGCTTCAAATAACAGTTGTCATTTACTAGTAGTTAAAACGAAAATTTGTAGTAGTGATATGTAAGGTTGATGAGTTGTGTTCATCATTACCTTCGTTTGGTTGTCATTATTGATCTTGTCTGGACTTTTGTCCGTTTACGGGTATGGCCCCCAAGAGTCTATGCATTCTCTGACATTTTCTATAGTGCATTAGTATGATTTTATATTTAAATCCCGTATGTATGGGTGAAGGTGATCTACCATCTTGTTCGTTGCCGATATTATCTCATGGCTTGTTTAAACTGTCATGTCGACCATAAGGCCTATGAATTTTGGTTCATATATGTGTGTAACACACCTCCAGTTTTTCCTTGTCTTTTCTGATTAACTTACTGTCTGTATATATCTACGGTTATTCCTTAGTGCATGATGCACTTGTCCCTTACACGCGAGACGTTCTGGTTTATGTATTCATTGATAAGCCGCGTTATGCCACTGCTCCAAATTATCTTGTTTCTAAGTAATTGTCAGTTGCAGCATTGCTTGGTATTTCTTCATTGTTATTTTATTACTGTACATCGGCTGCCCATAATATTGTAAGGTTTGCCCTGCTTGTAATGCTCAAGTGTATGACATGCATCTTCCAGTATCCTTTTTGAGTAAATATACTCTGTGGTTTTCCTCTACGTGGCATATACTGTAATACTGTTCGCCTTACATGTGGGGTACCTTCATGATATATTACTACTTACCTAATAGATTTACTTATATATTCTCCTTTGGTAGTGGTTGCGTCCTGGTAGTGGGTTCATCATCTTGTCGATGTTGCTGGTGCATTCTCTGGTTCAGTTGTTGTAGCTGTAAGTTTGGAGTATTCTTCCTCGTCTTGAGTTTGTCTTCTATTTATCGCCTCTTGTAGTTGTAATCGTCGCGTTCGAGTCTTGTATCAATACTGGGGCATATTAAAATTCCTCTCTTTGATCTTCAGGTCATCATTTTGTGATTCTGGTATTTGAGTTTACTGTCACCATATTCGGTTTTTATTTTTCGATGTAGAGTATGAGCTACGGTCGAGCCGTGCATCTTGTATATAATATAGAAAAAATTCCTGTTTTTTATTGATTCACCAATTGTCGGTACTTACACGATCTCTATTGTCTGTTCCTCAGGTATACCACAGTAGGGTTCACGTTAGGGTTTCTAACAAGGTATAGTTTTCTTGCAATTCCACATGTTCTTGTGGTTCATGAATCAACTCATGTGAGTATTAGTATAATGTTTCTACTCTTTATATTCTACCACGCTTACAGGTAGGTTCCTGTTTAATATACTGGGTTTGAATTCATAAAGAAAGACATGAAAGTCGATCTTTCCCTTCAGATGGCAAAATGGCCATAACTTAGAATGTAGCTTGAGAATACTCTCATTATAGGTAAATGTCTCTTGATCTCATATTTAACTTATTAACATAACTCATGGTATAATAACAGTTAGTATTTCCCTCACAGTCGACTTATTTTTCCGACATACGCGGAGTCGTTTTAGCTATTTAATCTCTTCAGGATAACCTGGACAACCTAACTCTTAACTTATACCATCCACATTTCATACCTTATTAGTCAAATTTTTATATTAAAATTAAGAATAAATACCTACTTATCACAGAAATATGGTGACCACTTGTAGGGAGTCTCAGGAATCATCCAACCCTGACGGGGTCAGCATCAGTGTTGAACTATCCTTCCACACCATTTTGTGTTTGGTTTTCCCTTGATCTGACCAGGATCAAGTTCGACCACCCACGCCAAATATCAAACAACCACATAATTATCATTTTCCAAATTTATCTTATCAAAACATTATGACATGGCGGTATTATATTTGTCCCTTGACTGTTATACAACTAATCCAATATCTGTTATAACCTATACTCGAATCTAGTGCATTCCTTAATCCCCGGAACTAAGTTCCTTTGATCGAATCATTTAGCGGGGAAGCCAGTTTTTCCTCTTGGCATAAAAGATAAGTTCTTATTAAAACATCTAGACATTTACTGCATAATGAATATTTCTCAATCATTTTAACTCTTAAACCCATAGTACAAGTTATGAATTCATTTATGGACTTGGATACCTTAGAATACACTCTTCTCTTTAAAAGGCTTTTCTAGTATTTAACTTATCAGGGCTTGATTATTGCCTACACTTTGGTTATCATTACTTGGAACAAAAGACAATCATAGTTATCACTAAAGTTGGGATAAGACTCCAAGGAAAAGTTTTTAACTCGTTCAACAATTACGGTCTCATAAGTATTATTCCCTCAGCCTTAAAACTTGGCTTTTTATTGTTCCATTTAAACTCCATGAATCAGGTGGATCATATATTCGACCTAGGTTAAATATCCTTCAATATAGTACCATTTCAAACGAAGGGTTTCCAGTTTGAATCATACGGTTTGGTGACAAGACAATCAAAGCTCATTGTTTGTTTCTATCTCTTAGAAATGTAGTTAATCCACAAACTCAATGGCTTCCATAAATAGGTCGATTAGGAGTAATAAATAGAGGATTTAAAATCATAGAGATTGGTATATAACATTAGGAAAGTTCATGTGTAAAACACTTGTTTCAAGCCAAGGAGTATGTTTTTCCTACCTTTAAGTTTAACTTCCACTTACTTTTAGTGTATATATATGAATTCAAACTCTTAATAACTTACATTACTTCCATTGCTAGTGTCAAGGAGAGTTATTTGTTACCATGTTCACATTAAAATTTATATTACATTGGTATGGTGTCACTGTTATTCGTCGTCAGCTTCCTGTGTGAATGACAGTTGACGTCGTACGGTCTTCAACAAACCTTTTCGACAATTTAGGTAGTCTTAAGTAATTTTTGTTAATTTATATATTCCTTTTTCAACACCCCAACCGCTAATCCTTCCATTATCCTCTAATCATTCCCATAATTACCTTACTCGCAGCGGAATACTTACTTACTCCCGGCGGGTGATACAACGCCGTTAGTCATCCAAGACTAACAAGGCTACTACTACTTACAGTAACGGTCTGACGATTAGAATAAACCAAATACATAATAAGTTACCTTACAACGCCAAATACTTACTTACACTTTGATTACCGAGTATCCAAAATATGTGAATTACATTCCAAGACTATCCCAAAAAAAGTAAGAGTTTATACTTCTACTCTTTCTATCCAACCATGATTCAATATCCAAAAAGGTGTACCACATGGTACACCGGCTACTCAAAAAGGCCTTAGCCGTGTACAACTCGGTACACCATCCCAGTCTACTAACTACCCCAAAAAGAATTCGTCCCGGTCCTTACTCGACCCTCACGCCTTGCGGGTACCTGTAGAATAAAAACATTCCCCCTAGGGGGTCAGCTTACGCTGAATATGATAACCGCATACCCCGCGTACTAGCGAGGGTACGCCAACTATTTGGTCGAATACATGCGGTTCGTTTCATTCATACATACATACATACATGCTTTATACAATACAATTCAATACATTCACTTCACAAGGCATACATACATTCAGTTCATACAAGGAAGACATTACAAGTCAACCGTTCATACTTACCAGATACTCGCCGCAATACGAAGATACACTTCTCCAATTCATGCAAGGTCTTGTTAGCTTCATTACACACCCGGGTTAATCGGGTGTTCAATACTCTTTTACTCAAGGTCAATGACTTACAATAGTCAAGACCGATACACATACAATACTTACTTCTTACTTACTTTACTCAAGTCAAGTCGGTATGACCTCCAGGCAGGGATTACTACATCCCACCACTGGGCTTTAGGGTGGCCCACTAATCCAGGATGCTACCCATTCAAGGGATTTGGTCCATGGAAAAGATTACAGCCAGGATTCGGATCCAACCTCTTGTGTTTCCTTATCCTCACGCGTGGCCGAAACTATATCGGACTTCTACTCATTCCATATACTCATTACTCATGTTAAGTTAGATTGTTAGGAAGTAGAAGTTAGTACTTCCTTTCCATACATCAATACAATACACAAGTACACACTTACACATACTCTTCATTCCTATTCATACATTTCATGAATTATACAAACTAAATGTTCAAGAAGATACACAAGAACAAAATAGTTCAAATACAATTAAGTGCAATATAAGTCCGATTCGTGCATTTATCTTATTGGTGATCACATAAGCACACAAATCGGGGTAACCAAGTTAGGATACAGGGCATGAAGAAATCATACCGTTCACCGTCATATTCGTACTACCGGTTCCTTTGGAGCTCAACTATTTGATTCCTATACATACGTGAAGTTGTATGATCAATGATCTAGTATTGATCCAACTTATTCCTTCATTAATACTCTTAATGTATACTTACTTATTCCTTTAAATTTATACTTGGTTATAAAACCATTCCTTTCCTTATTACTTCTGAAACTTGCTTCCTTACTCATTTACTTACTTTCTTACCATTACTACTTCATTTATAGTGTACTACTACATATATATGCATATATGTATATATGCACATATATATATATATATGTACATATGATTACTATAATCATTTAATAAAAATATTTTTTTTTTTACTCGACCGACCTTACCCAGGGTAGGACCCAAGGTCGGTCGAAGTCAGTAAGTTTCGATCTGGCAAAATTCCAGGCTCGACCGACCTTGCAAGTCCGGTCCCAAGGTCGGTCCATTCCAGTGGGTTACTTACGTGAAAATTTCAGGCCTGACCGACCTTGCAAGTCCGGTCCCAAGGTCGGTCCATTCCAGTGTGTTCTGGGTTCGAGTTTCTGGACTCGACCGACCTTGCCCAAGTTCGGTCCCAAGGTCGGTCCATTCCAGTGGGCTTCTAGCCTTCGAAATTTAGGACTCGACCGACATTGCAAGTTCGGTCCCCAAGGTCGGTCGAAGTCAGAAGACTTCCCGTCTTTGTATTTTAAGGCTCGACCGACCTTGCGGGTTCGGTCCCAAGGTCGGTCCGGCCCAGTACTTCAGTTTTAAAACCTGTTTCTTAGTGTTTTACTTTCCCATTGCTTCCCCAATCTTTACCAATACTTCCCTACATGTTTACCACTCATTTAGATGCTCTAAATCACATTAATTCATCCACCAAACCTACTATTCGATTTCTACTCAACTTACACAATTTTTCTTCAGTTCTTCCCAACACTTATACTAGTTTTCATTTCACTAATGCTACAGATTTTTGTTTACCCTTTCATGCTACAGATTTTCACTCCCACTTCTATCCTCCATTACTTCCTCAACTAATGCCACTCTTAGCACTCAAAATACATTACTTTCATCCTATTCCATCACATTACTTAAATCTTCTTCAAATCTGTTTCAAGACACTAGTTTTCATTTTAACTCTCCAAATACACCTAGTATTTGTCTAGGTCATTACCTCTCCTTACACACACTAAGTCCTCAATTTCTAGACCAATTTGGACATAGTCTCCCCTATATTTTTAGCTTTGCCCACACATTGTTTCAGCTCACAAATGCTTATTCTCACAACCTGTTTATCCAATACATTATACACACATTTCAACTCCACTACAACACCATAAAATTCCAGCACATATACACATACTACCCATGGTTTTCCCAAGCTTTTAAACATCATTTAAAAACTTCAAACTGTTACAAATCATTCCTCATTATACTACAACATACTTACTACTTATTACTCAATACATTACTCATTTTACTACTAAAAACTGTTACAATACTATATACAAAACTAGCTCAAGGTAAGAGCATTTACCTTGTCTTGCTAGTTTTTCTTTCTTTCCTTCCTTCTCTTCCTTTCCTCTTTCTTCTTCTTGTTCTCGATTTTGTTCAAGAAGTGGCAATGCTACAGCAAGCCATACATGCCTTTACTAGTTTAGCACCTTAATCTTAACTAACCCTAGAATTTAGATGTTTTAGGGTTTATGAAAGAGTGTTACCTTCCAACCAATGGATGAAGTTCTTGACTAGCAAGAGAGCAAGATTCCTAGCCCAAAAAGAAGCCAAAATCGGCTGGAGCAAGAAGAACCAATAGTTCAAAATCTGAAAATTCTTATAATGCAAACAAGGGCTAGAAATGATGGATTTTCGAACTTCTTTTTACCTCAAAGTAACAAGGAGGTGAAGGTGCTTCTAATGGTGGACTCAAGTCTTCAAATGGCCTCTACCCATAAAAACGAAAATGAGGTTTTTGGATTTTTGTAAAGATGAAAGTGTTCTCCTTTGCAAGGGGATTCCAATGGTGTAATTTTTGGAGAAGGTTTGATGGGTTAACAAGAGGAGAGAAGTGGAGAGTTTTGTGTGGTTTCTCAAATCACCATGGCCATCGCATGAGGAAGAAGAAATAGAGGGAGAGAAATCGTGAGTGAGGGTGAGTGGTAGGAGAGAGAGTGAGGTTTTGCTTTTTACTTATTTGTTTTGTCCTTTAGCAAATAAGAGAGAGTTAAGTGAGTGTGAGAGAGGAGGGAAATCGGTCCCCTATACCCATCTCTACAGATTTTTAATTTTTATTTGCAAAGTGGACACACTAAGTTTGTTTATTTACATTCTCACCCCACAACTTCCCGGTTGTTACAGTTCTTACTAACCGGAACCAGTTTTGCGGAATTTTCTCGTTTAATTTATTTCATTGGTTCTAAAGCTTCACTAATATTTATTAATGACTATTTAGTTGACCAAGATTGTTACGAGTCTATCTGGCTCGCTTAAAGTCACGTTTTCCCGGTTACCTAGAAAAACGTGCTTTAAGGTTCGTTTACGCTTTTAACCCATTTTAAAGGTCCGTTTTCTTCGGGATTTGTTCCCTCATGTTTATTTAAGCGTAATTAAGCCTTTAAAAATATAATTAGCCTAATTAATCACTATTTTTAATTACGGGGTATTTCACTTTTCATGACATCTGCTCGTCATTTAGGCAGGTCATAATTTGTAGCTACTACTGTTTGGACAGTTGTTAACGCCCTTCGGCGGACCAAGTAAAAACTAACTTACTATTCCTCACAGTACTATCTCACACCCTGTATCCCAAAGCTAATTTCGGTTTGTATTCGGTTCTCAGAGCGTAACTACGCTCTGATACCACTTATTGTAACACCCCAACCCGAAACTCCACAACCTATACGATGATAGCTCCCAAAGATAACTGGAAATGCAGCGGAATATATACATAACAACGGGTGGTGCTACAACGTCGTTAGTCACCCATGTGACTAACAAGGCTAACTCCAAAATAACTTACAAATGATACAGTCTGAGTGCTGAATACAAACCGCTTAAAATAACAAAAGCTAATAGAAAAAGTACAGTACTGTAAAATGATACAGACAGAAATAATCCCATGTCTTAATTCTACCCACCACACCTACACTCGGTTGGGTATTCTCTTCTTTCTTCAGGAACCTGTGAATGGTTAGCCATGAAACGGCTCAACAAAATAAATTGCTGGTATGAAAACGTGCAGCCCATAAGCTAGCGGGCCACGCACAACTACTTGGTCGTAAGCATGCAGTTCATTTGATCAAATACTGAAAACATGCATCATATATAATCACACAAGTAACCATACAAGGTCAACACATCACAAAGAGAAACATGACAGCGGAGGTCAAGTTAGTAATTTAATTTTTGGAACGGGTATGATAAACCCTTCAGACGAGATAAGACTCTCGCATTAATGGTCGGGTAATAAATCCCGCAGGAGAGAACGTAGTCAACTCCTATACTTAAATATAGGTGTGGGTATCGTACCCTCGAGAGAATGAAAATCTTTCTCTCAACTTCAAAATTATATGTGGGCATCGTACCCTCGAGAGAATGCAGTCCTTCTCCCAGCTTAAAATGTTCCGGTACTAACCCGGTGAGTGGTCAAAGTCTACACCCAAAACCACCGTCATGACGTATACTGTATTTGAGGACGACCTGCGATAGGTACAGCCTCCATAATTGTATGCATGGCCAGAAACATCTGGGCTCCTCGCTTCTCGTAGCATTGAATATGTTAGACGTCACACAAGGATGTTAAACAAGCATACTCTAGTGTATTGTCAGTTGTCACGCTTAAAGACAGCGACGTTATTTATAAATGAAGTTAGTGAGAAACTTGAGTACAAGTTCTCGGTATAATAACACGTAGATATTTAATCCACTGGTAATGTAGAGTTGAATACGTGGCACATGCACGTTATAGTTAGTATCGTTCGCGCACATAAAATAACACAGCAGTGAATAGAATAATCACAACGATACACTAACGCAAGTGCAACATATTACATGCAATTATCTTGGTCGTTATTTCACACAACAGATAGCACACAAGCCAGGGTAATCCGTTAGCAAACAGGTTGCAAGATTCCATACCGTTCACCATAGATTGTACTTGTTTAGTTCCCGGTCAACGTCTGGTCAAACAAAGTCCTAGAATAGGATTAACTGAGAGTGTTAATTTATGTTACTCTTGTATAATAATTTTATCGTATCATGAAATGACCTCGTATTCATTATTTCATGTGAGGTTTCTTTTTAACGCTTAGATAATTTCTTTTAACCTCTTAACCTTGTTAATGTTTAAGGTTTGCCTATATAATTTAACCATCGTAGCCTTTACTTATAAGACTTATTTTGTATGGTAACTCTCTTTTAATTACCCCCTTGATCTTATGTATCGCATCAATTATTTTCTCTTAACTTCTATAATTGTCTTGAATGTATTTTTGTATACATAAGTATTATTTATATGACATGTTGTATTCATCCAAACGACATAACAATTTATAAATTCATCAACGACATTTATTGGTCATATGTAAATTAATTCTCCTTTTAACTTTATTTTAAATATACTATCACACCAAATATTATTTGGTATTCACAAATTAAATTCCTTATATACATTTCCTTTTGATTTACTTGAAAATCTTAAATGTATATATTTTATACACATGTATTATTTACGATACGTGATTTAAATTGTCTAAATGACATAACAACTTTATAAATTCTCAAATTGTATTTACATATGACACATGGACATATTATTCCCCATATCTTTTATTAACTACAATCTAACCCCAAATAATATTATTTATTTACAAATAAATTACTTATGCCTTTATAACATATGGTTTTAATTTCATAAATCCTTAAATCATAATTTCCTTTTCTAATTCCTCTAAATATTCATGTACCTACAAATATTTTTTATCCCATAAATACATCATACTTTTTGGTTATTATATTAAACCTCAATTATTTCATAAACTTTACATTATACTCCAAAATACATTATATTACATAGTTTCATTTCCTTAATTAATTAATTCGCAAAGCCACCACTATTAATTCGGTAATTATTATTTGAACACCTCAACTTTTATAAATCACAAATTAGCCATAATAATTTTCGGCTTTATCATTGATTTTCTTATAATTACATTTTAACCCCAAAAACTTTATAATAGTTACATATTAACTTATAAAATATAGTTTTAATATTTAAGTTCCTTAAATTTCGAATGGCACATAAATTTCCATTAATTAAGCTTCCGCCCCAATTTAAATTTAGATTTACATATAAACTTTTATAAATTACAATTTCACCCCAAAACTTTTATAAACTTAATATTTTATGTCATAAGTCATTTTAACCCAAAGTTTTCGGTCAACACTTTGACCAAAGTCTAAATTCATACTTAATACATTAATATACCCAGAAATTCATACTTAATTCGGTTAAGCGCCAAATTTTCCAGGAATTACAAAATAGCCCCAAAACTTTATAAATTGTTATTTTAACTTCTAAACACTTATTTAATTCACCCAAAATTCATAATATTAATTCCTACACCATTTTATATTATAATTATGCCAAGGACCATATTATTCTCGGCTATTACTAAATATTCCCATAACTTTCTAAAAACTACATTTTTACCACATAACTTATTAAACTAATCATTTAAACACTAGTAATAATTTTAACTTACCCAAAATTCATAATATGAATTTATATACATATATAGCTCATTAAAACCTATTCTTCACCATTTGAATTCAGCAATAATAATATATTACCATATAGTTTCTAAATCTTGATTTATAACCTATAGTAATTATACATAAATACATATGAGCCATATATCTCATGTAAAAATTATTGTTAATACCTTAGACATATTTTTAGCTCAAAATGGAGCAATATTTCCTAGATAATTCGGCCTTATAGTATACTTACCACATATAATTGTTTTATGAGATAAAATTATATCTTAAGGTAATAACTTTAGCTTAAGAGTTATATTTATTTTTCTTGGTAAATAACTCACCATTTTTGGCCTTAATTAATTGGAGATGTGTACATAATTTTTGTACAAACTTTATGAGCTTAAACAAAGTTTAGAACCTTAAGAATTAACATAATAAACTTACTCTTAATCAAGGATGATCAAATTCTTGAACTCCTCTTGAATTTCCCAAGTTTCCTTCATTGGAAATAGTAGCTCCAAATTTCGGTATTAACACATGAGAAGGAAGGGGTTTAGGAGTTAGATCTTAACAAAGATCTTAAGTAGATTTATAGTTTTCAAAGGATTTACCTTAAGTATTTTACATTAAATTTTTGGTGCTCCTAGTATGGATGGAGAACCAATTTTCCTTCATGAAATTGATGAAGAAATTATGCTTAAAAGAGTTGGAATTTTCGGTTATATACATAGCATTTCTTAAGGATTTTTCAAGGATAAAAATACCTTAAGTTAACCTTGAATGCTCCTTGGTTTAATTGTTGATTCAAGACACTCCTTGGAGCATATATTGGTGCCGAATTCTTGGAGTATTATTAGAAGGATTTTTGCTTCAAGTCTTGATAGAATTAACTAAGAAATTAACATAAAAATAGAATTAGAACTTAAGACTCCATTAATAGAGCTTGGAGCTTGAAAGGAAAAGAAGAGAGCAAGAGAGGAGGAGCTTACCAACCGGCCATGTGAGGCACGAAATGAAAAGCCATGCTAGCCGATTGATATGTAGGAAATGAGGATAATTGTTTGGTACAATTTACTAATGATAGCACTAACCCCTCTCTTGACTAGTGAAATCGGCACCATGACTAGCAACTAGCTAATCAATGTTAAGGTGGGAAACATAAGAACATGAGAATGTTAGGTATATGTTAGATTAATTAACATAATGGAATCTTATCTTGCTTTTTCTCATGTGCTCACGCCACTAGCTGTCTTGGAGTTGATTTTTGAACTACAAAAGTCTCCCATTTGGCTCCATCTTTCGGCAATGGTGGAAGAGGAAAGGCAAGTCAAGAGAAATATGTAAGTAGATAAATAAGACTAGATTTCTTTGCTTATTCAATGACTAATGCTCCTCCTTTTTTTGTAGATTTACGGCAGCAAGGGGCTGTAGGAGCTGGATCATTCCACCAATTTCCATTATTGAAGACATGGACATGTGGTGAGTTAGGTAAGTATCTTTCTCTTGCTTATTCTATGTTGAAGTGTGTTTATTTTGACCATGTTATCACACGGTAATGGGACTGGAATAAGGCTGATTATATTGCATTTCCATTGTTTAATTACAACCCACATGTATACTTGATCTAGACATAGTTTTTATGTCAACTCATATCTTTTGTTAAAGCTAGTCTCACCTTGTTTTTGTGAAGATTTTCGGACATACAGGCTGTGGTCTAGTTTTATCTTGTTATATTATACAACATGTGGAGAGCTGATTCACCAAGCTTCATGTCATAATATAAGGTAAAAATATGTTAAATTATAGTACTAATCTTCATGATTTTCGGCCCTATGTGTGTTCATCGTTAGAACTGACTTTGACTGATTAAGATGGTAAATTCCTCCCCATTTAATATTCCCAATTCGTGGCTCCTCAAAAATTTCAAGGTAAATGCGTAAAACGCGTTTTTAAGGCACCCGAAAGTGAGTTTTTGTGCTCTAAGGATATTTTAGAAAATAAATTGTCACAACGAGTTCCAAGTGTTTATAAACATTGTTTATGGTCAATAATGATATATTAAGGTGTTACATTGAGTTATATGGGGTTATATCAACTCATGACACAATTCCCGGGCTATCGGGACACTCCCAGACCAAAACAGGAGCGTTAAGAAATTCCTCCGATCACTTTATGTATTTTTGCAAAAGTAGCTCGAGCTTTCTCCTTAGAATGATGAATAATGATGGTAGGAACTCTAAGAATGAATATAGGAGTTCGTGCCACTTCGGCACCTCTCCGCGGCATTCCCGGGCGTTTTATGGGGCCCACAAGGGTTCCTCCGAGCACTTTGTGTTTAATTAAGAATTTGGCGTGAGAGCTTCATCTTATATGTTTAATAAAGTGTTATGGTGCATTTGGAATGAAGTGTAATGATTTATTTCATCTTATAAAGCATTTCCGGGTGTTTCCGAGACTTTCGGGCCTTAAGGGGCGTGCGTGAGCACTCCCAAGCACCTTGCGTTATTAACTAAATATGGCCTGGGGATTATGTCAGTATAGCCATATAGTGATGGTATGACCATTTTTTTTGAGTTTAAAAGGTCATAGGACTCATGTATTACAAGGTCGCGCTTAATCGAACGTTTAAAAGCGTTTTACGAACGTTCTTCTTGTTAAGATGTTTGGTGCTTATCTTTGACCTTTGATGAGTTCTTATGTATTCATAATATACAGTAGGTGTAACATAAGTTGTTTATTTATTTAAATGTGTATATCACTTTATTTTAGCATTTATAAATACTTAGGCATCCATAAGATATTTACGTTGCTCGTTTGTATACACGTTCGTATTGATCTTTCTTTGTTGACGCTCTCTCTATCGAGATAGTTATGTAAGGAGTTTAATCCTTGTTAATAATCATACATAAACGTTTGTACGAGTACATTAATACATTTAGTAAAATTACACCCGTTAGCGTTTATGGTAAAACGACTATTTTTACGTGGTGTTGCACACACGTAATAATATTAATTTACGTAACGTTTGCATGCATAGATTAGCATGCGTAACTAAAATGATCTGTTTCAAGTTCGATTCATCATTATTTAACAGTTTTAAGGTATTAATTAGATTTAGGGTATTTCAGTGCCCTTACCTAGCCTTGTTTGGTCTTTCAAAGACCCAACTGTAGACGCACACCTTTAGGTGATGTGAAAAAAGTGGGGAAGCCCAAAGAGAATAGCGTGCAAGCCCTATTCCTTTGTGGTGACCTGGGCCCACGCCCCAAGCACCTCTCCGGATCGATCCATACCCATTGATCAAAATCGTCAAGTGAGGACATGTTGAACTTGTGTGAAACCTTGCTTGTATGATTGACCCACTACCAGCCTAGAAATTGATAGGAACTTTTCGTACACCAACTCAACCCATTCCGAATTTGCGGTTTTATTGTTTGGGGCCCAAAGGCCCTGTCTGGTTTAATATGTGAGTCATTTGGGCTTCGGCCCAAAAGTTTAGATTTAGGTAATTTCTTTTTCGGCCCGATTTGAATTATCAATTTAGTTTTATGCCCATGAAAAACAAATCGACTTAAAGTAACCCATCAGACATGGAAATCAATCAGGCCTTCGATTTCGGCCCAAGGCCCATTCAAGTCTAGGTAAACTTTCCATTCGGGCTCCGACCCAAAATTCTAGATCTAGGTATCATCTTTTAGGCCCAATCAGAACAATTTGCTTAGGTTTTGGCCCATTTGAATTCAAGATAGTTTGCGTAACCCATTCATCCTAGTTTCTAGTCTGAAAGCCCAACAAGAACTTCAAATGATTCTTGGATTTCAACATTTCTCTCTCGGCCCAGTGGCCCATTCACAGTCCATACAGCTTCCTTCAGCCCGTATGCTTCACTTCCAGATTAAGGGTATTCAGGCCCACACATCCGTTCCGGTCTAGGAATCACTCTAGCCCATGCACTTCATTCTCAAATTGTAAAGGACTCAGGCCCAAATGTCTTATGCACAACCCATAGGTCTTCCTAGTTCACACCTTTCACGCGGAGCCTACTCAGAGTCCAAGAAGAGGACAATCATGGTCATCTCAATGGTGTCCTGATGGTCGAGAGTTCGAGTCTTCAGTACATTGGCATCAGATAGTTCATCATCATTTTAACAGTTTTCTCAATCGAGTAGTTTTCTTTTCTCAATCGTTCTTCCAATTTTATGGTAGCTGGTTTCCTTTCATTTTAGGTAGTTTTCCTGGGATTACAATTTTCAGCTATCTTTTCATTCATGAATAAGAGCATAGTTCCATTTTCATTTTGTGCATTCATTCAACAAAAGAGTAAAGGAAGAAAAAAAAATTTCGTGTCATAGAACACACCTGCAAGCATCATAAAATCGAACCTTTGTTTTCACAAGTTCTCCTGTACAAAGCAACCACCTCATATACATTCACCACCTTCATCACAGTATCACGTGTGTCTTACCACTCCACACCAATGCATAAACTAGAAAACTCCAAAAAAATGCCATTCAATCACAACATCACTCCATTGCATACGTCTTACCACTACATCACTTCACCCACATACACCACCTTCATCACATGTACCACGTGTGTTATACCACTTCGCCATTTCACCAAAACATAAACCCAAAAACCAAAAACAATTGCTGTCACAAAATCACCCATCACCTCCTCACAGATCATCCTGTCATCATTTACCACCACACACACACCCCTCCCACAAATGACGTGGGCATTCAAAAGGCTTGTCAAAAAACCCCAAAAACAATACTAGGGGCAATCTGAGTTAAGGATCGATAACGTTTATTTCTTTTGTTTAAAGCGCGCCAACAATTCTCTGAGTGAACATTTCGTGAGAGTGCCTTAAGCGGTAAAACCATGAGTGAAAGAGCGTGTCATTTTTACACAACTCCAGAGAGGTCACATTCAAAAGCGAGGTAAAGCGGCATAACTTCGATCGAAGGAGACACTTTGTAAATTTACGCTTAAACCTGTGAAAAGTAACAATGAGCGGATACACAACTGCTAGGGATGACGTAGCACCTAGGTACAACACCACAAACCAAAAGCTTGTGAACTCTGACATTACACCCTAGGCACCCCCGCTGAGCTTTTCGTGTATCTTCTCTTTTTCAACATTACAAGCTCCACAAACAAGCCAGCTAGTGATGAATAACTGACCCAGTGACCAAAGGAAGCAAGGAGCCCGACTCCTGGACAACAACTTCACAAGTCCAAAGAAGCAACGCCGCTACCAAAAAAATGAAATGATCCGCAAATGGTCCCAACACGACACAGGATCCAAACAGCTCACATCAAAACAGCTCTTGAGGTTCAAAACGGGAACCACAAGAACCCCGAAAAAGGAAAGGGATGCAAGGCAAAACTGAAAAAGCCTAAAAGAAATCCCGATATAAAACCCAAAGAAGAGATGACTTCAAAGTCCCAAGTCCAACGTCCAAAAGCAAGATCAACATGAAGTAGCCAAACGGATTCAAGACAAAGAAGGCAAATCCAAAAGAAGGCACAAGTTGTAGGTTTGGTCACCCTAATAGCTCCACATATCCCAACATTCCTCCATGGTCCCGTTGTCATTCATCACACACCCCATGGCCATGTCATAAGCTCTAAAGACTTCCGACTTAGTAGTTGTGTATCCAATCATGAGAAAGTAACAGGTTGAACGCGTAAATCTAACAAATGTCAAATTCAATGGTTGAGACGTTCAGACTGAAAGGAGAGCATGAGTGCAAACACAAAACACTTTGAGTGTAGGATATAAAGCACCACATGAAAATAAACCTTGACCCCGTGAGAAAAAGACTTGTTTTTACGCAATTAATCAAGGAAAATACTAGGGCAATCTATCGTCCCGATCAATTGCCACAAATCTTAAGACTCGGATTGCCTTAAGAAAAGATGCTGGCGGTAATTGTTGGTTCCAACAATTGCAAGAACAATACCTATTGAAACCCAAAAGCTCAAACACCAATAACACCACAAAAAACCTCAGACACCCATAAGCCTACCGTACATCTCACTTTCCCGGGCACACATAAGTCCTTCCACCACAAAGACACCTTCCCAGGCACACATAAGCCCTACCTTCCACAAAACCATCCCCAGGCACATATAAGCCCTACCTTGCTTTTTCTACCTTTCATAGAAATCATCCTTAGGCACATATAAGCCTGTCTTGCATCCTCTCATAAAATCATCCTTAGGCACACATAAGCTCTACCTTGCATTTCTTACCTTTCATAGAAATCATCCTTAGGCACACATAATCCCTGTCTTACATCCTCTCATAAAATCATCCTTAGTCACACATAAGCCCTACCTTGCATTTCCTACCTTTCATATACATCTTTATGCACACATACGCCCTCTCTTGCATCCCCTCATAAATCATCCTTAAGCACACATAAGCCCTGTCTTGCATCCTCCATAAAATCATCCTTAGGCACACATAAGCCCTACATTGCATCTCCTACCTCTCATAAAATCATCTTTAGGAACACATAAGCCCTACCTAGCATTTCCATTTAGGCACACATAAGCCTTGTCTTGCATCCTCACATAGAATCATCCTTAGGCACACATAAGCCCTACCTTACATTTCCTACCTTACATAGAATCACCCTTAGGCACGCATACGCCCTACCTTGCATACTGCATATCATCATTCCATACCATTTGCATAAACCAGGCTCGCATAAGCCCTGGCTATAGAAGTTGACGAGCTGATGGCAATAAATCCTCCTTAATCATGTCAGCTTATTTTGGGATCAACCAATGGTGGGCGAAGGCAATAAGTCCTCAGGGTTATACCAGGAGTTATCCCTGCACAGTGGTTTGGGGGGCGATGGCAATAAGTCCACATAGGGTCCAACCAGAAGCATTGGCACAGGTTCGGGTCCCTAAATGCACCGAGCATCATTTACATATCATCTTCATTCACATATCATATGCATAATCATATCCAATAGCATGTCATGCATACAACTCTCATATCTGCATTCTTAGGTTTTAAGACCTTCAATACACAATCCATAACACCCTTTTTCTTAGTTCAACTCATTTCTCAGGTAGCTAGTGGCTCATAATAGCACAGCACAATCTTTACACTTTCAACAGAAATCTAATTCACTTTTCACCACTAGTCAAAATTTTGGGGCGTCGCTCAGGCATCAACCAGTCTTTTCATTCTCATTACAAAGACAAGGGGGGGCAATCTGTTATACCCAAAAGTTTAACCCCCCGGAAGAGAGTATCTAGAGGCACAGGTACTAAAGGAGAGCTTGGTCAAATAGCTAGGATCCCCAGTTCGATCGGCACATTCCGGGGTGCCAGGGCAGTTTGGTCACCTTCAGGGGCATTTTTGTAATTTTTCAGGGCTCCTAAGCCCCCTACGAGCTTTCTCTCTCCTTTGAAGAAGGGTCAAAATCAATTCAAAATTCTTTGAAATTTTAACCCATGACAGATGATGACATTTTGAGCATAATGGCGTTGGAATTTTGATTTTTTGAATTTCCAATAATTTTCTAGTAGTTTCAGATTGAATCTGACAAGAAATTGAATTTTAAAATATTTCAATATTAAAAAAATTCGATTCCACCTCAGAAAAATCATAATTCTCATCCTTGACACGTGGCTAACATTTCTTAGTCAGATTCTTTTGGGAAGTCACTTAATTAAAGTTCTGAAAAATCTTATTTTTACTAGATTTTTTCTATCTTTAAGAAAATCTATATAAATGACCCAATCTCTTAATAAAATCATAATGACACAAGCTCTAGAACCCTAAGGAATCAGAAAACACATCATATCTCCTCTCTCTCACACGTTTTTCAACACCTGATCACCGAAATCATATTGAAATTCCCTCGAAATCTCCACTAAAACTCGTTTTCCAACTCCCAAAGCATCAACCATCATCACAATCCCACAAAAACACCACCAAAACGTGAAGAGCATCAAGAACAAGCAGTGACCAGAAGCCCGGTTCGAAGTCCTTTCGAATCTGCTGTTAACGAGGGTCCCGACGACTCCTGACGTGAATAATCATTGTGAATTCGAAGGTGAAATAGGTAGGAATTTTAATTTTCTAACTCTCCACCGCTTTACTAACCTTATCCCAAAATTTGGGTTCAAACCTACTCTTTTCGGCTTCTGTATTGCTATTTGTTTTTGCTTCTGCCATGTTACTTGTTTGTTAAGTTTTGTGCTTAATTCGATTTCAAACTACAAATATTTGATTACTAGCATCTTGAAAATTTTTCAGGCTACGCGTGCATAAGTTTTGAGCTGAAACCACCATCGGGAACCACCAAAAACCCACCGTCCATGGGTGGTCTGTGACCTCGGACCTATGGTTTGGGACACGGACACCCACGGACAGCGACATGATTTTATTTTTCGAATTTTTAGGGTTTTAACGGTACATGTCCGGGCCCATGGATAGCCTTTTCGTGGCCCCAGACTTTTCAAAATTTCATTTTCTGTTTAATTCGACTTCTATTTTCACATAGATTAACTAGGGTCCGTGGTCACGGACATTAGGTCTGTGGCTACGGACAAAAACAAAATTTGACCTAATTCTGCCTCCGAAACCCTAGTTTAGGTAATTTCTATTTCACTTTAATTTTTTGTCAAAAAATGATTAAAAATAAAAAAAATCAGAAGCGCGCACTTCGGTTAAAACGACTCGTAATAAGCCGTAATTAAAGTAAGTAGAGGAAAACAACTTCGAGGGTAATGAAAGTAATTGAACCCTAATTAAGTCGAATATCAAGCCCCCGAACCCGAATTCTCCTTTCCTAATTTGATCTAGGTTAAAATTAGGTGGCTACTCATAATAGGTTCCAGTGAGCTAACTTAGGTTTTATTAATTATGGTTATATGACTTAGTTATTAAACTTAGGTTATAAGTGGACCTAAAATCCGATCAGATGCTAATCAACTTGAATCAGCATAGGATAGGGTTTAAAAATCGAGGCTCATAGTGGACCGTGTGGGATAAGCTATGGTGTTTAGCTCATCATGTTCAGCTTTTTAGAAACAAGAGACAAGTCGTTCTGCTCTATCGTTAGAAAATGATTTTTCGTGTTCCTTTTTCTCAAGCATGAATACTCATCGTTTTTTTAGAAAGAATGAATGAAAATGGTTTGCACAGAAATTGTGAAAATGGAACCATGCTTTTATTCATGAATAAAAAAGACAACATTGAGGATTGCAAGACTAAAAAGCTAACTAGGAAGATAGAAGGGAAATAAACTACTAGAAAAATTGAAAAATGCAAGAAAAGAAATACATTCAATGATGTTCTCTCTTGATATTACCAGCATATTTAGAATAACTGAACTACTTGCTCAAGGAGGTCCTAAATCTTGTGCCTTAATGCTCGGAAATTGTCAACATAATGACCAGGCAGTTGATGGTAGTGACAGAATTGGTTAAGATTTTTCCCCAAATGAGTTGTTCCTGGAGGCGGGGCCAGTGGCTGTAGTAGGTTTCTCCTTTGAAGCTCTTCAAATGCCTGACTTGGTGTTCGACCGATGTCAGTGAATTCCCTTTGCGACGAGTCTCAGCATGGTAAGGGTACCGCTCTAAATGGTTTGAAGCTCTAGCCTGTTGAACCGTATTCACTTATGGGGAACTACTTCGGGTACAAATTTCTGTCTGAAAAGAGGCATTTTTCAGTTCTGGCTTATAGAATTTTGAACCACCGCCGGAGTTCTATGGGCATTCGAGCTTTAGCTCTTCCTTATGATTTTCTCCTCTAAGATACCGACTTGTCCCCTCAACATGTCAAAACTCAGGAAGTACATATATTTTACCTCATTGTTGTACTATTTATGCATGTTCTCAGTTATCACGCGGATTTGCTCATGCTTGTTCATTTTGGTAGACATAACAGTAGCCTTCTTCCTCCAACGCTTGATGAAGTCGGACATAGACTCATTGTCTTTTTGTTGAGTGCTAGCAAGATCAGATCTAGTGACTTCAAGATTCTCGGTATACTCAAAGTGATGTAGAAAAACTTCACAAACCTTCTCATAGGTCTTAGTATTCATTTTCCAAGTGAGATACCAACATTGAGGAATCTCGTCTAGATAGCGAGCAAAATCATTGGCCTTCTACATGTCTTTGAGCCTAAGGATGGACATTTCCTAGTCGAGCATAGCCAAATGAATTTGTGGGTCCGAGGAACCTTTGTATAAAACAAGTGTGGGCAGTTCAGCTTTGAAGGGAGGCCAACCCCCGAGATATGATGCCATGTCGAAGTAATTGAAGCCGGCTGGTTTGTTGGTTTTCTCAATGCACTATATTCTCTTCAAGGCCCTTTTGAAATCTATAGCTAGTTGGTTATCCGGAACATCTTTCCCCACATGAACTCTAGGCTCTGACGGAGTCAATTTCGATGTAACCATGGTGTGAGCCTCAGTTTTTGAACCTCTATCCTATGTTGATTCGGGTTGATTAGGATTTGATTGGGTTCTAGATCCACTTATAACCTAAGGTTCATAACTATGTTATAAAACATTAATTATTAAAACCTAAGCTAGCTCACTGGAACCTATTACGAGTTGCCAGCTAATTTTAATGTAAGCCTCGGTTTTTGAACCTCTATCCTATGTTGATTCGGGTTGATTAGGATTTGATCGGGTTCTAGATCCACTTATAACCTATGGTTCATAACTATGTTATAAACCATTAATTATTAAAACATGAGCTAGCTCACTGGAACCTATTACGAGTCGCCAGCTAATTTTAACCTATGGTAAATTAGAAAAGGTAGAGTTCGGGTTCGGGGGCTTGGTATTAGACTTTTCATGTTCATATTACTTTCACTACCCTTTTAAGTCATTTTTCCTCTTTATGTTATTTACGGCTTATTACGAAGTCGGTTTAACGAAAGGGCACAAGTTTCTGATTTTGTTTGTAATTATTACATTTTTTACCGAATTGAAAAGTGGAAATTAAAATTACCTAAACAAGGGTTTATAAAAGCCAAATTTGTTCAAATTTTAGTTTTATGCTTGGCCACGAACCTAATGTTCGAGCCCACGGACCCTAGTTAACTTAATTGTGTAGAAAAGTCGAATTTGCAGGAAAACAAAATTTTGAAAAGTTCTAGGGCCATGAACTGGGCGTCCGTGGGCCCGGATATGAGTTAAGAAAACCTAAAATTTTTGAAAAATGAAATCCTGCCACCGTCCGACTGTCCATGGCCACGGACGGGCCGTCCGAGACCCTGGACGAGCCATCCGAGACCCTGGACAGGCCGTCCGAGGGCACAGACTACCCACTGACGTGGCGTTCGTGCACTTCCTGATGATGTTTTCGGCTCAGATTTTATGGGCGTGGAGCTTGAAAGATTCTAAGTACGTTAGTGATTTATTAAATTTGAATTGACTTTGAATTAACACCGAAACTTAATGAACAAGTAGTTAGGCAGAAATGAAGACAAATAACAACTCAGAAGCCAAATAGGGTGCAGTTTGGACCCAAATTTCGATAGAGAAGTAATAAAGTCATGGGGTGTTAGAAAAGTGGAGTTCTAGCCCGTTTTTACGTTTGGAGTTGATGGGGTTCTTCACGTCAGGATTCTTCGGAAGCTTCGTTGGAGTCGGTCCCGCATTGAGTTTAAACCCGGATTCTTACCCCATCAAGTGATGTTGTTCTTAACATTTTGAAGGTGATTGATGGACATTTGATGATTATTGTGGTGGTGAGAGTTGAAAAAACGTGTTATGGTGATGGTTTTGGTGGAATTTCAGTGTTTAATTAAAGCTCGAGTGCAAAACATGGGGGAAAAGAAGACGGCTGAGTGCTCTGGTGCTCTAGGGTCCTTCGAGTTCTGATTTTACCAAGGGATAAGGTCGCTTATATAGACATTACTAAAGATACAGTAAATTCTGTAAAAACTGAAGTTTACCAGGATTTTAGTTAGGTGACGTCCCAAAGGAATCTGGCCATGAATTTTAACCATGTATGGAGGAATATATGACTGATTTTTCTAAAGAGAAATTAGAATTTTGAATAATGGAATATTTTTAAATTCAATTTTTCATCAGATTCGTCTAGAAATACTAGGAAATTATTGAAAATCTGTAAATTCAAAATTCCAGGACCATTATGCTCTAAATGTCATCCTCTAACATCTGTTAAAATTTTGAAGCATTCTGAGTTGATTTGAGTTGTTTTCGGAGGAGAGAGAAAGCTCAGAGGATGGCTTAGGAGGCCTGAAAATTATGAAAATGCCCCTTGTGATGACCAAGTTGTCGCTAATGCCCCGAAACGTGCTAAGCTGGGGTTCCGCATCTCTTGACCAAACTACCCTTTTAGAACTTGCACCTTAAAAGACTCTCTACCGGGGGTTAAAATTGTTGGTATAACACGTGGTTAACATTTCATTCATAAGTTTCTCTAAAATTTGTTGGTTTGTTTCTTGGAGACTAACC